>MU172305.1:96875-157350 GCA_016695485.1 Suillus hirtellus | reverse complement strand
AACAACCATGACCTTGATTCATTGAACGGAAGAACCCCGATGTAGGCTACGCGACATAAACCTGAACACTCTCACCTGTCTGCGTGACCTGCTGCACGACTTCACCCACAACTGAACCGTCACTGCACTGTTGTGCACTAGTGACAATCTCCGGCACACTTGCGAGTCCCGCCTTCCACGCACCAAAACGCTTTTCCAGTGCCTCCCATTGCTCTCGCTCAAATGTGTATAGATTGAGAAGTCTGCGAGAGCTTTCTTAAAAAGAAGACCGGTACGAATCACTATTCAAAGATTATTTGAGATCATCATAAATGACAGGATGTCAATAGGACATACCATCAATCGCCCACTTCAGTCAATTCAATATGCAGTATCGACGCAGCCCCTGAGCAGGGCAGGTCATGCCCGACGCGTGCAAAACTCAGTGACGCAGATGCATCTTCCGTTCAAGCCATGCTTGGTCTTGGTCGAGTTCTGCAGGCCCGTCTTCAACATCTTTTCTGGATGGACGCAAAGTCTAGAGCTCTCCGTTGTTGGCGGCGTAACGTGGTGTAAACAGGTAGGCGGAGGGCTGGATTACGAGGAGTAGCATCGAACAAATTTGATATACTGTTCAAGAACTGAGCATACAGCCTGCATAAACGTGCTCGAAATGTAGTACTCACACGCAGTACTTCACTGATGGATGTTCGGAAGGTGATAAAGTAAGAACACCCAGGAACGAGGAGACGCGATGTTGAATTTCCGGTTAGTTGGTCGGCCATGCCATAGTGTTAGAAGGTGAGACTCAGAGACGAGAGCCTGTTGGAGTCACCCTCAATTTCTGCGCTTCAAAATCAGATCTAATTCACTGCACCAAATGCTGAGGATCCAGGACGCACCTTGTTCTCATCCATCGCCCAAGCCTTTCGTCTGATCCAGTGGAGCAGGTATTTCAGAGCGACTAATGTTTGAAGCACTACCGCGGGTTTGAAATGCCACGAAGAATAAAATTTGAAGCTTGGTTAAGAAGGCTTTTTGAGCATCGTGTGGTTAAGACTTGTAGTAAAAAAGAGTTGTACCTGGATAGTTACGAGCGGTGAGTACATGTTTTTAATGGGGTGGGGTGACTTGTAGGTATGTGGTTAATGCGATTATGTAATAGCGGGAGGGTGCTACTTTGACGCTCCGATCATATGCCAAGTTTAAACTCAGATCATATGATCTCCTAGTGTTTACACGGCCACCTGGGTTGAACGTTGAACACTCCCTTATCCAGACGCATGTTCATTTCATTGGGAGGTAATACAAATACACTCGTTCCATGATATACTTCGGTTTTGATACTCACAATATGCTGTGCAAGATGGACATTTTTGCTTCGATCGCACTGGAGCAAGATGAAAGGCCTGTCTGTATACTGTTGCGCAATACCTGCCCTTTATCATTCTCATCATGGATCTACATAGTGCCGCAGCGTTCCACTCCAGGACATATCGCCCCGATGATCAATTAACATTTGTTTTTCAGTAATTTCCACCCAGAATGAGAACGCAGGTGTATGTACTGAAGTGGAAAGTTAATCAGAACGAACGACTAACTGCACGACTTTGCCAGAAATGCCGGGTGTTGCAAAATATTGATTCAGGTCCGTGCATGGTACATCCATGTACGAACATTCTCGCCAAAGGCTACTGCTTTCCTCTGACAGGTCTTGGCATTGCAATAGTAATGTTCTCCGAATGTATATCTCTGATGTGATTAATCGAGGTTTTTGTATCATCAGAACATATGTGCTCTGGAACAATAATAGAATCTTGCTTCCAGCCATGCTGTCGACCTCATTGGTGAGCTCCTGATCTACTCATCATACCCGAGCTAGTGACAGATGCATCAGCTAGTCTTTTCTCGTAGCATCCTTCATCATTGTCTTCGGTATCGGCATCCCTGCAGCATGTACTTGTTTTTACCTTCCCTCTGGCGTTCCATGACCACTAAAACATGTTGTTCACTTTCACAGATACGACTAGCCCGATCCCGGGAATCACAGAGTGCTAGCGGAGTTTGACCAGTGTCTGATATTTCATACCATTTCTTCTCCTTCGCGAATTGGGTGGGTATCAAACCAGGCTGCAGTCAGGAGGAATTCACCTGGTGCATTGGATCTTTTGGTATTTCATTTCTTGACCATGGCCTTAGGTCACTCTGATCTATTTTCACAGGTCAGATAGAATGGTTTGCCCCGATGCTGATAGATATTGCTACGGCAGCGTCTAAGAGCACCATCGACCTGCACATTTCTATTTTCGTGACGTGCGTTTGCGATCCCTGACTCCATCGCCACACTCTCGCGTCTGGCTATTCAGAATATTCTCAAGGACTTCATCAGTCTTCTGTCATCGTCTGAAAAGGAAGATTCGATCGAAGTCCGATGTGATGAGAGCCAGAAAATGATGGGCTTGGGTGGGGGAGTCGCGGTCTGCGCTAGTGGCTCAGAGAGCTTGACGAGAGATGTGCAGAATTCCGTCGCGAGATTGGGTTTGACAATGTGGGCAGGATTGCTCATACAGAGCTGTTTACTTTGTAACACTGAGGTAGATGCCATGTTATAACGGTATTTTTCAAGAGCTTACATTTGTGTTTGCGATTATCAACTTAATGCGTTTCCCCACCCTTGCCAACTGTTGGCGACGCATCATGTATCTTGTCCCATTATATCGTAATCATCATAACCATTAGGGTCTATCGAAACGCTAAATTCGGCTCTCTTGCATGCAATCATTTGAAGAGATACCATTTAGTGATCTACAAATGGCGATAGAGTAGGTGTTTGGGCTGCCATGGATAGTAAGTACTCACGAGAAAAGAGGAACACGGAAGTCTAGATTTGAATATTGAATGACCATCAAAACATCAACTCTACGGGAAACAAGCATTATACCCCCCGTGCAGAAGGTCGTTGCATCACCGAGGACTGCATTCCAGAAAATGGGGCCAACTTCCCCGGTGGTGTGGATCCAGGGAAGGTAGCGCAAGGGAAAGGATGTGCGCGATGAGGGATGGATCCGAATGCGTGGGTGACAGTTATGGTGGCGAATATTGTTATGAGAGGAGTTAGACACAGGTGCGGGGGAACGAGAGTTGAACTGAGTGTGCGCGTGCCACACGTCTTCCATTCTTCATGACTGATGTGAAGCACGACTCGAAGCAGGACGACGGAGACCAAAGAACCATCCGCAGCAGGTCACTCCTGTATGCACAAAGTCTTCCGCTCCGCCATTTGAGCCTTGTGCTTGTGTTTGGATTGGTTGTGCCCCTGCTGGTTGACCTGATTGTGTTGCACTGTTGGTCTGGATGCTGTTCGTACGTTGCATAGCTGCAGCCGCTTCCGCATCAGTTTCGGGGACAATGCCATATCTCTGTATCATATTTTAATGGAACGAAATTGGAGGGACGATGAGTGACTCACATCTTCATCTTGAGCAAGAGGTACATCGACGGTGCGCATGGAATGTCCTCCAGAAAACAACTTGAAGTCGAAGTTCCAATGTCGGGATCGTCGTTCGATTGGTTGGGATGCATTTACAGGTCGTGTGCCAACATGTATGGAACTGAGCAAACAACGCCAACGAATAAGGGATGATGGACTTGTGGGCGGAGCTGCACGACGAGATACATAGTCTGATTCGTCACCAAAGAAATTATTGCCCTGTATCTTGGTGTCAGGTGAGAAAGGTCAAGAACAAGAAATTACACTGACATATCTTGCCGCTCCTGTTTTTTTTGCCTGCTGATTAGACGAAAGACGGGTGTCAAAGGTCTGACGAGACATATGAGAAAAGGTGGGGTTGCTCACGATCGGTGGGCGCACAACTCTCGGTTGGGCTGGACGTCCCTAGTAAAAAGTGAGATGTAGTGTGAAAGAGAAGCAGAGAAGACTTGCCTTGAGCTTTACATCGCCATCATCTGCGCCCTAGATGGCCAAAACCGTTAGGAAGGGAAATTAGACAACAAAACGCATACATACCACACCGTTTATGAGCACTGCTTCCAGATTCCATACATGGATTTTTTTGTCTATTCCAGCGCTGGCAATGTATTTTCCATCAGGGGACATGGCAACAGCGCCGAGTTGGTCATCATGCAAGAGTGGATCTCCGACTGCCTGATTGGTCTTGAGATTCCAGATGCGAATCGTGTAGTCATCTGACCCGCTAACAATATAGCTTTCATCGGGAGTAAGACAGAGCGATCTGACGGCGTTGGTGTGACCCCAAAAAACGACAAGTTCCTGTCCATCAATCGCCCGCCATTTTCGGATGGTGCTATCAAGTGAAGTAGAGAATATGTGTGCGCCGTCCTTCGACCAACACACTGATGTCACCCAGTTCTCATGTCCCTTGATCTCCATAAACAGCTTGCCATCCTTTGACCACACGCGGATCACACCATCCACACCGCCACTTATGAATTTGTCACCTTGTGGAGAGTATTTGACGGCTATAACCCATTCGTGACTGGTCTCTATGGGTGGTGCTATTTGGCGACCAGTATGCGGGTTCCAGCGTCGTACTGTGCCGTCTTGCGATCCACTTGCTATCTCCAGGGAATTGCGAGACCAATCGAGGCACCTCACTTTGTCATCATGCCCCTCCCACGGGTCGCCGATCATGTTGTCCTCCTTGATGTTCCAAAGCCGCAGCCTTCCGTCGACGCTTCCACAGATGACCATTGTTTCGTCCGGAGATACTACCATCGAAGATATCGCTCCCCCGTCGCTATTCAAAGGTTTTCCCACTGCCTCTCCGTCTCTTTTCCACTGACGAATTGAACTATCGTCAGACGCGCTCATGATATTGCCACTGCTACCCAAGTAGGCAAGGTTCCATATGCCTTTGGAATGACCCTCGATAACGCACTCCGGCATCAAGCTTCCTGCCGGACGTTCTGGCTTCGGTCTCTTCCACGACGTGGTCCGAGTATTGTGGTCGACAAAGTAGGACAAACCCAGCGGTGAGATGTGCCATTCCCATCCAGGAACAACGAAAAATCCGGGATAATCTATGTTCAACTGTGAGTTCATCGCTCCTTGTCGCAATTTCTTCCCTCACCTAGTCGCACTCCTGGTAAAGGTCGGTTCCACGAGGCAATTATCAGCGTGTCATCTTGATACCGTATTTCACCATCCGACGACGTCCTAAACTGTTGCCACATAGGAGGAAGCGTTTCATTCCCACCTGATTCTAATTGAGTAAGCTGGTGATATCGCAAAGTAGCTGCTCACCTTCCCAAAGTGCATCCTGGCGGTGCTGTGCACCATATGGAGGTAAAGATTTCGCGCTTGTCCGATATCTCGATGAGTGCAATGGCGCTTCTCCTCGTCTCGTTGACATGCTTGACTCCGCTGCTTCGTGTTGCATGACAAGGATGTCGCGTTGTACAGACAGACTGGACAGTGAAATACTGCACAATGTCAGTAATCGAGAGGAAGGAGAGATACGGGAAGAAAGTGATGAAGAGACCTGCTATTTGAGTCAGTTTTGCATGCCGTAGTTGCAGGCGCCTTGTTGACACCACATATCAATGGCTGTGTTACCACCCGATCAAGTACTTGGTTACCTTGTTCAAGCCCTGTGTTGTATTACTCCCGGAATTCTAAAACCAAGGCTCTCGTTTTAGATGCTTAACATGCAAGTCACCTCACAGCACCCAACCCCTCCTCCGAGAACTCTGCAAATGCACGTCCCACGCCTTCCTCTCCCCACTCCACCCTTCCTTTTCCGTACTTCACAATGTCACAGCTTTCAGGCGCACAGCCATAAATTGACGCTTGAACCGTTGCAGCTCTGACAGCGTCAGTGCACGATGTGGGAGCGTTGAGCGAACACGGAGAACAGAACCATCATTGGCACTAGTATTCCAACTATGGAGCGAATCGACGGTGAGGACGATGGGTCCCCAGTGGGCCAGCAGCGTGAGCAGCCATGAGCGCAGAAACCAGTGCATTTGTTGTATGCTCCAGAGTGCGGAGGGCGTCTGTGGGTGCTTTGGGTGCTTTGAGTGTGATCTGGGTGCCGACGTTTGTAGGTTTGACGATACCAGTTGGGACTGCATCTGATATGCGTTCGAGTGGAGGTGTTGGGTCGTCCCAGGGGATGGCAAAGAGTGGAGCGTCCCAGCGGACCATGGATGAAGGCTCTTCGAAGCGTTGGATGAGGGCGTCGAGGCTTTTTTGAGGTTAGGAATGGGTGGAGAGATAGAAAGGGGAAAGGCTAACGTTTGAGGTTTATATCCCTTGTCATCACCTGGTTCATCGTTCCATTTCCGACATTGATCAGGCGTAGCAAGTACAGACATACTTTCTTCAACTGCGTTAGTTGCGCGAGTGAGAATATCGTGATTTATTACATACCATAGCGACCCCTACTCCAGCCTCTCGGGCCTTCCAATACAATTGGTACCTGAACCCCTTGATGTAATTCATTCCATCTACGATGAGGATCGTGTCTTTGGAAATATGCCTTGTGATAGCGGTGAAGAGAGTTGCGCGGGCGATCTTTTCTTGAAGGGAGTCTAATTTTCGGAGCTCACTGGTCTGAAGGGAAGAAGATGATGAGACGTCAACAGCTAAGTCATCATCTGAGATGACCTTGACTTTGAGCTGAGGACTTGAAGCTGATGATAGAAAGTTGTAGATTTGTGCTGCGCGGGTTGATTTTCGAGAGGAGGGGTAACCTGAGATGGTCACGGTGATGAGGGCCATGGGCCCCCGTTGCATGAGCCGAAGATCGTCCTGACAAATTGTTTTTACAGGTCATCTTGATCAAGTCCATCATCGACGTCTTCCAGACTCTTCCTCAACTTGTTAGTAGCAACATAAAGACAGCTAATGCAAATGTCAATATTACCCAGATATGCATCAGTCCAAGGCAATAAATAGTGATCATAGGTTCTCACTGTGGCGAGCGCTGCGCTAAATTTGAAGTTGACTAGATTCCGGACCTTGAAAGCTTGAAACTTCATACCATAACGTTGCTTTGTCACATCGATACTGACAACCTCGGTATTCCTTTGCCTCTTCTTAGATAGTTTCATCCATGAATAAAAATGGATAGCCACAAACACGGGTCCTCAGCTTGGCAAGATGCGTTTAGAACAGTTGTTTGGAACCAGAACATCGTTCTAAAAACTGTGGGAAGTCATCTGGCACTGATCATCCAATATATCTTTTTATCAAGTTACTCCCCGGCCGGTACATCCAGTGAACGGTAAAACGAGTCACGACCGCAGCAAGCTTGCTAAGTTTGAACTTCAATGATATCCCAGCGTCTACGCCACCATCTTGATGGGTTCACAGCCCATTCATAAGAGCTAAGAGGGCACATGATGTGTGTACGTGTGTGTGAAACACATTTTTGACCTCTAGATGGTGTATTCAACTGACGACATCACTGAAGCGATGGGCTTGCAGTCCTTTAAGGTGTGTCTCCTTGTTGATATGAGGGTGAATCAAAATTGACAACTCATGTACCATCAGTACATACTGGGTGCGTACCGCCTGATGTACGAAACCTACTATTCAATTCAATGTAGTGGCCCACCGTAGTGCTCTCCATAGACGTTCGTCCTCTGCTAAGAGACACTCGCCTTCAGTCTATCACACGATCAAACAACTGCACCACCGGTCATCAATATCAACTACAACCCGTGGCGGCGGCGATTCAAGAATGGAGGTACACAGGAAACAGACTGGCAGACATTAATGTGACCTGGACAGCATTGCAGATTGATTGCAGAGATGATCAAAATATACAAGAATAAGTACTACTACTAACATAACACCGAGGAGCAAATGCAAGTAAAAATATTGACTCATTGGCGTGCGGCCGTGCTAACTCAGCAACAAACAGGCACACACAGCCAAGATCAGCTCGTCAACAAGTCACTAGAACTTTTCAATGAGTCCTAAGGCAAGAACAGTCTTACTACACAGTCCCCAACGACCTGAGGACCCAGGAGCTTGTTCTCAGCTTGTTCCAGTGCTTAGTAAAGTGGCGCTACAAAACGGAGCGTCCCTCAAAGGTTTGATGACGGGTCGGAGGACGCATGGATTGAAGCTTGTGCATGTGGTACAATTCTGTCAAGGGAATGGCAAGAACAGGGCATCCACGCTTTCATCATGTTTACCAACACCGACAAGAAACCACTGGCACCTCGCCACAGAGTTGAGTTCTTGGTGGGAACGACTTGGCTTCTCTGTTCCTCCCTATTGGCTCGAAAGTCTGCGTCAACTTCAAGAGCACCTCTACGGTATTTCTGAATTTAGATTCCCGAGATTGGACTCCCTTGCATGGACCTCGTTCGCGAAACTCTAGGTGTCGAAGCCTATCGTCATGGCGTGTGCACATCCAGAGGGTCGCGACTCGTATCAGGTGAAGATGGAGCTTTGTCACATGGCTGTGGTCGATACTAACAACCTGTCATCAATATCCGGTATTCCTTCGCTTCTTCCTAGATAGTCTCATCCATGAATAAAATGGATAGTCACAAACACGGGGTCCTCAGCTTGGCAGAGACATTTAGAACAGTTGTTTAGAACTGGGACAGCGTCATCCACTAGTCATTCGATGTATCTTTTATCAAGTTACTCCCTAGCGTGTACATCCAGTGAACGATGAAACGCTCTATCACGACCGCAGCAAGCTAGCTAACTTTAATCTCAAAACTAATTTGAACAGCCTTAGTGTTCACGCCACCACATCAATTGATGGGTTCCCAGCTCATTCATAAGAGCTACGAAGGTGCATGATGCTGCGCACATTTTTGACCTCCAGATGGTGTATTCAACTGACGATATCGCAGCAGCGATAAGCTTGCAGTCCTTCAAGGTGTGTCTCCTTGCCGATATGAGGGGTGAATCACAATTGACAAGTCATGTACCATCAGTACATATTCGGTGCGTACTGTCTGAACCTCAAATTCTTTGTCCTGACACAGTTCAGTCTCGATGGCTACATTCTGGGTAGGCTTATTCTGATCTGTTCACGTCCGTTGTCAAGCTCACTTATCCAGACCTATGATTATGCATGTTCGCTTCATGAGGAGGTAATTTACTTGTTCCATGATACACCTCGGTTCTGATATCCACAACATGCTGTCCAAAGTGGACATTTTTGCTTCGATCGCACTGGAGCAAGACGAAAGGCCTGTATATCGTCACACGATACCTCCCCTTTATCTTTCTTGCCACGGATCTATATAGTGTGTTCCGCTCCAGCTCACATCGCTCCGATGATGAATTAATACATGTTTTGCAGTGAGCTTTACCCCGAACGAGAACCCAGCTGTATGTGATGCGATGGCGAGTTAATAAGAACGAATGACTTATTGCATAACTTCGCGCCAGAAATGCCGGGTGTTGGCAAACATTGAATCAGGTACGTCCATACATGCACGTCCTTGTTGAAGGCTATTACTTTCTTCTCACAGGTCTCGGCATTGTATTAGTCATTTTATCCGAATGTATCTCTCGTCCCCCCCGTATTATGTGTGTGTTTCTGATCTGATGCATCAAGGTTTTTTTATCCTCAGAACATATGTGCTCTGGAACAAGAATAGAACCGTGCTCGCAGCCATGCTGTGCACTTTGTTCGTGAGTTTCCAATCGCTTATGGTACCCAAGCTAGTGGTAGATGCATCAACCAGATTTTTGTCATAGCATCCTTCAGCGTTACCTTAAACACCACCGTCACCGCAGCATGTACACGCTCTCACCTTCCCCCTGACTTTCACGACAACTGAAATAGTTCGCTCTCTTCACAGATGCGACTAGCGCGATCCCGGGAATCACAGGGTGCAATCGGAGTTCGACCAGTGACTGGCTTTTTATACCATTTCTTCTCTCTTCCGTGTTCGAACTGGGTGGGTAATCAGGAGCATATGTGCATGAATGTCCGTTGACAGGCGTTCTCCCCAGGACTCATTATTCTCACTCTCATACGTGCAATACAGAGCTCGCGGACAAACCCAAGCCATCTGTACGTTGTCCTGGTGAATCATAACATATCCTATTATGCATGCGGTCTTCGTGAGTTAACATTCATTCGCGCCGTTTTTTTCGTAATCATATATGATTTTTTTTTCATAAGTGTTTTCGGTGACTACCGTCTTCACATTACTGCTCCTTCAGGTGCGTGAATGTCCTACATGCATTTTATGATCGAGCCGCTGATGCTCTGCACCCCAGGACACCTACAAGACCATTTTGGATGGGTACGCACCTCTACATCTTGCTGCGTATTCTTACTGATACCACATGAAACGTACATCCACGTGAAGTTTCCATTTTACTATCCTTGCAACCCTCGCCACGCGCATGCACTTGCATCTCTGGCAGATGAACCGACATCCACACGGCTCAGCTAGTACCCTCGTGCATACTACGATATCCGACATTTCATTTGCAAATCCCACAGAGTGATTTCTTATTCTGTGGCTTATTCTGTGTCATTCGTGGAGCGAGGCTTGGATCATACAAGATGGCTGATGGGGGTGGGCTTGATAGAGTTTTGTAACTTGCTGAATTTATAAGACGAGTCTGTCCATAACAGGTACATTTCCTTAATTCGTGGAGCTTGATGTACTTCAGTAGACTTGTACCATAACGTTCATTTCCGTCTGGCTCTAGCATACTCGAATTCTGAATCTGCCACCGCTTACACTAAAAACTAGAGTGTTAGGTAGACCAAGGACATCCAAATGCTCCTCCTACTCCGCAACAGACTCATCCAATAAGTCAAGGACGTAACAAACTCTACCAAACCCACCTCCACCAATCATCTTGTACAGTCCACGCCTCCCTCCATGAGCGACACCGAATAAGCCGCAGAATAAGACATCACTCCGCGGGATTTGCAAATGAGATGTCGGACATTGGAATATGCACGAGGAGACTAGTAGAGCCGTGTGGATGTCGGTTCGCCTGCCAGAGATGGAGGTGCATGCGCGTGGCAAGGATTGCAAGCATGATGAACTGGACACTATACGTGAATGTACGTTTTTAGGATTATTAGTAAAAGCATGCAGCAGGATGTGTAGGTGCATACCTATTCAAAACAGCCCGGTAGGAGTCCTGGGGCGCAGAACATCAATGGTGAGATCATAAAAGGCATTTAGGATATCAGTGTACCTGGAGGAGTAGCGGTGTGATGATGTTCATTACCGAGAACACTTCAGAAATCAGGATGACTACGGAAAAATGGCATGTGCGAATGTTAACTCACGAAAACCGCATGCATAATAGGATATGTTATGGTTCACCAGGAGAACGTACAGACGGCTTTGGTTTTTCCACCAGCTCTGTATGGCATGTATGAGCGTGAGGATCAGGAGTCCTGGGGAGAACACAGGTCAGCGCGTGCCTGTACATATATATGCTCCTGGCTCCCACCCATTTCAAACAAGGAGAGGAGAAGAAATGGTATGAAAAGCTTGTAACTGGATGGACTCTGGTAGCACCCTGTGATTCCCGGGATTGTGCTAGTTGCATCTGCGAAATTGAACAAGATGTTTCAGTGGGCATGGAACTCAGAAGGAAGGTGAGAGCAAGTACATGCTGCAGGGACGTCAGTGACGAAGACGATGCCGAAGGTAGCTACGATGACAATCTGGCTGATGCATCTACCACTAGCTTATATCGTGAGTGGATTTGGAACTCACGAAAGAGGTGCACACGATAGCTGCGAGTAAGATCCTATTTTGGTTCCAGAGCACATATGTTCTGGAGACAAAAAAATCTGAATGAATCGGGTCAGAAACACACATGATACAAGGGGAACGATCGATACATTCGGAAAAAATTACTAATACTGTACCAAGACCTGTGAGAAGACAGTAGTAGCCTTCGGGAAGGACGTGCATACATGAATGTACCGTGCACGTACCTGATTGAATATTTTCCAACACCCGGCATTTCTGGCGAAATCATGTAGTAAGTCATTCGTGCTCATTAACCCTTCACCACGTCACATACACCTGGGTTCTCATTTGGGGCAAAGTACACTAAAAAATGTTAATCCATTATTGGGGCGACGTGTGCTGGAGCGGAACGCACGATATAAATCTGTGGCGAGAAAGATGAAGGAGAGATATCGTGTAACGATATAGAGGCCTTTCATCTTGCACCAGCGTGATCGAAGCAAAAATGTCCACTGTGCACAGCAGTGATATTATCAATATCAAAACCGATGTGTATCATAGAATGAGGGTATTACCTCTTCATGGAGTGAACATGCATAATCATAGGTCTAAATAAGCGAGTTTGACAGCGGACGTAGATAGATCAAAATAAGCGTACCCAGAGTATAGCCATCGACACTGAGCTATATCAGAACCAGGAATAGGAGGTTCAGATAGTACGCACTGTGTATGTACTGATGGTAGATGACTTGTCAGTTGTGATTCACTCTCGTGTCAAGAAAGGAAACACACCGTAACGAACTGCAAGCTCCTCGCTGCTGCGATATCGTTAGTCGAATACTCCATGTAGAAGTTAAAGAAATGTGCTTCAGACATACATCATACGCCCTCTTATGAATGAGCCACGAACCCATCAATGTGACGGCGTCAACAGTGGGATGGTCTCGGATGAAGCGGTCCACCGGTCACTGGATGTACCACCGGGGAGTACCTGATAACAGATGCAGTTGCAGCTTTTATGCTTGAGGCAGTGATGATGCCGGCCACCGTAGTTTTGGCCAGTGAAAAGACGCGAGAGCCAGGGAAGCTCTTCGTCAGGATCTTGCTCGTTATGCGTAAGATTGAGTGGAGCTGCAGGGCGAGTTCTGCGTGAGATATCTGTATTACTCCTGCAGCCGTTTGAGTACCACCATTATGCATGATAGCGCAAATGTGTCCAGCTGACTGAATCGTGCAGAATCATGGCACAATTACAACAATGACGTCATCACGGATGACCCTTGCACGTGCAGCTCGTCGGTGCTTGTCATCAGCCTATCACGGAGAAACAGAACTCCGGGACGTATATAAGGAATCGTCATTGTGAATGAGGTTGAAAAATCGGTGGTAGCGACGCGTTTGACGATTCTGGATGGGATAGGGTCCTCGTTATCCGCGGGACAACCTATTGGCCGAATGCGATTCGGCCCAACGAATACCCCGGAGATTTGATAGCGTATTCAAGATATGTTAGCCCGGTAACACTGGCAACTTTATGTAACTGGCGGCTATTACTTTCAGATACCGGTCGACGCGCACTACTCTGTTCCGAATGTCCTTTTGTCAAACAATTGTATATAACGCTCACCGAGGAGATAAATGGATAAGAACAGGTGCATCGACACAATAAAGTCCTAAAGTGATTTCTTCGCCTGCAGTGGCAGTAATCACATTGATGGAATGTAGGGTTCGGGATAAAACTCCTTGCTAATTAGCCACTTGCTAGTGCTAATTAGCGTGTTATTAACTGGCTAATAGCCTGCTAATAACTCGTTCCCAAAATCACATGGCTAATAATGTTAATGACTCTCTATTCGTGTCACCCTCATCCACGTAAGGTTTTCCAGCGCCCGCCACGTCACCTTCGCATTTTGCAGCCAAAAAAAGGCAGCTTTCGCCTGGCTTGGGATCACGGACTAGATTTGAAATCTAGTTAGAGACTGAAAATCTGCAAAATAAACCATTATGATCATCGACCGAACTCGCTAACTGCGTCCGCTACGTTATTGCGAGCTCTCGCGATGAGGGCATCAGGGGAACGTAATCCACTACAGAATGCTACAGAGCGCTCTGTAGCATTCCGTAGCACAATCCAACCCGCTGATGGACCTTTATGTCACAGAGCGTGAGCTGGCATCTATCTATGTAATAATACAGGCCACGTGCAGATCGGCCAGTCCCCACACTACTTGTGTATAAAAGCCAACGTAGCTTTTGACTCAGACAACACCATTAGCTTTCAGCGATGATATTCACCTCACTCACCACCATGATCATATCTGTCGCAGCGATGGCTAGTGTAGCTGTCGCCTCTGACAACCTGATAATAAGTCCCATGGGGCTACCTTGCGGCCCCCCTAGTAAGCACTTTTGCATACCTTAGACTACATGCTGACGGCTGGTATTCGCAGATACGCTGGGGTGCTCAACCATCAAAGGTTGGAACAACGACAACGATTTCGGTTATCTTTGTGGACCCAAGGGCATCATTGAGGACTATCAGGCATGCTCGTGTAAAAAATGCTGTGTGATAAACGATGGCGTCCTCATTTGTTAGTGAGCCCGAGTGAGTCTGTCATTCTCCTCTGCCATCAGAGTTCCAGTGTTGACATGCTCGCTTAGCATAATGTGTGCCAGAGGGCACGAAGGAGTGGTGCGGTGTAATGTCGATAATGCAGCATGTATAGATATTCTGGGCTCACTTGATTTGATCATCGTTACTGACAGGAAGAGTGGGATGTCATTGTTGTATGCTTGCCCGTGTAGCCAGGCTCTGCCCACCGCTGTCTCAACGTCTATGGACTGCTGGTGCGACAGTGCGCGCCAAGTACAAGAGTAGGACGACTGACCAAGTTGAGGGTGAAGCAGAGCTGGTGGCCTGGTTTCCGCGGCGGCGCACCACCATCAGGACGTAAGAATCATACCATTCTGAAAGGAGTACAACATCAGCAACATCAGCTTCTTCGTCATGGGAGCATACAACATGCAGAGCCACGGAAAAAACCTGGTAGTGGTTCGGCATCATGCATCGAGGCTTCTATAATGAAAGGTGAACAAAAAGGGGACTTCTGCATATTCTCATACCAAAATATTGTCCACTGGGTGAAGCCTGATCCTCCGAAGCACCAAGGAGAATGCTTTCTTATGAACGTGAATGCTGCGATTCATCAATAAAGACTCTACGAGAGTGACACTGTATGAGAGATCGTGTTCACCTGAGTTAATTATCTGATCTTGGATGCGCGTACCACATACCACAAGCCCTGCGTTGTATTACTCCCGGGATTCTAAAACCCTCTTGTTTTGGATGCTCAACGTGCAAGTCACCTTGCAACACCCAACCCCTCCTCCAAGAACTCTGCAAACGCACGTCCCACACCCTCCTCCCCCCAATCCACGCTCCCTTTTTCCGTGCTTCCCAATGTCACAGCTTTCCGGCGCGCAGCCACGAATTGGCGCTTCAGCCGTTGCAACTCTGACAGCGTCAGTGCACGATGAGGGGGTGTTAAGCGAACACGAAGAACAGAATTGTCATCTGCACTGGTATTCGAACCAAGCTCAAGCGAATCGATGGTGAGGACGATAGGTCCCCCGAGCGGGCCAGCAGCCTGAGCAGCCATGAGCGCAGAAACCAGTGCGTTTGTCGTATGCTCTAGAGTGCGGAGGGCGTCTGTGGGTGCTTTGGGTGTGATCTGGGTGCCGACGTTTGGAGGTTTGACGATACCAGTTGTGACTGCATCTGATATGCGTTCGAGTGGGGGTGCTGGGTCGTCCCAGGGGATGGTGAAGAGTGGAGCGTCCCAACGGACCATGGATGAGGGTTCTTCGAAGCGTTGGATGAGGGCGTCGAGGCTGTTTCGAGGTTAGGAATGGGTGGAGAGATAAAGGGGGAAAGACTGACGTTTGAGGTTTATATCTCTTCCCATCTTCTCGTTCATCGTTCCATTTCCGACATTGATCAGGCGTAGCGAGTACATAGACCTACTTTCTCAATTGTGTTAGTTGCACGAGAAGAATATCGTGATTCATTACATACCGTAGCGACCCTTACTCCAGCCTCTCGGGCCTTGCAATACAGTTGGTACCTAAATCCCTTGATGTAATTCATCCCGTCTACGATGAGGATCGTATCTTTGGCGATGTGCCTTGTGATAGCGGTGAAAAGAGTTGCGCGGGCGATCTTTTCTTGAAGGGAGTCTAATTTTCGGGGGTCAGTCTGAAGAGAAGGAAGAAGATGGGACAATACCATCATATGACTCGCGGTCAACGGCCAAGTCATCGTCTGAGATAACTTTTACTTTGAGCTGAGGGCTTGAAGTTGATGAGAGAAAGTCGTGAATTTGGGCTGCGCGGGTTGATTTTCCAGAGGAGGGGTAACCTGAGATGGTGATGAGGGCCATCGAATGAGCCGAAGATCACGTTCTCGGTACTGACAAATTATTTTTTACAAATCATCTTGATCGAGTCCATCATCGTCTTCCTTGCCAAAATATTTCAACTTGTTATTAGCAACATAAAGAAAAACTTGATATTTCCCCGTTACCAGATATGCATCAGTGCAATGCAAAATATCGCCCATTTTTATAAGTGATGGTATGTCAAATTATCCTACTGTGGCGAACCTCCCGCCTTACGCTAACGAAGTTGACCAAATTCCGGACCTTAAAATTCCATACCATACTCCCTATGATGGACCACCCTACCATCATCCTCGAGGGACAGAATGTTTGGGCCAAAAACTAAAAGCTTTACTCCCCCGCTAAGGCCTACAACTTCAAGGCTGTTGGTAACAATATGCCGACGATGGAGGGAGGTTGCTACGAGCACACCCAGTCTGTGGTGCAGTTTGCACGCTATGACTTGTGGCTCAAATGGCCGCGGGGACAATTTGAACGCGGTGACATTCCGAACTAGGACTAAGAATACTCCTATGTTCATTGAGTATTGTAATGGACTAGACATGTGGTCAGGATCCACCCAGCGGCTCTGCTGCTTGGTGCAATCCAGAAAAAAAGATGAAATAGTTGTTCATATGTTGAAGTATTAATGACCATCAGCGTACCGAGACGGTGCACAACAGAGAAAAAGCACGAGACGAGCCCACAATGGGACGGGTGACGGCCGCGTGCCTGCTGCACCTGGTGTCGTAGGGCCAGTAGCAGGAGGTGTTGCGGACGTTGATACCCCGGTAGGCTGAATTTGCGGTGGCAGCGCCTGTGCTTGGCCTTGAGCTTGGCTTTGCTGCTGCTGCATGTATTTCGCCTTTTCGTGTTCTGGACGCGGAGCAACATACAGTGCCTGCACAAGGATGGATCGAACCACGCGATTAGAAATTTTAAATGCGCCCGAACTTAAAACCATACTTTTCTGTCTTGTACTGCAGCAACTTCAACGGTGTGAGGACTGCGAGGAGAAAAGATAGTTAGACTCGAACGTTGCTGGAGCTCGGTTGCTTCGCTGATGGGGGAGTGAGAACGACGAAAGAGCAATGAAAAGTGACTGAGGAGCGCGCGTGAAATCTTTATAGATGATGCGAGAGCACGATGGGGGCGGGCACTGGGAGAAGGGTCATGGACACTGCGCGATGCGGAGGACTGAGATCAAGTGATCAGGATTCAGAACACGAAGTTTTTCAAAAAAAAACGTCGATGACGCACATGAATGTTGCCTTGCATACCATCGAAAAACCCTAGCGGTACTCGCCCGGCATTCTTGGACTGAGCTGGACGTGTAGCATCACCCTGGAATATATAAATGATATTGAAGCGAATAAGAAACACGTCACGTACGTTGATTAACGACTTTCCAGGTACGACCTGTCAATGTGAGTGAGATTATTCAATCCAGCTAAGCCTCGACTAATGACCATGGTTTAACCCACAAATTAAACTCACATCAGAAATGGACAACAGTTCTTCAAGGCCAATTTCTTTGAGGATGGCATAGATATCCCATAGGTACACAACGTTGTCCTCGCAAGCGGTGACTAACGATTTTCCATCAGCGGAAAAAGCGAGACAGCTCACATCCTTGTCGTGTTGGAAGGGTAGGCATACTGGGAGGTTCGTGTTGAGGTTCCACAAGCATACTGTTTCATCCCATATTGATGTACTTGCAAGGAAGTGGTCGTTCCGAGCCAAAGTCAAGTTGAAAATGTGACCCTTGAGAACAGCGATTTGCTCCCAAGTGACTGTGTCGAATATTTCAATCGGACCCAATGACCCGGAAAGAAGCTTCTTTCCATCTGACGTCCAAGCCAAGCTTCGAACTGATTGATCCTGGTGGAGTGTGCTGAGCAGCTCGCCCGTCTTGGCATTCCAAATTTTTACAGCGTTTTCGTTTTCTCCGCCTGTTGCGAATTTTGTGTTGTCCGGCGAGTATGTCACCGCCCACACGTATTGGTGACCGTTCTTGATTTCCAGGACAGTTCTCCCAGTTTTGACATCCCACACCCTCGCAGTCCCATCCCAGGATCCGCTCACGACTCGCTCACCATCTCCACTCCAGCACACTGACCCCACATTCTCAGTGTGTCCCATCCATCTTGCAATTACCCTCCCCGTCTTTACGTCCCATAATCTCACCGTCCCACTATCGCTTCCGCTGGCAACAGTCTTGCCACTTGGAGACAATGCTATTTTTTTCACATCTGCCTTGTGTCCCTCATCTCTCCAGGCAACGCCGACTTGTACATCGTTCTCCAGGTCCCATAACAGAAGTGAGCCGTCTGACGAACATACGATGATGCGTCGTCCGTCATGCAGGTGCGCAATATCGAGTACTTGGCTGGTATGACCTTGCATCGTCCGACGTGGTGTAATCGCTGGCATTTTACTGGTTGAGGATGTCATGGTTGGCGCTTGGACCCTTCACTACGGCTGATGGTGGACAATGTGTACGATCAATAGTTTCCTGATAATGGCAAAGATGACTGGTGAGCTGACGGGCCTATCATTGTCAATCAAATCTGACGAGAATGGCTCCTCACAGGATTAATTCAGTTTATACACGCGGGACGGTTTCGGACTTACCGGTACTTGGTAGTGCCAGAATTCTCAAAATTGTATCTAAGTCGTCGGTGAGCGGGTAATCAGATTTACAGATAGAGTATCACTGACGAGACACACCTGTTCAGACTAACTCAAAAACAGATAACACTACAGTCACTTGTAAACTGAGAAAGTGGACGTTTGGTTCAGAGTAGGGAATATGGGCATCCATCCTTTTAAGTCATGTATCGCGGTGCGTATTCCATCCTCTCATTTGTTTCACAGCTTAAGTGCTGTGCATTTCTTCCAGAAAATTTGGAGCTCGGATGTCGTAAACCCTGGATGTCTGATATAAGCTGTACAGCATGTTATCACTGCTGTATTTCGAAGCTTGCTGTGCGTATCGTCATTTGGCTCTTAGTCTCCTTTGATACCGGTACTCCCCATTCGTGCCGGATATTGCCAAGGTTAACTCTAGATAAAAGTTCTATCTATCGCCACTGTTGTACCTCTCAATCCTCTAAATCCTGACCACAAGGTCTGGATGTTATGTATACTTGGTGCGCAGGTAAATCGTGTCCATTGCGACTTCAACATGATACTGACATCTCATTTGGTCTATGAAATGCAGTTGTCTTATTCTGTGGTATGAACAAGAGCGCAAGTATGATGTCACTACAGACGGGCGATGCAAGCCAAGGAAGCCCCAGTGTCATAACATCAAGGGTAACGTGTCCAGTTTATTCATTTATCGACAACTGAATGGAGTCCAAGTTCAATACTGTTATCGTTTCCGCTTAGTACTTCGAGTCAACATGGCTTGCAAGCATAACGACATTTATATTCTCGGTTAGTGACTACAACCGTAAAGCTCACTATCATCGAAGTTGATGGCCAATATTCGTGGTCGACTCCATCCAGATCTACGCTACAGGACAGTATTCCCTCATTCTCAAGATCAATCAGCCTGCCGGCCACTATTGGATGCATACAGATCAGAACTTAGGAACAAAGTCCGCGGCCATCTTGGGCTATGCAGGTTCTTGTGATGTGGACCCCGAGATCAGGACAATTCCAGACTCGGTCACTTTGAATAAGACTGACCTACACCCCTTATATCCGCCTCCTCTTTTGATCAAGGAAGATGGCGTAGACATCAAGTTCCATCTGATTCTTGAGAAAAATGAGACCAATTTCAGCTTCCACATCAACGGTGTTCAGTGCACCTCAAATAGTGTCCCAGTTGTACTGCAGCTACTGGGTGGTGATATGACGGGTTCGAACCTGGTACCTAATGACTCGTATACACTCTTCTGCGGGACAAAGTTCTTGGAACGCTGATGATCCCCCATGCTTCCCTGTGAGTCCTTCTCATAATCGTCTATGCATATGCCTTTGATCGACCACAGACCGACCCTTTAACAGCATCCATTCTACCTTCTATGGGGTGCGTCTTCAGGTACCATCTATGTATGTACATACAACAGATGGGTTACAGCTTCGCTGTCATTAGTTATAATTACATCAACCCTGTCATGCACGATCCCGTGACTACTGGAGTTGGTGACTATGTAACTATTCGCTTCATCACAGCTGATCTCGAAGATTGGTCCTGGGCTAATTTTATATTCCTTTGTACCATCCCCGATGACCGGACATGTACTCGATTTGCTATCAGTATACTTAGTTGTGCTGGTACCTACCCGTGGGTCGCGCCACCGATACTCGTGGTCTCTTGCAACCTTCAAGTTCCTTCATCGATCCTCAGAGGTATGCATCGATCGTCCTTACATCTAGTTCCGTCCCTAGCTCTGTAGAAATAGGAATACTTGTGACCTATTATAGTCTGCATCTTGACTACCTTCCTTTTGCAGATTACCCGGAATGTTAACAGCGCCTCCGTAAAGTTGTAGACATCTCACCTGTCCTCAGTGGTCATCACGATTCACACCTTCGATCGTAAGGAGGTCGAACACCTTCCATACCACGAGCACTTGATGACAACAAGCCGCCGGAGTGTCATCCAGCGAATCAAATCCCACTGGTAAACAATGGTATGGCTCCCTGAAATACCGAGATATAATAAAACTTAGCCTATCTATCACTTTCATCCTTCAGGTGTGTGCAAGGTGCATTGGATGTGCGCCGACATCATGATAAGCGACGTAGCTCACATGGCGGTTGCGACCAACGTACATAAGTCGACGCTGCTGCTCACACTCAGTCATTAAGCAACTACCACACAACTTATTGCCACTGCTCCACATTTGAAATACCCCGAAGCATGTTCATCCTAGTGATGTTGCTTCTTCACGCGATGCTAGGTTTTCATCTTTGTCGCAAGAGCATTCCGAAGAGGCTGGAACCTTATTCCGACGCTTCAGGGAATTCACGCGCCACTTATAAAGGCTAGCCAGCACCGAGAAAATTGCAAGATCTAAGAGCTTGTACTACCTCGTGGCGCTGAGGTGAGTATCATATGTAGTTTGGAGCTAAGTAGTCTTGTCGTTTCGTTCTACCATGTATCCAACTTGATCAGTGCTGACATACAGGTGGGAGGCCACTAGTAGGACGATATTGCCACTGAAGATGGTTGCTTTGTAGTCGACAACTTCGATCCACGGCCCGGAAAAGAAGCAGGGCGAGGCTCAGATCCAAAAGGTGATTACAAAGTGCACTACTTAAGCAAAAAAGATGTGCTGCATTTCGCTCATCCTCCGGGTCATGATTCAACACTACTATATATTGCTGTGCGTTCTGACAAGTCTTCAGAGTTACGCCGTTACGATTGGTCCAGTTGCTGACCTAGTCATCGCAAATGCTCAAGTATCTCCCGACGGATTCATCAAGTCGTCAGTTTCTGTATAATTTTCATCCTGCTTGATAACTAAGGTCATGGCAGGGCGGTTCTTGCTGGCGGCACTCTCTCAGGGCCTATCATCACGGGTCAGAAAGTGAGATCACTTTGTGTATACGAACTCTTGGTGATCTTATGTGTTTTTAAGGGGGACACATTCAAAATCAACGTGACCAATCATTTAAATGACGAAACAATGCTCACAAGTACCAGCATCGTAAGCACTAGTTGGTTGAAACATAGAGCGTTTGATGATATTCTGCCCTGGACAGCACTGGCATGGACTATTCCAACGCCATAGTAACCAAATGGACGGCGCAGCATTTGTGACGCAATGCCCGATCTCTCCTGGTCATTCTTTCTTGTACGAGTTCAATGCTGGCGAACAAGTAGGAACCTACTGGTACCACTCTCATTATGGAGTTCGTGTTCCGATTTATCCACCTACAACCGATCCCTGAATAAAATTCAGGTCCAATACTGTGACGGTTTACGCGGTGCACTGATCATCTATGACCCACAAGATCCGTACCGCTTCTTGTACGATATTGATGATGGTCAGTGAGCCAGACAAAGTGAAATATTAGCTCTGACACCTAAGCGAAGAGTCTACGGTTATCACGCTGATGGACTGGTAAGCCAAAGCCAACGGTTCTTTCGAATGGTTAACTCAGCTCCATTTTCAGGTACCACGTACCATCTCCTCAAGTCCAGAGACAGGTGGTTCCAGACTCGGTGCTTATCAACGGTGTCGGAAGTTATCCAGGAGTGCAAGATATGCCTTACGCCATCATCAATGTTCAACCATACAAGCGATATCGATTCCGCTTACTGAATATGGCGTGCAAGCCCAACTATGTCTTCTCGATCGATGACCATAAGCTTATCATAATCGAAGCTGATGGTCAATACGTCGAACCGCTCGTAGTCGACTCTATCCAGATTTACGCCGCACAGAGGTACTCCTTCATTCTTGAAACAAACCGGCCTGTCGACAACTATTGGGTGCACGCGGTCCCCAACTTAGGTATAAGCTCCATGGCCATCTTGCGATATGCAGGCTCCCCCGAAGCAGACCCTGAGATCAGGCTAACTCCAAACCCGGTCGCTCTACAAGAGACTGACTTACACCCGTTGTATCCACCTCTGCCCATGCTGCTTCAGGAAGACGGCGCAGCTATCAAGCTGAATATCGTTCTTGGACAAAATGAGACCAATTTCAACTTTCTCGTCAACGGCGTGCAGTACACTTCTCCTACTATCCCTGTCCTACTACAGTTGCTTAACGGTGATGTATCGACTTCTGAAATGGCACCCAATGGTTCCATATATTTTCTACCAAGGAACAGGGTTATCGAGATTTCATGGATCCCTGATTTAGCCCCAGCTCGACCTGTAAGTCCCAAATTATCATGTACATACATGCCCTCTACTGAAACTTTAACAGCATCCATTTCACCTGCATGGGGTACGTCTTACACGTCATCTATGCACATCCCGTACTCATGAACGATTCTTAGCACAAGTTCGCTGTCATCAGAAGTGCGGGCAGTAGCAGATACAACTACATCAACCCCGTGTTGCGCGATACAGTGAACACTGGCTTTATTGGTGACTACGTGACCATCCGGTTCATCACTGATAATCCTGGGCCGTGGCTGTTGCACTGGTAAGCATCGTTCGTGGTACCTCATCGTCGATGATATTGATATCTTTGGGACTTTTGTGTAGTCATATCGATTGGCATCTATACTCGTGAGTTGCTTGTTTCTTTTGCGGAGCCTGGACAGACTTTTGATTTGTGTGAGCGTAGCGGAATGGCTTTGGTGTTTGCAGAGGCTTCTCAAGATGTGGCGGCTTCGCAGCCTCTCAGTGGTGAGTACATCGCACTACGGACTATTAGAGCTGGTCTGACGATCAGCGATAGATTCTTCGAAGCAGCTCTGTCCGATATATTATAGCCTTCCTCAACAAAATTTCTCTCTTCCACCTTCAAACTGATCAATATGATTGTCTTGCGAGTTATCAGAAACTCGTTTAGAGGCACTTCAATGTTCTCGTATAGATAGAGAGATAAACTTTGGCTGTTCTAAGAACGCCTATCACTTATTGCACAGTCAATCTATGGAGGTCGCACATCATCTATCGACGATGAGACACCCAATGTATTCATGACATTCGTTAAATTCTAGGGGTATAAGCGCAAACCCAACCAACCAATTTTACAGCAGAGACCCGATAGCAAGTAGCGCACCTTCTGTATCCTCGCCACTCAAATACTCTCCAATACACACTCCACGATCGCACACCGCCGCTCTTCGACCACGATTCGCACAGCTTCCGTCATCGTCTCCCACAGGGAATCACCCGCAGCGACGCGTTTTCCCCACGCCCACCCCCCAGTCGCAGCTACTGCGATACCCACATAGTCTGGCATGTCAGGCCCAAAGCCTACTGTAAGCTGATTTCCGGTAACCTTGGAGCCGTGCCCCTCGGGGTGTATACCCAACATGGAGAGTTTTGGTGATTTCCAGCCTCCGTTGTTCAAAACGATGGTCAAGAATGGCTGTCGTTCAATGTGTCCTCAGAACTCATGACTCAAAATATCAGTAAGTGGCACTCACCGTTTCATACCGCCTCGCCATCCAGAACGCGCTGCTGGGTGCCCCAAACAAGAACGTGCCGTCACCCACCACGGAAACTACCAGTTCGTATCCTACTTTCCCTGCACCCTTGCCTGCATTTACCCCTCCTAGAACCGCACCAACGCCCGCACCTAATGCCCAGCCGAGTGACGAGCCACCGGAGCTCAACATGCCCAAAGGCGTGTCAGGATGCAGATGTGACCATGAAAGCGGGTAATTACTGATAGTCTCGTTCAGGTAAAGCGTGCTCGCCGGATGCGGAACCTTATTCTCCACCGCCGTACGCAGAGCCCCAAAGATGCGCGAGGGCAGATACGGCACATTCGGTTCGGACATGACTGCCTCCGCGTTACGCATGTCTGCGATGAACGCATCGTGAATCGCCTGTGTGCTCCTGGAACGCGTATAGTATCCTGTCGCTGAGCCTGTGCTCCCGGAGTTCAGGAGTTGGAAGAGCGCGACTTCAGCGTTGGCACGGGAAACAAGCTCTGCCACGCCGGCGACGTGCTCCATGCCGATGCTTTCTTTGAGAGGGTCGCCAGAGTCGATTACGAAGATGCGGGCGTCATCGTTGGGGCGCTCGTAGTTGCCTCGACTGTCCTTGTTTATTGGGATCCATGGTACTTCTGCATCAATTACGAGGATTACGTCTGCTGTGCTGAGCAGCGGGGTGTGTGTGCCAGGTGCGAGGAAGGAAACGCCCACGAAGAATGGATGCGAGAGAGATACGTTGGTGGCGCTGGGGCAGGTCACAAATACAGGAATAGCCATCAGCCGGGAAAGCATCTCTAAGGCACCGACGGCTGCAGGATTCCGTCCAATGTATGACGTGATGATGAGCGGGTTGTTTGCCTGAGCCAGGGCGTCACCAATTACGTTCACGGCTGCAAGCACGATCAGTAAAATCCAGTGGTCTCACTTACTATGATAATTTACCTGAGGGAGAGAGTGCGCTTGGCTCTATCGAAGGCCATTTGTAAAGAGATGCGGATGAGTTGAAAAGTGATTCATCGATCTCCTTCTCCAATACCTCTCTGCGTGCCCAAAGATATACTGGTCCTTTTGGTTCGCTTGTGGCACTGGAGTGCATACTTTAGCCAATTTCGAGTTCGAATCAACCAAAGCAGCTCACATTTGGAGGGCACGTCTGACGAGGTGAGGTATATTTTCGGGTGCGTTGATCTGTGCAGTGAAACGCATGTATTGCCTGACAATGGCAGGTTGGTCGGGTACATCTACGCATAAAGCATCTGAGGTTTGTCTTCAACCAATCGAGTGAGTATCTTACCTTGCATCCAATGAATCCACTCGTTCCTTGACCCCTTCAACTCTCCTTCCATAGTAGACGGGGATGCACCAGCAAACACCAGGATGGGTACCTTTCCTCTACTCGCATTATGGACGGCACCAGCGAGGGCCTATCACCAAGTGTTTGACGACAATATCCTAGAAGGCCCAGCATATAGGCACTAACCTGAGTTCCGACATCAACATGTACAATGACTGCGGCGGGTGTATTCGTAACCTGTGTAAATGCCTGTGCCGCGCTCAACGCAGCCATTTCATTAGGGCAAGTGATTATTTCGACAGCGGTATTGCCATGGTCGGCGCGTTGGCGTTGGAGGTCTTCGAGTAGTGCAGGGTGATCAGAGCCCCAGTTGACGAATGCGTGAGTGATGCCGACCTGGGCTAGAGTGTGGAAAAAGAGAGAAGATGTGGTGTACATTTTGGGCAACGAGGGAGGGCAGCGCTACATCATGAAGTACAGGTATGTATATATAGTGCTGACTATCCTGGGACCTGTCTCCAGTAGCATGGGATATGATGCACTTTCCTGGATTGACAAGCCGCACAAGCGGAATGCTGTGCGGAAAGTCGAGAACTTGAAGTTAGATGGGTGAGAGATGGATACACAGTACTTGACGGATAAGAGTATTTGATCAGTAGATGACGATGTCGCATCGATTCATGCTTTTTTCGGGTTGGTAGATGAAGAATATGCGATTTTTACAACGTAGTAGAAAGAATGTGTTTACGCTGACTTTAACAGCTTTGTCTGGGTTTGATTTGACCTGGTCCGAACTCGACAAGATCTGGTGGATTATTCAGAAAACATATCATTTACTCGCGAGACAATGTAACGCACGCATTAGTCATTCAAGAACGCCCTGCAAGCCACTGTCGACGTGTAGAACAGTACCTGCAGTCCTCTGCTGACTGATCATCCGATGGTCTAATGGGAGAAGACAGAAAGCGACGCGGGAAGAAGATGATCGAAAATGGTATACGCACGGCCGCCTTTAGTAGTCACGCGCACTGCTTCCGCAAACTCGGAATCCGTTCCGTGCTTATATAGATGACATATATCAACTTGGCGTGAACCTCCTGAGGCCCACTGAGCCACGTCAAACCATGTCGTTCTCACAGAAATATCACCAGCTCCCCACATTCGATAAGGATGCTGGAGAACAGGAATCTCTCCAACGTAGAGACCCGCGAAAAAGGAGGTCTCCTTTCCTCATCATCGCTATCATCATGCTGTTGGGTCTTTCCATCCCTTGTATAAGGATGGCCAGGTCTAGGGCCTTCTTGTCTGCTTGCAATAGCCCACAGCGTAACACTTCTACATTGGCTAGTCTGCCTTCTCACTACACCTTACCATCGGGAGACAAGATTCCCTCAGTTGCGTTGGGTACGGCAGCGGTAAATGCTTATCAAGTTGGTATTAATCTAATCATTGATGACAGGTGTATGGCAGGCTAGCCAGGGGGAAGTCGGAAATGCTGTAAAGGTACGTACACCGCACTTCCTCGAGTGCTTACACTCACGTGCCCTCAGACTGCTTTGTCGACCGGTTATCGACACATCGATGGAGCCTGGATCTATCGTGTACGTCCGAGTTCCTTATCGCGACAAACCTCTTTGACGATAATTGCAGAACGAAGAAGAAGTCGGTCAAGCTCTTAAAGCGAGTTCTGTACCTCGTGAAGAGCTCTGGCTCACATCAAAGGTAGTACCTTCGATTCAATCAGTTTGACTCTCACTGAATGGCAACAGCTTTGGAACACTTTCCACGCACCTGAGGACATCGAGGGTGCGCTAGACCAATCGCTTACCAAGCTTGGTACCGATTATCTCGACTTGTACTTGATTCACTGGTGAGGCGATTATTCACCAACTTGAGCATTTTGCTGATTCCCAACAAGGCCGGTCGCATTCAAGCAGGGAACTACTGTTTTGGATGAGGATCTTACTGCCGATCCATATCCTACTTGGCAGAAGCTCGAAGAGCTTGTCGACAAGGGTAAAATAAGGAACATCGGTATCAGCAAGCGAGTTCTATCTTTGTCGAGTCGAACGGGTGCTGACATCTCACCGATAGCTTCAATATCAGAAGGTTCGAATGATTTGTGGTTTAAATTAACCTTATTCATATCCATCCAGGATCCAGAATTTGACGGCGAACAACCTGAAATACCAGCCAGCTGTCAATCAAGTCGAGCTCAACTTTTGGAACCCTCAACCCGAACTATTGCAGGTATGTTTCCAGCTCAGACATGTAGACACTTGTGCTCGAGTTCATGAGTGATCCGTAGTGGTCAAAGGAGAACGGGCTTCTTCTCGAGGCGTACTCTCCCCTGGGCAGCGACAAGCAAGTCGGAAAGTCTCTTTCTGTCCCTGAGGTACCATCTCACGTCACGAGGACGAGGCTTCGTCGTCTAAACACTTTAACAGGTCAAGGACATTGCATGCAAACTTGGGATCACCCCAGCTCAGGTCATCATCTCGTGGAGTGTCCAGCGCGGTGTATGTCCATATTTCTGTAGCACAGTGTCATAGCTCATCTTCCCAAACCTCGACAGACAATCGTCCTGCCGAAGAGCGTAACACCTTCTCGCATCGCAGAGAACCTTGCAGGTGAGAAAGCCCAAACTTTCGTGAGGCAGTATCACTCACTCCAACCAGTATTTGAACTCCCCCAAGAAGACTTTGAGAGGTTGGAGACAGCGGCAACTTCGCACCCTCCTCAGAGGGTGGTCAACCCGAGCGCGGGTTGGAAGTTGCCTTTCGATGTGTTTGACGGGCAGTGAAACATGTGTGGGCTGTTGCTTGAACGATGATTCTTACTACTATGCAACATCTAGGCTAGCGTTGCTAGCAATCTTCCAGAAATAGCTGTCCATCTAGTACTGCTGAAATGCAAAAATAGCGCAAGCTCACCTGACAGGTGCAATATTTTAGACCCTTCTGCAAGGGAAAGCTGACGGTCCACTTACCGGCTCGGGTGTCCTTAAATATGTCCTACATTTGAGGATCATGATGGAACGTCCCACCGGCCGAAAGACGACATAGCCATAGGCACCAGGTAGGGCGACTACAGAAGCTCTGCGTCGGCATCTTGAAATCTCATTGAGCTTTGAAGCGCGAGGTATATACTATGATTTCCGAGTTCAATCTCAGGCGACTGGGTGCAGTTTCTTGTAATTGACATATACATAAAGGCGCGATGCCATGATACCACCCAGGTCCTGTTATCGATGAGTATGATGAATTGGTGACACGAATAAGAATCCTAACGATGAACGTGCAGAGGGATGACGCATGCTTAATGTTACAAAACGTATCTGAAGTTCCTGTTTTGCTTATCCGTCAAATCCAGGAATTCCTGGTAAAGTTGAGGTATCAGCCTCGTATACAAACGATAATCATCGATTCGGAGAATTCACCTTTTCGACATTAACTTCTGAACGCTTTCCATCCTCGGTGATTCTCTCTATCGCATAGCCTCCTCCGTCATCGACAGGCTCAGCATCACGGATCTGGTCATCTCAGACGAGAACGGCACGAATGATAAGGAGAAGTACCGGATACGATGTGACATGCGCCAATCTTCCTAGAGTCACTCGAAGAATAACCTACCGCGGCTTGTATTGTGTCTTCCACATGAAGGGACCAGCTCAGTTGCCAATGCAGTATACCGAGAGTATGATGGCGTTAGTAACAATCTGCAGGTAGATTTCAACTTGAAGAATAACTTCAATGAGTTACATATCACCTACCTTCTTCGTATGACCAGCAGTCAAACACTATTAAGTCACAGCGACGAGAGGACGAACCCAGGCACACTGACCACAGCTACGAGGCAATGAGTATACAAACTCACACCAGGCATCAAACGCACTCATGTACCGGCTGATCAGAAGTCCAGTCTATTATCGTGTAATGAGCGATGTTGAAGACAACTAGGTAGATCGCGGAAGTAAGCCACATACCCGATTCGACCAAGGAAGTAAGTTGACTAGCAGGATGCCCAACCACGCTGGGACGAAGTAAATAGCACCAACATATGCTCTGGAATTGGACCGTTGTGCAGCGAGTCGGACACCAGTGAAGACTGTTAAGATTTCAATGATACCAGGAACACAAGACAATAGAGTCGTTTGTAGAGCGCTAAATCCGAACGAAGCGAGGATGAGCGCCTGCTGGTTTGTCAATGAGTTAGGCACATTGTCCAAACCGAGAAGAGGGTGAAGAGCCATGTCTTGGGGTCGGTCAAGGCATCAATCATCCTAGCGATGTTTATGTGAGGAATGAAAAAGGGAATGCCCGACCATTGCCACGGTTGAAAGCCTTTGGTATTGATGTGCAAAGTACCAAAGCTAATGAAACCAGAGATAATTTGTGCTGGAGTGTGCTGGCTTAGGCGGCAACATCAAGCATCGCATTTTGTAAGCGCACCGGTGCCATTCATCAGAAGTAGGTTCTGGGCGCGTTTAATTAGTTGGATTGGCAATCACGTGTGTATGAGAACTTACACCAATAACCAACCCGTAGGGTCTGTTCCGTCCGAGTGTAGTACAATCAAGAATCCGGCAGTGATCGACCCCTCACATACGCCTAGCAACAGGCGCACAACAAGAAGCCCAGCAAAGTTTTTGCATGCTACATAACATGCAGGTGCAACTGCCCAGACGAAGATATTGATACTGATTTATGCTGTCATTGAAGTTCACATCGATGATGCGTTTGAAGCTTACCTCGTCCTTTCCCGACTGTGAATCTTTGAAGGGCAAGGTTCTGGGGATACTCGAAGCCAAGATCACTGAGGTGCCAAGCCTGGAAGGTACATGAGGCACATGGAAGATCGAGCGGTGTATATCTTCTCACCAATTGTACCTGAAGATAGTTCAGCATCAGGCTCAAGCGTTAACTCCAAGATAAGAACAGCTTACTCATTCGTGGTCAGATGCCTGGCCTCCTTGATAACACAGAGTCAGTACTGGGTTGGCTAGTCTTGATACACGACCATTACTGAATTCCAAGGATGGCCGCAGAACATAAGGTTGTCTTGTCCATGAATTGGACCCTGTGCGCGACTGAGCGCTGATTCGTGGTGAAAACAGTCAACATACCAGTAGAGAACTGGACCGCGATTGTCAGAGGCGATCATCATTGATTCAAACAATAGTTGACTCACCGTACATCAAAGGCATGTTATGTCCATCGATCTTCCTCCTGGAACAAAATCGTACGATGTTGATGTGCATACAGTCTTAGCAACGCACCTTATCCTCAAAGCCTCATCGGGATCAAGAGTGGAGGTTAAACCAGCGACGAGCTGAGCACCAGTGTCTTAGTCGACACAGAAACCCCTGCATGTTTATGGTCCTGGAGTATACCGGACGATTCCAAACTCACTTTGAGACTCTGGACGTGAACGTGTAGGCGAACTGTGGATTCAGGAAGAACTTATGCGCTCTGAGACGACGTGTGACCATACCAGCTGCGCATCTGTCTGGTGGCATTACGAGCGAACACCATCATCACTACGACCTTGTAGTGCCAATTTACAACCACATTTTGTTGTTTTCACTACGCGGCTATGCGCAAATAATGCTCCCGGAGTTGCTGGTAAATCGGGGTTGTGTCTCTTGATTAACGGTTACAGCTACCTTCAAATCGATAGACCAGAATCCATTTTTGTTCATTCACCGCTTTTGTTTAGTTGTGGAGCTGGCCAAACAAAAGGGTCCCGCCTATTACGATACTTTGTCGGGTGAAATACCCCAGAATGGTACTGGCTGCGCAACTTCTATGATATGGATATGGTATGCGGTTCGTTTGACGCTGTGTCTGACACCCTTCTGAGCTCACTGCTGGTAATACCGGTATGACTATTTATCACCAACTCATCATGGTATGTTTAACATTGTCTTTGTAACTTCGGATCATGCCAGCACAGTGAGCTCAGCATTAGTACTTGCATGCTCCACTTGAGCAGGGCTAGCAACCGGCCTTGGATGACATTTGGGCAGACATAGTGACACATTATTGCTTTATGGCTGCTGGAATGTGATGGTGGTTTCCAGCCATAGCGAAAATGTCCAAAGACAGTGTCGAATGAGAAAGCTGCGCAGGTCCAGTGCCATTCTGGGGTATCTCGCCCCGACGAAGTATCGTAATAGGCAGCCTAAGGCAGGACCCTGTTGTTTGGCCAGCTCCACAACTAAACAAAAGCGGTGAATGAACAAAAATGGATTCTGGTCTATCGATTTGAAGGTAGCTGTAACATTCATAGACCGGGTCACGGGTTTACATAAATTGATATGTAAATCACACAAAAAAGTCCGACTTGGCTACTCTCGTTACTAGGGACGCTCACACCTGGGAGCTTACGGTTAATTTTTCAAGCTTCAGGGCACGTAGTCTTTGCGCTGACCTCAGATAACGCGAGCTTGTCGTGGTCGGTGACGTGCGGTTGGACGAACGAGAAATGCGTGCTATTCTCGATCCTGAGAATAACTAGAGACGTGCCCAGTGCCCACTGGGACACATTTTTTCATGGGGTACGCTATCCTACAAGGAAAAATAGGCTCCCACTAGAAACAGTGTGCCTCATGGGGCACGCCATTTCCATCAGGAGGGCAGGAACCGGGTCTTCAAAGCACCGGAGAAGTATTCGGCATTGGCGTGAATCAAAGTATACAGAGACACCAAATGTGAAGTGACTTCATTTCGCTTCCATTTTCGATGACTTACAGAGGCTAGAAAGTCGCCACCCCGGCCCCCATCGCTAGAAGATTGCTTATTGGAGCCATTACGACGCCCGGACTCTGTTGTAACGGGAACGGACTGCAAGGGGAACCCAAGGCCAGACCTTTATAGCGGGAGGCTACGGCTCTATCTTCGGCTCTTAATATCAATTCAATATTTTCTTTCCATTCCAACTTTGTCTGCAAGCTCATGTATTCAAGTGCGCAGAGCAAATTGCCCGTCTTGCCATCCCGGATCTTGATATTCTAGCGAGTATATCACTGCCACCGAATGACTCTTGTCCGGTGGACTGTTTCGCCGGTCGCATCCACTCACAGTGACTACACATACGTACTTGTGTCCTGTCAGATGACCTTCCCTGTCTCGCCACACGACCTCACCATTCCTTCCGCTTGGAACAGTCTTGCCAATTTTATGCTCCATATTCCTGCATTGTCATCCTCATCTTGTCAGTCGTGCCCTATCTGAACGGTGTGCGCCGTTTGCTAGGTCCCATAGCCGGAGCGAGCCGCCATTTTAAAATATGATCCCTTCGACACGCAGGTGCACAGAGACCTCTGGTGATAGAATAATTCTATACAGATTTTTCATCTGCGAGATGACACATTGAATCCTGCTTTTTTTCGGATGCCTGAAGCACAGACCATATCCTCTCTACTTCTATATGGTCCGACTACGAGACGCTACCATTGTAAAATGAAGTTTCACATCAAATGGAAGGGGACATACGTGAACAGCGACATCAAGTCTCTTCCACCACTCTGCAAGCACGAGGTGTACGGCATCAGATTGAACATCATAAGGTCTATCCCGTTAACATTGGGATGTGTAGTCTACTATCGTGATAATTTTGACCATAGTAAACATCTTTTCAGTTAATGATGATCAGAGCGAAGTTATCGATTTCACACTCGCCCCAGTTCATGATTAGACCGTTGAACTCATCGAGTTCGCATGTTCGTTGACATTCGCGGACCGGCAATATGTAAGTTTATGAACTCAAAGTTTATATCGAGTTTAAACTATAAGTAATAGCATGGATTTGATATTCTGACCTCATTTTCTCAGCCGCTACATTGAATTCATCTTTCTCAATTCTATAGCCCTCTTCCGACTCCGGCACTTTATGGACTCCGGAGCCCGGGTACAGCATCAGAGAAGTTTTTGAGGCTCGAACAGATCTTATCGTCCATGTCCGAAATATTGGTAGAGTTACAAAATCTGTAGTCATTTCGCTGACTGGGCTCGTATTCTGCTTCCAAGGCTGTGAAAAGGCACCGATGAAGCTTGAGCGTGAGCGCTTGAGCAGGCAGGACATCCATAGTGGCGTGGAAATATAGTATGTTCTTTTTGCTAGAATGATACTTGTTAATCCTATGAAATCGCAGATAGATGTATATCACATACCTCCCATAAACGAACGACATCGGTTGTGCGTTCAGCTGCTTCAAGTAGTACTATACCTGCCTGTTCATAACGAGAAAACTCATACTCGGCATCTTTCTGGTCCAGTTCGAGTTCCTTGCGTAAGCGTTCCTCTGTGGATTCCAGTGTTAGGGACGTACCACTGGTTCAGAGACAATGATGGTTGGAGTCGGAGGGATAACGCTATTAGTAACAAAAGATGAGTGCCGCATAGTTACATTGAGGCTGCTCGTGCGGCCAAATCCAGCAGATAAGAACCGAGAGGCTATTGCTGTCGAGTTGGTAAGCACATACTGTGATACTGAGGTTATGCCAGATAGTTCCAGTCAGGTCTGCGTCTTGCCGACATACGAAATGAAGTCACCTGCACCCAAAAATCGCGTTATCCATAGTGTGGCCTGGGGCCATTCGCAGGGGATTACGATAAAGTGCACAAATCTATCATAAATCTCGAACCCAACGAGTTGAAATGAATTTGGTTATCTTCGAATCGAATCGAGTTCACATCTAGTCTAACTCGCCTCGACGGCAACACTAACATTGTCACCGGGACGAATAGTCAAGCATTATAACCGACACGGCCATCTTGATCATGCTCGGCTAATGGGATATAAGTATCAAGTGCATGAAACACATTCCAATCATTCTCTCACCAAATCTCCTGTCTGCCAGCTTCTCGCAATGTCAACTAACACACACTCCATATCCACTCTCGATGGTGGTGTCCGTATATCCCCTCTACCACGTTGTCATGCCCTGAATGTTCTTTTGAATATAGGTCCTAGGAAGCATCCGCCAGGCCACCGCTGATTTTCTTCGGCGTTGCGGTTTGAAATACATGGACGTCACAATCGATGAAGCATACCACTCTGAATGCTGCCAGGAGGCAATCAACCGTGGCTTTCCGATGGACGGGAAATATTCCATCCGCGAATACATGGACGTCGGTGTGGCCATGGCGTCCAACGCTTACACCCACCTTCCTGATGCAGCCAGGATGTGGATGTGCCTGTTCACTGCTATCGCCACCCGCATTGATGACAAGGTGGTCAGGGGAGAAGACATGATTGATGTCTACCATTTCAATGAGCGGTTTGTGAGCTGCCAACCACAGGGTGATCCAATCCTGAACGCACTCGATGTGATCTTGCGTGAGATCACTAGTCTTCATTCCCCGCTGGTATCGAGTCTTATAACCGTGTCCACGCTCAACTTTATGGTTGCAAACTGCCTTGATTTTGAGACTGAAGACATGCAGGTATGGTTTATATCTGAATCACGGATTGATTATATTTTGACCGGTATTGTAGATCTCGCCTAAGACCCCCTTGTACCCAGAGTATTCTAGGCTTCTAGGAGGTTTGGTGGATGGATACGTCTTATTTATCTTCCCTTCCATGCTCCCAACCCCGGAATACATTCAATGCATGCCGGATCTGAGGATTTTCGTGAACCACACAAAGTAAGTATATCGATCACTTCCTGTCAGGCTTCCTAACCTGCCGTCATTCAGTGATATCCTATCTTACTACAAGGAAGAGATGGAAGACGACAACGCGAACTACTTGTCGCTCATGGCAGCCTCTCGTAGCTCTACCAAACAGGATGCTCTGCTCGAACTGATCGAGAAAACTGTACAAGCGCATCACAATATCCTCGAATGCCTCAGACCTGGTTCAGAGGCCTGTGATGCCTACGTCATTTTTTTCGAAGGATATGTCAAATTCCATGTTGCCTTGAAAAGGTACAAGCTGAAAGATATCATGGCAGAGATGTCCTCTTCTTGATGGATGTTCATTCCCCTCCTTGGTATAATACTTTCTGACTTTCTATGTTGATCACCATATCTTTACTTGACCGCTTGTGCGGCTGTGCCCTTGGACTGTCTGTCTGTCAGTGGGGGTGTTACTTGACTTATCTTCATATACTTTGCTCGCTTCGTTCGTTTTTCAGGCTCAGGGTGTTACAAGTATACAACGTTGGATGGTTCTCTTTTTATCACTTGCTCTGAGTTCTCCTGCACTTCAAGTTCTATTGCAGACCCATTTCGTACCTTTTCACCATGTTATCTCTGCTGTATCTGTAAATGAACGTTAAATTATAGTGTTTAAAACGTTTTTGTGAGCCCAGCAGGATGATACTCATTGCTGTCAAGCCGTACTTCTGGCTCTAACATGTTCAGTCCTGTTTCATCAATCCGTTCACCGCTGCTCACACTGAAAAATTGACACCCAGGATGTTGAATAAAAATAAAGGTATCTCCCGCCCCAAGTAGGTAGTCCTATAGGATAGGCTAAGCGTCTAGCGAAACTCTACCAAATTTCGTACAATACACACTTCGCTGAACGAACAACACCGAGTAAGCTAGCAGGTAAGGTGTCACGTCGTACACTCCGGAGGTGACATGTCAGACATAAGAATTTGCATGAGTGCATCAGACGCGTGTGAGCTGGAGACTACTCGAGCTGTGGTAGCACCCCGTGATACCGGGGATAGCACTAATTGCATCTGCAGGAGTGGACAGAATTGTTGAATGGTAGTGGAACGCCAGGGAAGAAAGGAGAACGCATACATGTCGCGGGAGCAGTAGTGGCGAAGGTAATACCGATGGAGGCTCCGAGAAAAGTCTGGCTGATGCATCAGCAGCTAATTTGGATGTGGCTAGTGAATATCGGACTCACGAAAGCGGCAACAAGAATGGCTGCAAGCAATATTCTATTGTTGTTCCAAAGCGCGCATGTTCTTAAGATGAAAAAGCCTGGATGGATCGGATCAGGGATGTGCATATCTTAGGGATGAAGGTTAGACACATTCGGAGCAAATGCCTAATAGTATATCGAGCCCTGTGAGAGGAAGTGCGTTCCACTCAGCAAAGCTGTGCATAGATAGATGTACCTGAGCAAATATTGTCCAACACCCGGCATTTCTGGCAAAGTCATGCAGTAAGCGACAGCCATCCCTCATTAAGTCTCCGCCGCATGTTCACGTACACCTGGGGTTTCACTCGGGATGAAACTCACTATGTACATGACAACGTGTTAGTTTATTATTGGGTGATGTACGACAAAGCTGAACGTACAATATAGATTTGTGGCAAGAAGCAGAGAGGGGACATATCGTGTAGCGATGTAGAGGCCCTTTGCCTTGGTCCAGTGCTACACAAGTAAGAATCTCCACTTTGAATACAATCAACATCAGATACGGGGCGTATCACGCAACGAGTACGTTACCTCTTCATGAAGTGAACAAGCATAATTGTAGGTCTGGATGTGCGAGTCAACAGCAGAAGAGAACTCGTCGGGACAAACTCACCCAGAATGTGGTTATCGAAACTGGGCTGCGTTAAGACGATAAAGATCGAGTTTAAACAAGACGCACTGTATACGTACTGATGCACGTTGCACACATAGATTGCTCCATATTACCCGCCCCGTATCGACAAAAAAGAAACGTACCTGGAAGAACTGCAAACTCGTCGCTGCTGCGATATCGTCAGCCGAATAGTCCGTCTCCATCCTGCCGGGTCCTTCAAGAGGTGGTCGTGAACGGGTTTACCACCCCCTTCTAGACTGAACTCTAAGAACTTATATACTTTACAGTTAGGTAATGCACAGTTTAATTCGGAAACTCGCGTGTGCTTATTGTACTTGTCCCTGCTTCTGAAATAGCCACATGCAAGTTGGAGGGGCCTGGCTTTGTCAAAGCTCCAGACCAAGAAAACTCTTCCAAGTACTCGGCCCTCATTAGTTTTTTTCGCGGAAGGTGATCGTTACGCTCAACGTTTGACCGTAACCAACCATTGACGCTGAGCTGTCAAGTTATAAGCAAGATGTAGTGCAGACAGTACGCACTGGATCACGAGTTCATTCATATGCGAAGGTTAGAACCTATGAATTGCAATGACCCGCGAATTCTGGAACTGTCAAACACGGAAACAGTTAAAGTCGTGCGTTTCCTTTGATAGATGACTTGGAGGTGTCACAGGAACGTTGAGCGATCAATGGAATCGTTTGTTTGGCAACAGTTTTGAGACCAAATAACGCCTCGAGGCAAAACTTAAACAGCCAAGGCCCGAGTAGTAAGCCTAAATCTTCCGGTTGAACCAATATTCAATTGACAGGTCAAGTACAATTTCCGTCCCTGCACCTGATTGAAAGACTAAGAACCATCATATACCCGTCCAACGCTGCGCACCACACGACAGATTCATCTAATAAATTAAGCACGTAACAAAACTCTATTAAGCCCACCACTCCCACTAATCATCATGTACGGTCCAAGCCTCGCTCCACGAACATCACCGAATAAGCCACAGGATACAACATCATGCCATGGGATTTGCAAATGAGACGTCGGATATTGAAACGAGAGCGCCAGTAGAGTCGTGTAGATGTTGATGCACCTGCCAGAGATGGAGGTGCATGTGCGTGGCTAAGATTGCAAGAGTCGCGACCTGGAGCCTATACGTGGGTGTACATTCCGATCAGGAGGAATACGCAGCAAGATGTGGAGGTGCATACTGATACCATGCGTTGCGGTAAGAGTACTGGGCGCAGAACATCAATGACTCGATTAGAAAAGGTATTTATTAGAATCACGCACATGGAGGAGCAGCGATGTGAACATACTCGTTAACGAGAACACTTCAGGAAAGAGAATGATCATGGATGAGTATGGAAAAACGACGCGTACGAGTGCCTACTCACAAAGACCGCATGCATAATAGGATATATTATGGTTCACCAGGACAACGTACAGACGGCCTGTGTTTGTCCGCCAGTCCTGCATGGCGCGTATGAGTGTGAGTATCAAGAGTCCTGGGGAGAATGGTGTCAGCGCGTGTTTGTACATATACATGCTCCTGGTTACCCACCCAGTTTGAATACAGAAAGGAGAGAGAATGGCACGAAATACCAGAAAATGGTCGAAATGTGGCAGTATCCTGTGATTTCCGGGATCGGGCCAGTCGCATCTGTGAAAGTGAACAGAATTTTTTAGTGGTCGTGGAATACCAGAAGGAAAGTGAGAGCGAGTACATGCTGCGGTGATGACAGTGGCGAAGGCGATGCCGAAGGGTGTTACAATAACAGTCTGGTCGACGCATCTACCACTAGCTTGGGTATGGCGAGTGGATCTGGAACTCACGAAAGAGAAACACAGCATGGTTGCAAGCAAGACTCTATTCTTATTCCAGAGCACATATGTTCTGAGGATAAAAACCCCTAAATGAATACGATCAGAAATACACATATAGTACGGGGGAACGAAATACATTCGGAGGAAGCGGCTGATACTAGGTCAAGACCTGTGACATAAAAATAGTAGCTTTGGCAAGGACATACACACATGGGTGCACCACGCACGTACCTAATGTAAGATTTCCCGAAATCCGGCATGCCTGACAAAGTCATGCAATAAGTTATGCATTCTCGTGAACCGGATCACATATACCTACGTTGTCATTCGATGGGGTAAGGCTCACTGAAAAAAAAGTGTTATGTCATCATCGGGATGTGTACTGGAACGAACGCACTATGTAGACTCAAGGCGCAAAGGATCAAGGGGAGTAATCGTGTAACAATATACAGGCCTTTCATCTTAGTCCAATGTGATCGAAGCAAAAATGTCCACTTTGTACAACATATTGTGGGTATCGGTTTATCATGGAACAAGTGTATTACCTCTTCATCAAGTGAACATGCATAATCATATATCTGCGGGTGGATAAGCGGGTTTGACTGCGGAAGTGAATGTATTAAAATGAGCCTACCAAGAATGTAGCCATTGACGCTGAACTGTGTTAGGACAAATAATATGGGGTTCAGACACTACGCACTGGATGTGTACTGATAGTACATGACTTTTCAATTATGATTCATCATTATATCGATAAGGAGACACACCTTAGTGAACTGCAAGCTCCTCGCTGCTGCGATATCGTCAGTCGAATACTCCATCTGGAGGTGAAAAAATGAGTTCCACACACACATCATGCGCCTTTTTAGCTCTTTTTAATGAGCTGTGAACCTATCAAGGTGCCGTGGTCGTGATGGAACGTTTCAACTGTTGGTAATATGAAAGGTACGTATATACGTACGCTGACGGTCAGTTTCGGACTCGAATGCATAGCCTTCGCAATGAGTCTAGAAAACATGGCATTAGCAGCAGTTCACTTGTATATGTTTCCCCTCGGCATTTGTTCTTGCTGTATATTATTGTCTTGTAGCTCGTATACACTTGTACTTACAGAATGAGCAGCCATGCATGAGTCGCCTGGTCCCCGTTGTTGGACACGTTGCTGAGGTGCTGACTCCTGCTGAGAGTTCCGGTCCCGGTCGGGGTGCGAAGCCCAAGCTGATCCTTGATTTTGGCTCTAACACGCTCAAATTATGGATCTCTCCGCCGCTGCTTACAGTGGAAAATATAGGTGTCAAATAGCCAAATGTTCTTACCATCCCAAGACAGACTCATCTTATAACTGAAGCCCATGACAAACTCTACCAAGCCCACCCCCACCAATCATCTGGTACAGTCCAAGCCTCGCTCCATGAACAGCACCGAATAAGCCACAGAATAAGACATCACAGCATGGGATTTGCAAATGAGATGTCGGACATTGTAATATGCACGAGGCTGCTAGTAAAGCCATGTGGATGCCGGTTCGTCCGCCAGAGATGGAGGTGCATGCGTGTGGCGAGGATTGCGAGCATCATGAACTGAAAACTATGTGTGTATGTGTCGGGTATTGTTAGTAGGAACACATAGTAGGATGTAGATTTGCGTACTCATATAACACGCTGTGGTAAGAGTACTGGGACAGAACATCAATGCCCGGTCAAAAAGGGTATTTGATAGATTCACGCACCTCGAGGAGCAGCGACGTGAATATGTTCGCTACCGAGAACACTTCAAGAAAGAAAATGATCATGAATGAGTACGGAGAAACGGCGTGTACGAGTGTGAACTCACGAAGACCACATGCATAATAGGATATGTTGTGGTTCACCAGGACAACGTACAGACGGCTTGTGTTTGTCCTCCAGTCCTGTATAGCGCGTATGAGCGTGAGTATCATGAGTCCTGGGGAGAACACTTGTCAGTGCGCGCGTGTACACATGGATGCTCCTGGTTACCCACCCAATTCGAACACGGAAAGGAGAAGGAATGGTATGAAATACCAGAAACTAGTCGAACTCTGGTAGCATCCTGGGATTCCCGGGATCGGGCTAGTCGCGTCTGTGAAAGTAAACAAAATGTTTTAGTGGTCATGGAACGCCACAAAGAAAGTAAAGCGAGTACATGCTGCGGGGATGCCGATTGCGAAGATGATGCTGTAGGTTGCTATGAGAAAAGACTGGCTGATGCATCTGCCACTAGCTCGGGTATGGTAAACACATTAGAGAGCTCACCAATAAGGTCGACAGCATGGCTACGAGTAAGATTTTATTTTTATTCCAGAGCACATATGTTCTGAGGGTGAAAAAACCTGAATGAATCACATCAGAGATACACATAATACAGATGAACGAGATATACATTCGGAGAGCATTACTATTACAAAGCCAAGACCTGTCAGAGGAAAGCAGTAGCCTTCAGCAATGATGTGCATACATGAATGTACCATGCACGGACCTGGATTGATATTTTGCAACACCCGACATTTCTGGCGAAGTCACGCAATAAGTCGTTTGCTCTCATTGACTATGCACTGCAGCACATACACCTGGGTTCTCATTCGGGGTAAAGCTCACTGAAAAACAAGTGTTAATTGATCATCGGGACGATGTGTACTAGAGTGGAACGCACTATATAGGTCCATGGCGAGAATGATAAAGGGCGTATATCGTGTGACGATATACAAGCCTTTCATCTTGCTCCAGTGCGATTGAAGTAAAAATGTCCACTTTGCACAGCATATTGTGAGTATCAAAACCGAAATATATCATGGAACGAGTGTATTACCTCCTCATGAAACGAACATGCATAATCATAGGTCTGGATGGGAGTTTAACAGCGGACATGAATAGATGAGAAGAAGCCTACCCATATTGTAGCCATTGACACTAAACTGTGTCAGGACAAAGAACATGGATTTAAGACAGTACGTACTGAATATGTACTGATGGTACATGACTTGTCAGTTATGATTCGCCCTCATAGCGGCAAGGAGACACACCGTAGTAAACTGCGAGCTCCTTGCTGCTGCGATATCGTCAGTCGAATACTCCATGTAGAGGTCAAAAAATGTGTTCCACTCGATGTACCGGCCGGGGAGCGACTTGACAACAGATACAGTTACAGCTTCGGCGTTTAGTCAATTTACCAGCACGCACCTAATAATATAACTTACATAGGTTTGATCAATTGAAAAACAAAGATTGATTTGAAAACTCGCCGATGTGCTGGCCCCCGATTTATGAAGCTCCTTAAGCTCGAAGTGTGATGCATTATTGCTGCTTGAAACGCGAAACCCTAAGAGGGAGCCTCCAGCAGTACTTACTTCGGTGGTCGTTTTTTCGGAGTACCATTTTGAGGTAGTTAACCTCTTTGGATGAACGGATATTATATATACCGTGTGGCTATAGCTAGATATTAGAAAGGACCTTTACTTTGGTGCAGAAATACCCACTTTGAAGTTTGAACAGCATCACCGTGAATTAGTGATTCGGAGATACATCGGAGTCAGAAGTGTGACTTGTTTGTTTGCCAACAGACACCTCGGCAAAGAGAATGGCGTTTCAGCAAAACGCTATCAAAACTTCTCAAGACCAACCCTACACACGGACTTTTATCGATAAGCCACAAGGTATGAATAGACCTCAGTCGGCAACAAACGTTTAATTACTTATACGACGTATGCAGAAGATCAATCATACCTCTTGTCCATGCCAAACCCCGCTTAACCTCTGAACAACGGTATCCGATGGCAGACCAAGAAAATCGACACACTATGCCTGTCCGCCTGTCCAACCTGGTACACGGGTGCGTATCAGGCCTTTTACGCATTGTATAAATTAGTACAGCCTTTCTTTAGGAACCCGAAGTCGCAGAAGTCAATTTCGACTTCATACCCAACCACCAAGACACAGCAGCATGACGTATGCGCCGATGCTCATGCCTTCACGAAGGCGGCCACCTCCAACTAGTGTTGTCCACTACTCTCGTGGACATCCCATTCGTAAGTCCCTACATCATATCTTCATGTTTGCCTTCTCACCACTCATAGGCATTATCTGATATATCTGCGACTTCACCGCATCTACACCCACACCCACATTCACCTCTACCTCTACATGTACGTATACATCTCCGGCACCCCAGAGATCGTCCCATCTCTTGAACAACCCCGTCAAGCACTACCCACTATACCAAAGGCGAGTCTTTCCAACCCCGCAGGTCCGCTAAAGCACTATGCCTCAAGTTGGAACGAACCCGCAGGCGATATCAGAATGATAATATGCAGCCTTTGGGGACGAGGGAGCGTGAACGGACGAGAGATTGGAGTGGGGAAGTGGTGGTGGGTGTGAGTATACCCCATTATCGGAAGAAGACGAAATTCAAATACCCTTCTCGTGTTCTCCAAACTTGTGCTATGGAGTTGGCTGTCTAGCTTTGAAGGTTCACACGTTGGAGGTGGTTCCTCAGCTTGCGCCGGGGCGAAAGCTCTATGGTGCGTTACTTTGATTCTACTCAAGGTGATGATCGATTATGGAGACAAATGTTGATGTGTGCTAACAGGATTTTTTCTTCAGAATGTCTTAAATCTTCGTTCGGGAAGCTCTCCACATTTACCGTTCGGCAGCGCGCACATTTGAGCGAGAGCAATGGGAGGCGTCTTGTTACGTGGAAGGGGCTTTAGCGAGCGTGCTGGAGGTTGTCACTAGTGCACAAAAACGCGGTAACGGTTTGGCTGTGGGTGAAGTCGTGCAGCAGGTCACGCAGACAGGTGAGAGCGTTCAGGTTGATGCCGCATAACCTACGTCAGGGTTCCTCTGGTCAGTGAATCAAGACCGTGGTTGTGGACTGCCATTTGTGGGAACACTGGTGAAGTCCATTTGAAGTTCTGAACATGATTTCGGCTTTGATATCGAACTCTCTGCTTCCTAAGATGAGAAAACTTTGGTTTGGGCACTATTAACGCCCAGAGATGATGAATTCAGTAATATTGCGCAACCAACATCAAGATACATCCCCGTCGGTCATGCAATCAGGCAATTACTTGTCATTACTGGTGGTACTTTGCTGGGAGTGCTGCTATGCACAGCGTACATACTACAGATTCGACATGTGTATGCACCCACTCAAACAATCATCATGTAATTCCACTCGCAGACAAGACGGTACATGACAGACTAATGTACATCAAAATTTGAACCGGGCCAAGGTAAGTACTTGATCCGGTAACACAGCCTTTGATATGCAGTGTCAGCTAGGCGCCTGCAACTACAGCATGCAAAACTGACCCAAATAGCATCTCCTTTCATCACTTTCTCCCCGTATCTGCCCTTCCTCTTGATTGTTGACCTTGTGCAGTGTTTCCCTGTCTGGTCTGTCTGTACAACGCAACATCCTTGCCATGCCACAGGGACGAGCCGAGTTAAGGATATCAACGAGGCGAGGAGAAGCGCCATCGCACTCATCGAGATATCGGCCGAGTGCGAAAGATCCACCACCATATGGTGCACAGCACCGCCAGGACGCACTTTGGGAAGGTGAGCAGCTACCTTGTGATACCTACCAGCTTACTAAATTAGAATCAGGCGGGAATGAAGCGCTTCCTCCTATGTGGCACCAGTTTAAGACGTCGTCGGATGGTGCAACGCTATATCAGGATAACACGCTTATGATAGTCTCGAGGAGCCGACCTTTACCAGGAGTGCGACTAGGTGAGGGATGAAATTGCGACAAGGAGCGAGGAACTCACCGTAGAACATAGATGATCCTGGATATCTCGCTGTTCCTGGATGGGAATGGCACATCTCACCACTCGGTCGGTCCTACTTCGTCAACCACGACACTTGGACCACGTCGTGGAAGAAACCGAAGCCAGAACGTCCGGCAGGAAGCTTGATGCCGGAGTGCGTCATCGAGGGTCACTCCAATTACATATGGAGCCTTGCCTACTTGGGTAACAGTGGCAATATAATGAGCACGTCTCACGATAGTTCGATTCGTCAGTGGAAAAGAGACGGAGAGCCAGTGGGTAAACCTTTGAATAGCGATGGGAGAGGGATAGGTTCAATGGTAGTATCCCCAGATGAAACAATGGTCGTTTGTGGGGGTGGAGACGGCAGGCTGCGACTTTGGAATATAAAGGAGGGCAGCATGATCGGCAACCCGTGGGAGGGGCATAATGATGCAGTGAGGTGCCTCGATTGGTCTCGCAATTCCTTGGAAATAGTAAGTGGATCACAAGATGGCACCATACGACGCTGGAACCCGAATACTGGTCGACAAATAACACCACCCATAGAAACCAGTCACGGATGGATTATGGCCGTCAAATACTCTCCAAAAGGCGACAAATTCATGAGCGGCGGGAACGGTCCGATTTGCGTATGGTCAAGGGACGGCAAGCTGCTTATCGAGATCAAAGGACATGATTACGATGTGTCATCATTGTGTTGGTCCAGGGACGGCGCACACATCTTCTCTGCCTCACTTGATCGCACCATCCGAAAATGGCGGGCGATTGATGGACATGAACTCGTCGTTCTTCGGGGTCACACCCGCGGCGTCAAATCCTTCTGTCTTACTCCCGATGAAAGGTATATTGTTAGCGGATCAGAGGACTACACGATTCGCATCTGGGATCTCAAGACCAATCAGGCAGTCGGAGATCCACTCTTGCATGATGACCAACTCTTGGCTCTTGCCTTGTCCCGCGATGGAAAATACATTGTCAGTGCTGGACTAGACAAAAAAATCTATGTATGGAATCTGGAGGCTGCGCTCAAAAACGGTGTGGTATGTATGCGTTTTGTTGTCTAATTTCCCTTCTAATATCATGGCTCTACACGCTAATTTCTCACTCGCAGGTGGCAGCTGCAAACCCACCAACGAACGTATGTGACGTATTTATTAATTTTATCAACCATTTCAAGGTCGTCACTCTAGAGCAATACTACCCGACTCCCACCTATTCATGCCCGTCGAATACCTCCAACGTTTTTTGATGATTTTGACATTCATGTGAGTTCTCAGCGTTTTTGCAATCAGTTCTTATTCTCACCTCCGAGTCTTTCAATCAGTCCTCCACATCGCCTGATGTTCATCACCATTCTTCCCATCGCATTGTCGTACCATCTATTGAGAGTGCACGTGCACTCTTTGCCCGCATTCCGTCGCTTTTTCATCACTCTCGCTCCAGCGCCGGCGACGGACTCCGGCAGACCCGGGGGCAAGGGATCTTCTTTCGTCGTGGTCCTCGTGCTGTTCAAGTTGCTGCAGTACGGGACAAACAGGTATTTATTCCTCGCATTCGTTTTCATACACTGTGGTTCAATAATTCCACTGTAGACTTTGTTTGTTGCTCCCCGGCCAGAACAGAAGCAGCAGCAGAGCAGCCAATTGCACAGTCAGGGATCGTCATCGCAATCTCAACCTACTGGTACTCCGACGCCTGTTCCAAATAGTAGCACTCAGGCTCCCACAGCAGCTGCAGTGACCATGAAATCACGAGTCCTCACGGTGTTGGCCCGTCTGGTGCTTTTAATTTGTTGTGCACCTCTTCCAAGCACCAATGGCCGTTAATGCTGTATCACACGAACTATTTCATCTTCTTTGTATCTACATTTCTTTCGCTATACCGTCGATCGTATTTTCCCGTCGTGGTACTCATGTAGTGCATCGGACTTGATGACAATTGCTAACAAGAGGAACGTTTTATGACTCCAAGATGATGAGCATTATGTTTCATCCGCTCAACATTCATTATACTGGACCACATGAAAACTGATCTGTCACGTATTGAATCAATCTCGGACAAGAGCCCAATCTTTAAACGTCCAGCTGATCAAGTCCCAAACACATCTAACATGTAGGTTCCCGAAGATCAGCACATCTATGTCGGTATTTTCACAAAGTCAGGCAGCCGAGGACCCACCAAACGCTTCTGATAATTAGACATATCGTGACCGTAGGCGAAGCACATTCCAGTTCTGTAACACTCCGCTAGAGATAACACTAAAATCTTCCCTGTCGTGCTTACTATTCCCTTCAGCGACTGAGCAGTTGTAAACTACTGCGCGATCTCAGCTGACTCCTGCGATGAGTGAAAAAAGCTTGCGTTGAATGAGAGATTCCAGGAGTATGAGAAGATCACAGACTCAAAGGTGATGTTGACTAGCTGAGTCAGTCGAACGCCGTCCTTGAGCTTGACAAGTTGATGATGTGCAGGCTTGTTAATCCTGCTTGCGTGCGCCACTTAATCTGGTTGGCACGGCGTGGTGATGGTCGTTACTCCGTACTTGATGATCAAGTACGGAGTAACTGGACGGTTTGTTTCACTAAGCTGCAAGTTAATGTCGTCGAAGGGCACCTTGCCGGAGGTGTTGAGCTTATGATCGAATGGCACCCTCGTACAAGATTCGTGTATGCGCTGGTTAACTTAAGATCATATGAATATGCAGTGATGACATTGATCAATGTTGCACTTGCCTGATGTACATCACTTCGACATTGTGCAGCGTGAGTCGCGCCAACGCCGGACAGAGATGCTGGCAGAATGGTCAATTCCATCCCATCGTCATCTGATGATCAATATTCAATACCTGGGTCTAAACCAGTGCGAGAGTTCACAATTTAAGTCATATCAGAAGTCGACAACACAAACAGCGATCCAATAAGATACGTTAGCAGTCTGAAACTCTTGGCTACAGCGTGAAGGTACAACATGTGCCTAAATCATCCAGATGTGCTCCACTGAGATCGCATGTAGCACGAGACACTAGGACGAGATAGAAGTGCTCTCCCCTGGGAATGAGGCATCGCCAAAGGTGGAACAAGTCTTTGAAGAGCCAATTTGACTGGGAGGAAACAAAAAGGTCCAAACACATCGGAGGAAATGAGCATTGCGTATGACGACTTTTAAGCGACAAAAGGGTATGCTCATTACTAGTAGGAATGTGCCGTTCATATAACGATAACCTGTGAGACAGATAGTAAGCTTCGAATTTATGGAAAGAAAGAGGCAAGGATAAAATCAGTGGTGCAAATATTTGGCTTATGCTCTACCGTTCGTCAACGCTTATAGCTACGACTGGGGCGGCAAGCGAAATCATCATGAAAAAATAATAATAGGAACGTCACCCACCTTTTACATAGATTTCGGTCTGCATCCTAATAGACGAAGGCCACCCAATCGAATCGGCTCCACAACTGTCCGAGAGAACATTGGAGAAAGATATAACGAAAGACCAATGCGGACGGGTAAAAGTGCCTGAATGAATATCAGTCACAATCCCAACCGTGGTAAAGAAAGAAAAATACCTTGACGGTACCATAAGCCAGAACTGCATTAGCAACGTCCCCCGCTAGCTTACCGGACAACTCGCTCGTCTGGGTCTGGTCAACAACCTTGTTCTTCTCAAAGCCGAAGATGCCATATCGACGTCCAATGCGACCAGCCCATCGCTCGTCCTCGTCACCCATGATCTCAGCCGGGTGTTCACCCCATACTGGTCATCGATGGAGCCATCTCGTTGGAGAGCAACAGCATTGACAACGCGCTCGCCTGCGCCTAGACTGCGTGCTGTGTAAAAGGTGCCCACAATGGGAACGATGGCAGTTAATTCATGAAGGATGGCAAAAGAAACTATGAGAGAAGGTAGTGGTGTTCCCGCCCTCTTAGAAATCGCGGTGAGAGCATTTTTGTAAGGTGCAAATCGCGGCTTTTCCAGATCAACAGCCTTCCCGGCATTTTCCGGACAACTTCTGCGATCAACTTTCATAATGCATCTCCCGCAGGACAGACAGTTGAGACCTAGCGCTGTTTTACTCACCTTGTAATTTGAATTTGCGTCACTAGATTTTGCACGCGTCGGGAATGACCTGCGGTATTCAAAGGTCGCGTCGATCCTACAGATTGAATTTAGTGAAGTGGAGAAGTGGGCGTTCGATGGTACGTCCTCTTGACATCCTGTCGTTTATAATGATCTTTGAATAGTAAGTACCGGTCTTCTTTTGGGAAAGCTCTCGCAGACTACCCAATCTCTACACCTTTACCGTTCATCAGTACGCACGTTTGAGCGAGAGCAATGGGAGGCACTGGAAAAGCGTCCTATTGCATGGAAGGCGGACCTAGCGAGCGTGCTGGAGGTTGTTTCTAGTGCACAAACGCGCGGTAACAGTTCGGCTGTGGGTGAAGTCCTGCAGAAGGTCACGCAGACAGGTGAGAGCGTCCAGGTTGATGCTGCGTAGCCTACATCAGGGTTCCTCAGGTCAATGAACAAGGTCACGGTTTACTTCAATTTGTGGGACAACTGGCGAAGTTGATTGTTGTTCAACATCAACATCTGAAATTCTGAACATGACTTCGACTTTGACGTCGAGCGCCCGAAACTCTCTGCTTAGTACTGAGATGAGAAAACTTTAATTTGGGCGGTATCAACACCCAGGGGTGATGATAGCAGCAATATTGCGCAGCCAACATCAAGATACGTTCCCATCGGTCATGCAATCACTTGGCACTACTGGTGGTTGGCTTGGCGTGCTGTTACGTACTATGCAGCATATAGATTCGATGTGTATGCACCCGCTCAAACAAACATTATACTATTCCACTCGCTGACGAGACGTACATAACAGACCAATGTACATCAAACTGCCTCAAAATTTGAACCAGACCAAGGTAAGTACTTGATCCGGTGGTTACATAGCCATTGACATGCGGTGTCAGCAGAGTGCCTGCAACTACAGCATGCAAAACTCACCCAAATAGCAGGTCCACCCCGTATCTCTCCTTCGCCTCGATTACTGACTTTGCGCAATAATTCACTGTCCAGTCTGTCTGTACAACGCAACATCCTTGTCATGCAACAGAAAGAAGCCAAGTCAAGCATGTTACCGAGACGAGGAGCACCGCCATTGCACTCATCGATATATCGGACGAGTGCGAAATATTTACCACCATATGGTGCCCAGCACCGCCAGGATGCACTTTGGGAAGGTGAGCAGCTACCTTGTGATACCTACCAGCCTGCTCAATCAGAATCAGGTGGGAATGAAGCGCTTCCTCCTATGTGGCAACAGTTTAAGACGTCGTCGGATGGTGAAACGCTATATCAAGATGACACGCTCCTGATGGTCTCGAGGAACCGACCTTCACCAGGAGTGCGACTAGGTGAGGGATGAAATTGCAACAAGGAACGACGAACTCACCGTTGAACATAGATTATCCTGGATATCTCGCTGTTCCTGGATGGGAATGGCACATCTCACCACTCGGTCGGTCCTACTTCGTCAACCACGACACTCGGACCACGTCGTGGAAGAAACCGAAGCCAGAACGTCCGGCAGGAAGCTTGATGCCGGAGTGCGTCATCGAGGGTCACTCCAAATGCATATGGAGCCTTGCCTGCTTGGATACCAGTGGCAATATAATGAGCACGTCTGAGGATAGTTCGATTCGTCAGTGGAAAAGAGACGGAGAGCCAGTGGGAAAACCTTTGAATAGCGATGGGAGAGGGATAGGTTCAATGGTAGTATCCCCGGATGAAACAATGGTCGTCTGTGGGAGTGGAGACGGCAGACTGCGACTGTGGAATATAAAGGATGGCAGAATGATCGGCAACCCGTGGGAGGGGCATGATGCTCCAGTGATGTGCCTCGATTGGTCTCGCAATTCCCTGGAGATAGCAAGTGGATCGCAAGACGGCACCATACGACGCTGGAACCCGAATACTGGTCGACAAATAGCACCACCCATAGAAACCAGTCATGGATGGGCCAGGGCCGTCAAATACTCCCCAAAAGGCGACAAATTCATGAGCGGTGGGAACGGTCCAATCTGTGTATGGTCGATGGATGGCAAGCTGCTTATCGAGATCAAGGGACATGAAAACGTGGTGATGTCATTGTGTTGGTCCAGGGACGGCGCACACATCTTTTCTGCCTCACTCGACGAAACAATCCGAAAATGGCGGGCGATTGACGGGAAGGAACTCGTTGTTCTACAAGGTCACACTCACGGTGTCACATCCCTCTGTTTTACTCCCAATGAACGTTATATTGTTAGCGGATCAATGGACTTCTCCATTCGCATCTGGGATCTCAAGACCAATCAGGCAGTCGGAGATCCGCTCTTGCATGATAACCAAGTCCTCGCTGCTGTCATGTCCCCCGATGGAAAATACATTGCCAGTGCTGGACTAGACAAAAAAATTTATGTATGGAGCTTGGAAGCAACGCTCAAAAACGTTGTGGTACGAGTACATTTTGTTGTCTAATTTCCCTTCCCAACTGTTTTGGCCATCTAGGGCTCAGACGATGGCGGTGTAAAGCTCCAGGCAAGTCATCTCTGCTTCTCTTTCACACTACATTTCACTTTTCACTAGGAACGTCCAGCCCAACCGAGAGTTGTGCGTCCACCAGTCGTGAGCAACCCCACCTTTTCTCATGTCTCGTTAGACCTTTGACCCCCGTCTCGCGTCTAATCAGCAGGTCACACAAACAGGAATAGCAAGATATGTCAGTGCTGTTTCTTGTTCTTGACTTTCTCACCTGACACCAAGATACAGGGCAATGATTTCTTCGGCAACGAATCAGAGCACGCGTCTTGTCATGCAGCTCCTCACGCAAGCCCACCGTTCCTTTTTCGTTGGCTTCGTTTGCTCAGTTCCATACATTTCGGCGCACGGCCTGTAAATGCATCCCGACCAATCGAACAACAGTCCCGACACTGGAATATCAACCTCAAGTTGTTTTCCGGAGGACATTCCACTCGCACCGTCGACGTACCTCTTGCTCAAGACGAAGATGTGAGTGACTTGTCGTCCCTCCAATTTCGTTGCATTGAAATACGATACAGAGATATGGCATTGTCCATGAAACTGATGCGGAAGCGGCTGCAGCTATGCAACGTACGAACAGCGACCAGGCCGACAGTTCAACGCAATCAGGTCAACCAGCTGGGGCACAACCATCTCAAGCACAACCAATCCAAACACATCAGTCAACCAGTGGGACAGGAGAAGTTTCAGTTACCTGTTGCTGCTGCAGAATTTATTTTGGTCGTCCTTCCACTTTGCGTCAGTCATGACATCGTCTAGAAACCCTGTTACTCGATTATTTCTTACGCATCATGTATTCTACACATAGCTCGCTCCGTTACATGTACAGGCGCATGAAATTGATCTATTTCTCTCAATAAGGGAACGCGTGATCGAAACAAGCATGAAGTTGTGCCAGTGTAATGACCCAGCCGCTCCCACATAGAATATCCGAACGGCACAGGAGATCGAATACAAACAGGGTCAGAATGTGCAAAAAGGATAAGTACTAAATGATGATATACCATAATTATGCATGGATGACCAAGTGCACTTTGTCGTAGCATACATGCATGACATGATCGTGTGTAGTAGCTGAAACTACAGTTGTTAAATGGACCAAAAACATCCAAATGCTCCACCCGCCCCGCAACAGACTCATCCTGTACATCAAACATGTAATGAACTCTACCGAATTCCCACCAATCATCTCGTACGGTCCGAGCCTCACTCCATGAACAACATTGAATAAACCGCGGGACAAGAATCACGCCGTGACATTCACAGATGACATGTCGGACAACGGAATATGAACGAAGCCGCTCGAGCCGCGTGGATGTTGGCTTGTCTGCCAGAGATGGATGTGCATGCGTGCAGCAACAATTGCAAGGGTCAGAAACTGGAAACTGCACGTGCGTGTACATTTCGAGCGTGATTAGCAGGAATACACAGTAGGATGCGGAGGTGCATACCTATTCAAAACGGTCCGGTAGGTTTCCTGGGGCGCAGAACATCAACGGCGTATCATAGAAGGTATTTAGAACATTCCCGCACCTGGAGGAGCAGCGATGTGAAGATGTTCATTGTTGAGAATACTTCATGAAATGGAATGACCATGGATGAGCATAGAAAAACGGCGTGTACAGGCATTGACTCACAGAAAGCGCAAGCGTAATAGAATATGTTATGGTTCACCAGGACAACATACAGATGGCTTGGGTTTCTCCGCCAGCTATGTATGGCACGTAGGAGCGTGAGGATCATGAGCCCTGGGGAGAACACCTGTCAGCGCGTGTTTGTACACATATATGCTCCTGGTTACCCAGTCCGAACACAGAAAAGAGAAGGAATGGGATAAAGATCCGGTCACTGGTTGAACTCTGGTAACACCCTGTGATGCCTGGGATCGGGCTAGTCGCATCTGTGAAAGTAATTGTTTCAGTTACACCAGAGGGAAGATGAGAGTGCGTACATGTCGCAGAAACGGTAGTGTCGACAATAATGCTGACAGATGCTACGAGAAACGGCTGGTCGATGGATCTACCACTGGCTTGTGTATGGTGAGTGAATTGCGAACTCACGAAAAAAATGCCCAGGAGGGTTACGAGCAAGATTCTATTTCTGTTCCAGAGCGCATATGTTCTGAGGATAAAAAAAACTGGATGAATCGGATCAGCAACATGCATATATTAGGGAGAAAGAAGAGATACACGCGGAGAAAATGGCTAATATCATCTCAAACCCTGTGAGTGCAAGTGGACTCAGTAAGGCTGTACATAGATGAATGTATAATGCACGTACCTGAGCTAATATTGACCAACATCCTGCATTTCTGGCGAAGTCATGGAGTAAGTTGCTCGTTCTCATTAACTCTCCACCTCGTCACATACACTTTGGTTCTGATTCGGGGTAAAGCTCACTGAAAAACAAATGTTAATGGTTAGCCAAGGCGATGTGTGCTGGAGCGGAACGCACTATACAGATCTGTGATGAGAACGATAAAGGGAAGGTATCTTGTAACAATATACAAGCCTTTCATCTTGCTCCAGTTCGATCGATGCAAAAACGTCCACTTTGTATGTCATATTGTGTTCAGATATAAGGCGTATCATGGAAGAAGTGTATTACCTCTTCATGAAGTGAACATACATAATCATAGGTCTGGATAAGCGAGTTCGACAGCGGACATGAATACATGAGAATTGAAGCCTACCCAGAATGTAGCCGTCGACGCTGAGCTGTATCAGGACAAATAATCGTTGAGACAGTAGTACGCACTATATATGTACTGGTATACATGACTTGTCAGTTATGATTCATCCTCGTATCGACAAGGAGACATACCGTGGCGAACTGCAAACTCTTTGCTGCTGCGACATCGTCAGTCGAATACTCCATTGAGAGGTTAAAAATGTAATTCACACACATCATGAGCTTTCTTAGCTATTGAGCTATGAGCGCATCAGGATAGCAGTGTAAATACCGGAGACCATTGAGTTAGTTCAAGTTTAAATTTAGTTTACTGCGGCCGTGATGAAGCGTTTGATCGTTCACCGCATGGACCCGGCCGGAGAGCGACTCGATAAAAAGATACAGTTACAGCTTTGGTATTTGGTCAATGTACCAGTACGCACCTAATAATTATAATATAACTTACATGGGTTTGATCGACTGAAAAACAAAGATTGATTTGAAAACTCGCTGGTGTGCTGCCGATTTATGAAGCTCCTTGAGCTCAAAGTTTGATGCATTATTTATCGCCGCTTGAAACGCGAAGACCTCGGAGGAACTAAAGCAACTTACAATTCACTGCCCTCCAGTACCAGTACTTACTTCGGTGGTCGTTTTTTCGGGGTGCCATTTTGAGGTAGTCAACCTCTTTGGATGAACGGATACTATATATATATCGTATGGCTATAGAAAGCACCTTCAAGTTACTTTGATCCATCGAGGCCACTTTGAACAGCATCGGTGAGCGTATTGGTGATTCGGAGATAGTCGGAGTCAGAAGTGTATAGTGACTTATTTGTTTGCCAACAGACGCCTCGGCAAAGAGAATGGTATTCCAGCAAATGCAACCTTAAGAGGCTCACATACTCAGACTCCATTCGAATGTCTGCAGCCAACATGCTGTTCTGCGCTATCCAAACCTCTCAAACCAACCTTACGCACGGACTTTTATCGATGAGTCACAAGGTATGATTGATAATACCAAAGACCTCAGTGGGCATCTAACGTTTAATTACTTCTACGACGTATGCAGTATACCCTTTGTCCATGCCAACCCCCGCTCAACCTCTGAGCAATGGTATCCGATGGAAGACCAAGAAAATAGATACACTATAGTATGCCTGTCCAACGTGGTAAACGGGTGCGTATCAGGCCTTTTATGCATTGTATAAATTAGTTTAGCCTTTCTTTATGAACTCGAAGTCGCAGAAGTCACAACTCCCAAGACACAGCAGTGTGGCGTATGTGCCGACGCTATGCCTTCACGAAGACGGCCACCTCCAACTAGTGTTGTCTACTACTCGCATGGACATCCCATCTGTAGGTCCCTCCACCATATCATCATGTTTGCCTTCTCACCACTCATTGACATTTTGTTCGGATCTTTCGGGAAAGCTCTCGCACACTACTCAATTTTTACATGTTCAGCGCGCACGTTTGAGCCAGAGTAAAAGGAGGCATCTTGTTACATGGAAGGCGGGCCTAGCGAGCATTCTGGAGGTTACTAGTACACAAAAACGTGGAACAGTTCGGCTGTAAGTAAAGTCGTGCAGCGGGTCACGTAGACAGGTGAGAGCGTTCAGGTTGACGCCGCGTACGTAGCCTACATCACTGAGGATTCTTCCGGTCAATGAATCATGGTCATGATTAATGACTGCATGATGCCGTGTAGTAATTGCCATATTTGATGCAAAGTATTTTAATTTCTGACTTAATCTTTGCCTCGCGCAAGCCTCGCGTCTGATAGTGCCATCCATTTTGCGAATTGCTGTAGGACGAGAAGACAATATCAACGCCCGGGGATGACTTGATTACAGCAATATTGCGTAACCAACACCGAGATACGTTCCCGTCGGTCATGCAATCAGGCAACCACTTGTCGCTACTGGCCAGGTGGTACTTTGCTTGGGAGTGATGCTACGCACTATGCACAGGGTACATATTCGATATGGTATGCACCCGCTCAAACAGACATCATATTACTCCACTCACTGACGAGACGTACATAACATACCAATGTACATCGAACTGCCTCAAAATTTGAATCGGACCAAGGTAAGTACTTGATCCGGTGGTAACAGAGCCCATTAATATGTGGTATCAAGGCTACAGCATGCAAAACGTACCCAAATAGCAGGTCTCTTCGACACTTTTGCCCCATATCTCCATTCCCCTTGATTACCGACTTTGCACAGTATTTCAATGCCCAGTCTGTCTGTTCAACGTGACATCTTTGTCATGCAACACGAAGAAGCCGGCGAGTCAAGCATGTCAACGAGACGAGACGAAGTCCCATTGCACTCACCGACATATCGGACGAGCGCTAAATACTTACCACCATATGGTGCACAGCACCGGCAGGATGCGCTTTGGGAAGGTGATCAGCTACCTTGTGATACCTTCCAGCTTACTCAATTAGAAACAGGCGGAAATCAAGCACTTCCTCCCATGTGGCAACAGTTCAAGACGCCATCGGATGGTGAAACACGATATCAAGATGACACGCTCGTGATGACCTCGTGGAACCGACCTTTACCAGGAGTGCGACTAGGTGAGTGATGAAATTGCGATAAGGAGCGATGAACTCACCGTTGAACATAGACAATCCTGGATACCTCCCTGTTTCTGGATGGGAATGGCATATCTCACCACTTGGTCGGTCATACTTCGTCAACCACGACACTCGGACCACGTCTTGGAAGAAACCAAAGCCCGAACGTCCGGCAGGAAGCTTGATGCCGGAGTGCGTCATCGAGGGTCACTCTCGATGTATATGGAGCCTTGCCTACTTGTGTAACAGTGGCAATATAATCAGCGCGTCTGACGATAGTTCCATTTGTCAGTGGAAAAGGGACGGAGAGGCAGTGGGAAACCCTTTGAATAGTGATGGGGGATGGATAGGTTCAATGACCGTGTCCCCGGATGAAACAATGATTATTTGTGGAAGTGCAGACAGCAGACTGCGGCTGTGGAATATAAGGGAGGGCAGCATGATCGGCGACCCGTGGGAGGGGCATAATGCTCCAGTGAGGTGCCTCGATTGGTCTCGCGATTCCTTGGAGATCGCGAGTGGATCGCAAGATGGCACCATACGACGCTGGAATCCGGACACTGGTCGACGAATAGCACCACCCATAGATACCAGTCACGGATGGGTTATGGCCGTCAAATACTGTCCAAAAGGCGCCAAATTCATGAGCGGCGGCACGGATGATGTCATCCGCGTGTGGTCAAAGAACGGCAAGCTGCTTCTCGAGATCCAGGGACATGATGATGGGGTGATGTCATTGTGTTGGTCCAAGGACGGCGCACATATCTTCTCCGCATCAAATGATAGAACCATCCGAAAATGGCGGGCGATTGATGGACAGGAACTCGTTGTTCTTCGGGGTCATACCCACGCTGTTAGATCCCTCTGTCTTACTCTCAATGAAAGGTACATTATTAGCGCATCAGCTGACTGCTCCATTCGCATCTGGGATCTCGAGACCAATCAGGCGGTCGGATATCCACTCTTGCATGATGATGAACTCAGGGCTGTTGCCATGTCCCGCGATGGAAAATACATCGCCAGCGCTGGACTAGACAAAAAAATCTATGTATGGAGCTTGGAGGCAGCGCTCAAAAACGTTGTGGTACGTGTGCGTTTTGTTGTCTAATTTCCCTTCCTAACGGTTTTGGCCATCTAGGACGCAGATGATAGCAATGCGAACCTCCAGGCAAGTCATCTCTACTTCTCTTTCACACTACATCTCACTTTTCACTAGGGACATCCAGCCCAACCGAGAGTTGTGCGCCCACCAATCGTGAGCAACCCCACCTTTTCTCATATGTTTCGTCAGACCTTTGACCACCGTTCTGCGTCTAATTAGCAGGTTAAAGAAACAGGATCGGCAAGATATGTCAGTGCACTTTCTTGTTCTTCACCTCTCTCGCCTGACACCAAGATACAGGGCAGTGATTTCTTTAGCAACCAATCACACCACGCGACTCGTCGTGCAGCTCCTCCCGCAAGCCCATCATCCCTCGTTCGTTGGCGTCGTTTGCCCACTTCCATATATTTCGGCACACGACCTTTAAATGTATCTCAACCAATTGAACGACATTCCCGACACTGGAATTTCAACTTCAAGTTGTTTTCCGGAGGACATTTCACGCGCACTGTCGATGTACCTTTTGCTCAAGATGAAGATGTGAGTCACTCTTCGTCCCTCCAATTTCTTCCCATTAAAATACAATGCAGAGATATGGCATCGTCCATGAAACTGATGCGGAAGCGGCTGCAGCTATGGAACGTACGAACAGCAACCAGGCCGACAGTTCAATGCAATCAGGTCAACCAGCTGGGGCACAACCATTTCCAGTCCGACCAATCCAACCACAAGCACAAGGCTCAACTGGCGGAGAGGAAGACTTTGTGTATGAAGGAGTGAGCTGCTGCGGGTTTTTCTTTGGTCTCCGTCGTCCTGCTTCGCATCAGTCATGAAGCATGGAAGACGTGTGACACGCGCACACTCAGTTCAGCTCTCTTTCTCCCACACCCGTTTCTAACCCCTCTCATAATCAATATTCGCCACTATAACCGTGTCGAGAGCAGAGTCGTCGGAGACGCTGGAGTGAAAGGTACGAGCGCATCCGTCATGCGGACGTTTGTGACATCGGCCGAGTACAATGTCTTAAAGTCATTTAGTTTTTCTTTCCTCGTTCTTCCGATTCTCCCGCATGATAAAATAGCGCGTCGTTCGCAGAAACATCTCAGTGCTTGTCCCAAGACTGAGATGTAAGTTACTTAACGTTTTCGTACCGTTTACCAAGCTCACAAGTACCAATAGCATTTGTCCTATCTAGGTACATATCTAATATACCAGAGTGCTTGTCCCAAGACTGAGATCATTTGTCCTATCTAGTTGTTGTTCTCTCGTCCCGCTCGCGCCAAACGTCTACAAACCGTCACCCACACACTCGGATCCATCTTTCCCCCGCACCTGTGTCTAACTACTCTCATAATCAATATTCGACACCATAACTATCACCCACGCACTCGGAGCCATCTCTCCTCGTGCACCTCCTTTCCCTTGCCCTACTTTGTACTGCTCAAATCGTACACAGATTGTTCAAACATGTGTTTGTACAACTTGGATATCCATCAATGAGTCTACTGACTAGTGACTACTCGAAACTTCTCCCTCACAATCTTGTCACATCGCGTGATTTCGTAGAATCTGCATGACGGCTACTTTATAGTGTAGTCAAATCTCTCGTTTACAATTCAGGATCCAGAATTTGACGGCGAACAATCTGAAGTACCAACCAGCTGTCAATCAAGTCGAGCTCAACTTTTGGAACCCTCAACTCGAAGTGTTGCAGGTATGTTTCTAGCTCATACATGTAGACACTTGCGCTCGGGTTCAACGTTCATGAGTATTCTGTAGTGCTCGAAGGACAACGGGTTTCTTCTCGAGGTGTACTCTCCCCTAGGTAACGACAAGCAAATCGGGAAGTCTCTGTTTGTCAGGTACCATTTCCAGTCGCAAGGACGAGGCTTTGTCGTCTAAGCACTCTTACAGGTTAAAGACATCGCATGCAAACTTGGGATCACCCCGGCTCAGGTTATTATCTCGTGGAGTGTCCAGCGCGGCATATGTCAATATCTCTGTAGCATTGCGTCATAACTCATGTCGGAAAATTCGAAAATTCATTTTAAGCCATCATAATGGATTGAAATAGACAAATTCTCCCGCACTATTTTAATTCTGATGTAATAAGAGAGTCGTATTACAATAAAATTATTATTATTATTATAATTCGATTTGTAACAACGCTGGCAATAGAAATTTTAATGAATAGCGATACCTTTGCACTCCCCGTTTGAAGCTTATTTGAATGTCGCGGAGCTCATTATAATATCTGCTACAATAATCATTAAAATTGCATTTGCAAGTCCCATGAGACTTGTTGCAATACTCCAAATGTGATTGCGAGAAGATTGTAACTTATTCACAACTGGCAGTGTTCATAAATTGTATCATTGGACTGCTACTATTAATACAATATTATTCTATTAGTACTCGAAACAAGCTATAGTCAAATGTCTAGATCAACAGTAATATGTTATGAGGTCACTGTGCAACCAGGATTCAGGGTGAAACCTGTGCCAGTAGTAGTTGATTGAAAATTGAGCCAGCAGCCTGAGGAACATGTCAAAATATGAAAAAAATGATTGCAAGTAAGGATAAACTCACCAAGACACTGTGAACGGTGGACAATGACTTCGATCAGCATGGCTCGAGCTCGACGGAGGATTGACGTACTGCAAACGGCGGGAACAACTCGGATCAGCATGGCTGTTGCTCGAATGAGGATCAACACACTCATTCTCTGTGAACAGTGGGCAACAACTTGGATCAGCATGGCTGTTGCTCGAACGAGGATCGACACACTCACTTTCTGCAAATGGTGGGCAATGACTTGGATCAGCATGGCTGTTGCTCAAACAAGGATCGACACACTCACATCCTGCGAATGGTGGACAACGACTTGGATCAGCATGGCTGTTGCTCAAATGAGGAT
>MU172305.1:64250-96215 GCA_016695485.1 Suillus hirtellus | reverse complement strand
GACTTGGATCAGCATGGCTGTTGCTCAAATGAGGATCGACACACTCACATCCTGCGAATGGTGGGCAACAACTTGGATCAGCATGGCTGTTGCTCGATGACTGAGGATCGACACACTCACTCACTGCGACTCCCCATCCAGAGTCATCGAGTCTACATGCGCTGTGAGCAAGCGAGAATGAGTGCTGCCTCTCATTCTTTTGTCACCTTCAGTGTCCTGGTGTCATCCGCAAGTGTTCATGCCACGTCAGCACTTGCTGGTGTGCATTGGGCATTTCCACATGGTGCTGGTGGTGTTGTATTGATATTAAGTGACAGTCTGGTTCAGGCAACAGAGTGAAAAAAGCAAACAAGTTATGCAATGCTGATGTAATTGATTGCAATGTGTCTGACTGGACAATGTAATAAGTAGAATATGACACAACGACTAACTAATACATCTTGCAAAGCAATTGAATATCATTTCTTCTGACGGACAGACTTGCAAGAGACTTGATTAGCCACAGCCTTCTTTTTCTTCCATCCTCAAGTATGACCCTCTGCATCTACAGTTTGAGTAACCCCTTCATCGACAAGCTCTGTGTCACCATCAGTAACAAGCAAGTTCTGAATCTGATTGGCAATTGCAGGAGCAGGCAGTGGCATTGGAGGAGCACTGGAACCATCGGAAGGTAATATTTTAGAAGGCATGGTCTGCATGGATAACCTTGGAGTTGATAGTGGTGAATTCAGAGCGGACTGGGTGATGTCAGTACCCTGAGCAAGGTCACCCACAGGGGTAGAATCCAAATCATGGTCAATGTCATTAGATTGCAAGCCAGTCATTGCAAGCGCAATCTGCGCAGTAAAGTCTTCCCCATGGGGTGCATCAACGGGCAGCTTCGCAGCTCCAAAGACATGTCCCTCGATGTGTTGTCTAACCTTCATGAGATACGGAGCATCCCAACAACACACCAGAATCTTCTTGAAGCTGTAGAATAGATTTTTATACTGAATCCCCGAGCTTTGCCATGGCCATCTTGAGAGAATACTGTATCGGGTGATAGAAGAAAAGTAGCCTGGGATAAGGAGTACTTAGCAATGACAGGAGTGATAAAATAAACCGCTTACAATTGTAGCACTCCATGCAATTGCTCCGGGCGTTATGGCAGATACTCCCCAATTCTGAAAGTTCCTGGGTGGCCCACCCTTCTTGACAGACGTAAGGGAAGCTTCGCCCATTAAAACCGCTTTCAGGATCTGTTCAAAAGACATAGTTGTTGTCAATAAGCTGTATACAAACGAGGAAATGGCAACATACCTGAGCCAAGGGCTTCCAGTTACTGAATACAGTTGAATTGCTAGTATTGATGATGGCGTTTGGAAAGAGAATGGGAGGAAATAGTGGGTAGGTATGGCTTCTGGGTGTAGTGCCTAGCAACCTACAAAGCTCGTCGATGGTGTCTCGCTTTGAAGACGTGACAAAGTAATCAGAGCTTAGCCCAAAAATGTGACCAGCAACTTGTCGCAACTTGATGAGTTCGGAAGACCGACCTGCTTCAAGTGCTTGTTGTAGCTGGACGATGTAGATTAGCAAATATTGAAGTCAATCAATGATATACATACGTACAGTCTTATGGAAATGATTTAAGGGCACAAGATGGTGCAGGTGATCTGGGAGCACAGTACATAGCTCGGACAATAATGCATCTGCTTCTGCAGCTGAGTTCGCATAGCGAGCCGGTCGGTCAAATGGCAAACCAGGGGTCGAGGGAAGAGTCTTCTTTAGCAGCTCGGCGCTGGGTGGGTACATCTCGTACATGACGCCATACTTCTTAGCAAACATCTTCACTTCCTCGTCAAATGCTAGAAGCTGGGAGGGTGCCTTGGAGGCTTTGCGAGAAGGTTTGTTCGCCTCCAAGATTGCATTCTTTTCTTCCAAGAGTCGATTGCATTGCTTGATGGCTTCCAACTGAAGTTGAGCATCCTTTAAAGTCTATTAAAAAGATTTGAATGAGTCGCTCAAAAATGACAGCTGTACCGATATATCTAACTCACTGTACTAATGTGAGATCCGTCATGAGCAGATGTACGATGACTCATTGTACCTGCTGCAGGGTGAGGATTAGAAATAGAAGGATCAGAAACACGATGTTGTGATGCTGCAATTTCAGAGTCTGAATCATTGGACCGATGACTATGTGCCACGTTCATCTTGAATAAGAGGACACGATGGATTTTTGACTGTAATGTTGATGTGGATCAAGCTGAGGGAAGATGCAGAGGAACGGTTGACAGAGGATTAAACTGTGTGAGGGTTAATATATTGTGATCCAAACTCCAAAGCGGCCAGGACTTACTCGAGTGCTTGATTACATGGGTCATGAGGCAAGCATGATGGTAATTGACCAATCGCCTCGCAGCTGCCAGCAGTTGACTTGACGTGGACTATGTAATATAACAAGCAGATCAGTCGCCTTCAGATGAGCACAGGTGGAGCACAGACAGGAGAGTCACGCAAATTGGTTCTGCAGAATCAAACATTTCGTCCTTATATTATTGTAGACCTAATATAATCATGAATGGAGCGCTCTTGAGCTTCTCCAACCCATAATCATGAACAGAGTGCTCTTGAGCTTCTCCAACCCATAATCATGAATGGAGCGCTCTTGAGCTTCTCCAACCCATAATCATGAACGGAGTGCTCTTGAGCTTCTCCAACCCATAATCATGAATGGAGCGCTCTTGAGCTTCTCCAACCCATAATCATGAACGGAGCACTCATGAGCTTCTCCAACGCACCTGGTACTATCAGAAGTAGGTAAGCAAGCTTTCCAGTCCATGATCATGAATACAGTACTCACCAGATGGCAGATGGTCACCCATAATCATGAACAGAGCGCTCATGAGCTTCTCCAATGCACCTGGTACTATCAGAAGTAGGTAAGTAAGCTTGTCAGCCCATAATCATGAACAGAGTACTCACCAGATGGTTACCCATAATCATGAATGGAGCGCTCATGAGCTTCTCCAACACACCTGGTACCATTAGAAGTAGGTAAGTAAGCTTGTTAGTCCATAATCATGAATAGAGTACTCACCAGACGGTTACCCATAATCATGAACGGAGCGCTTATGAGCTTCTCCAACGCACCTGATACTATTAGAAGTAGGTAAGTAAGCTTTTCAGTCCATAATCATGAATAGAGCACTCACCAGACTGTTACCCATAATCATGAACGGAGCGCTCATGAGCTTCTCCAATGCACCTGGTACTATAAGAAGCAGGTAAGTGAGCTTTCCAGTCCATAATCGTGAATAGAGTAAAACTCACCAGACAGTTACCCATACTCATGAACGGAGGACTCATGAGCTTCTTCAATGCACCTGTTGTATTAACACTAACAAAAAGCAGGTAAGCTTCCCAGTCAGTTATGAATGGAGCACTCACCTGATAGTTTAATTGCTCATCAGTGTCTGAATCTTTAGCGCACCTGGCATGTTAGGAAGCAGGAGGTCTTACTAGAACTAACCATAACCTTGCAATGTGAGATCATGCATATGAATTGTCAAGTATATGATGACATAAGAGAGTGATGAAGATAACACTGGCATAATTAGTATACATGGGAGTCTTTGTGAAGTTTCATGCGAAGGAACATATCAGTGTCGATTGAATTGACAACAAGGAAGTCACCAGGCTGAGAGTGATCCTCAAGCAACAGCGCCCCCCTGATAATCGATTCAGTGAAGATAAACTCACTCTTATGCCAAGGTTGAGCTCTAACTCGCCATAAACCCAGGAGCCTGTCCTTCGAAGGTCGATGTTGAATGGGGGCATCACAAGGTTGAATAAGAGCCATGGGGTGACTTGTGCCTTCAACTAAGCACGTGAATATGAATATCAAGCGACCAAAGATGATCCCATCTTGAGTCCTGATGATGATGGAGTCATATCTTGGGGCATTGTGAAACATCAGGGAACAGCGGAGGTAGTCTGTCGATGTCCAAAAATCAACCATCAACTCGAAGTTTGCTTTCAAGTACTGGAATTCTGTTACCTACATGTGTGGCACAAATCAAAGTATTAGCGCTGTAGCTGGCTTATCAATATGAACGAAAATCTCACTATATTGGCACTTAATTTAAGTGCAACATGTCCATTTCATGCAATGACAGGTATCATGTTGAGAAAGCAGTTAAGTTTGGTATGAAACTGATGGAATGCCAGGTCTTCAAGGTGTGCTTGCTGAATGGCATGTATCGACGATGCACGCTGACATGAACCAAGCTTGATTTGAAAGCTGGACTCCAGTCCAGGCGCGTTCAGAACTTCATCATCAGAATCTGAATCATCAAAATCACTCGCTTCTTTCCTTGCATTATAGGCATCAAGGTCATTGATGTGATAGCGAATCCATGCAGATACAAGGCTCCAATGGTCCACACATAAGATCTATTAGTATTCACAGTAATCAATGCAAGTTCAGACACAGTAGAAGATGCCCGACCTGGTCTGCTACTTGTTTGAAATTTGTTCGGAGCTGGTAAGATTTTTTCAAAGGTCTATGCACTTTCTCATTTGGTTTGGTATTAAAATTCCAAGTAATGCCTTTGGCCTTGATATCGTCAAAAAGGTGAACGCCCAAGTGATATTTCAGGAAATCCCAACTCTTTGATTCACATTCAGACTCAGAAATATATTTCTATGGAGGATCCATCAGCTGTTTGATTCAGACAGTGCTAGCATGTCAGTGAAGCACAACTTATGTCCATGAGTCTTGAAAACTCGTCAAGAGCAGCTCGACTGGCAGCAAGGGTCTGTGTGGTATGAACCTCGAGAGCTGCAAACATGTCTACATCTAAATGGGCTCAAATACATTGAAGGAGCAGATATCCAGACTCATGTGTTTCAGGATCAAGTATGTCATGAGCAACAAATAGAATCAACTACATGTAAAGGGACATCAATTAGAATTGAGATCTCAAGAGTGTCCAAGTCGATCACCTTTAATATGTCTTCGTGCTTTGTCCCATCAGCGAAGCTAACTCTCATGACCTCCTTGAAGTGGTTGAGATTCCTCCACCTTGGCACTGCCGCAAACCTGAGGAATGCTTATAATAGATTCAGATGTCTATGATGAAACAAAAAAAAACAGACCCTTCATCAATTTTAGTCGCAGCATGTCTACCAACTTCATTGACACATTTTTGCAGCTCGATCCACAAGTGTTTTCCCCATAGTCCTTCATGGTGAGTATGTAGGTGGTCAAAACAAAGGGCATGAAAGACGTCCAGAAGCTTTGATAGATTGAGAGAGTTCTGTTGAGTTACACTGTGAACTTGATTCCAGAAATATGGGATTCAAATAAGACTTACTTCAACATCTCTCAATGACTGAGACTTCAGCTTCTTCTCTCACTTTGCCTTGGTGTACTTCCTTCTTGCCTTCCTAAGCAAGCGAACAGCATTATGACGTGTGCGAAGTGGCCAGGTCTCCAACAGGTTATGCAACTCGGCGCGTGGAACCAAACAAATTGGACATGGAAATTTGCCCATGACTCCATGGATCAGGGACATAATGCATCTGCAGACATTACATGTTAGCAACAATAACGGTTCTCAAAGTCGAACGTAGAAAAAAATTCACAGCAAGATTTTGCATTGCCGGTATGGCATGTTCAAACTCCACCCTGCCCTGTCACTCGACATCATCATTACTGGCGTTGACGGTGCCAAAGATTCAATCCGATCACCAATCATTGTTGTAATAAACGCCCTGAATCATGTCACGCTCTGGACAGAGAGGTCGAGGTGGTGGAGTTCGAGCCGGTGTGTCCGCCAGTATGGACACTGGGAAGAAATGCACTATTCATTGGGAGGGGGTTCGTAGCGCTCGTATGGAACGTCTCCTTGCCTGGTGCAAGGAAAACAAAGACGCACAGATCAAGCTGTTCTCCAATTCCACAAAGGATGCGAAGGAGCAAGGTCAAAAGAAGAAACAGAGCGGAACTTCGAGAGATACCTTTTATTCACAGGTCACACAAGCCGTATTTTTGAATGACGAGGATCCAGAGGTCCAACGACTTTTCAAGGAGGACCCAAAGGCATTTATCAAACCAGTTTCAACTCATTTTGGCACGTATGTATCCCATTCCTGCATTGTCCCCCCTCCCACTAGAATCACTGATCAGATGTTTTAGGCTCAAGAAAAAATATAACGAGTTCAACAAGGAGCTCAAGCAGTCAGGAGCCGGAAAGACATATGCAGAGCTGCAAGAGGATCCAACGATGAAGTCGTTGATTGGTAAGTTTTAGCCGCTGTTGAACTGCACATGTCTTAATCGTATCTCTGTTAGATACAAAGCTCGAAAAATTTCCCTGGTGGCCTGAGCTTCATGGCTGGTGGCACACAAACCCAGCTTTCAATTACGCCTTCTCTACAGCAGATACAGGGCAAGATTTTGCATCCACTGCATTAGAACATTTCACTATCTCAAAGCAACTACAAGCACCAGCCACAGGCGACGATGACACTCACACAGATGAGGATGCCGAGGACGGAGAAATAGTTGAGATCAGCGCTCATACTACAGGTGATGCTGGCATTATAGATGCACCAGATGATATGATGGTTGACCAGCCCCCCTCCATGGAGTCATTCGAATCACCATTGTCAGCACCATCCCCACTGTTATTTTCGGACCATGGTCCTAGCAACATGCCCAACTCATTCTCACTCGCTCCATTACCACACTGGTACCAACGACCCCAACCTCCTCCCATCACAACTTCCAACACACACGGCGTGATATCGCTGAACTCTCCTGAGCGCTCACCGGTACCCAATCAAAGCACCACTCACAATTCACCTTTCTTTTCTGATTTCAAGGAGTCATCAGCTAGCCCTCAATCCACACCCATTGACTTGGAAGATTTGGACATTGGTGCTAGCCAAGCGCTGCAGTCTCTTTGTGTCAGCTCAGTCAAAGGAAGTCGCGCAAGTTCACCCTCTCTTTCTACAAAGCAGTCTCGTGCACATGCACCTACTCAGAGTGCTTTGCCTCAATCTAGTCGCCCCCTCTTCATCATGCAAATGCCCTGGTGGCAGCACTCTCAATCAGACCTCTGCCGCTGCAGATAGGATGTCTCAGATGGCAGATTCCATAATGACGCTGTAGAAACAACAATACTGAGAGGAACAAGGATGCTCCTGACAGTATCTATAAAAAGTTGTGAGGTCGTGCGTTGCCTAGTCTGCGTTACTTGAGGAGACAAGTGCGTTTGACCCTAGGGGAGGCGAGTGCCGCGAAGATCTAGAGGTACGCGCTTCAGTGAAGCGCGAGAAAGCGCAGGTGCGCGCAAGGCGCGGGAACACACGCGCGTATTAGCGCGAAGCGTGGGAATGCGCGCGCGCGTGAGCGGAGATAAGAGAGATTATGCTTAAGTGATGTTATAATGCAAGATATGAGATATAAGAGTGCAAAATGTGAAGGAATAGGTTTGAATTGCAGCTTTCTAGGTAGTAAGTACTAGGTAAAGTAAAGTAAGGTAAAGTGAAAGGTAGGAAAGGTAAGTAAGTAATAGTATGTGCTGCTGGTGCTTATATAGCGCGCCTAAGCGCGGTCATGCGGAGCCGAAGCGCTACCGAGTAGGTATGTAAGATATATATAAGTGAGAATCCATGATAAAAATAAAGATGGAATAATATGTGATGAGAGAAATAGAAATATACGCACTAGAGGGCTTGGTGGACAGTGGATGGATGCTTCTGGATGGCTGGCGCAATAGGGCGCACAAGCGCGGGAACGCGCACGCGCGTATACATCGCGAAGCGCAGGAATGGTGCGCGCATGGCGCGCGTTGCGCGGGAAAGCTGCGCCTCATATAGAGATAGCTGCAGGTAGCGCACAGAGTGACACTGCAAGTTCGTGCTATGTACTTCCTAGTGTAAAGCGCCATATCAGACCATGAGACGCATGAGTCTCTACAATGCACCTTAACAACAAACGTGAGGATCGTGTGGAGCACAAACACTATAAACGCATGAAACTTGAGACCGAAATTTGGGCTCGTGATCTCAAGGCCCGCAGTGCTCGTGATGAGCGGGAGCATGCGATGCGTCTATCTGACCAAGATCATCAGCACCAGCAGGAGAGGATGACTCAACAGATGGAATTTGCAAGAATTGAGATTGAGCTATCTTGTGCATGTCGGGAGGAGGAGGAGGCTCGAATTCGTCGTATTGCTTTGGAGCGCGGTCTTGATCAAAACTAAGTAGGTTTGCACTATGTTGTCACATAACAGGTTTTCAGGAAATGCATTCCATGTTGTACTCAATGGTGCCAACTCAGAGAGCTCACTAAAATGCTCCTTTCTCGAGCAAATCTCAAGCACAACTGACCCCTCCTAGAGCTCGCCAAAACGCTCCTTTCTCGAGAAAATCTCAAGCACAACTGACCCCTCCTAGAGCTCGCCAGAATGCTCCTTTCTTGAGAAAATCTCAAGCACAACTGACCCCTCCTAGATCTCACCAAAACGCTCCTTTCTCGAGAAAATCTCAAGCGCTACTGACCCCTCCCAGAGCTCACTAAAACGCTCCTTTCTCGAGAAAATCTCAAGCGTGACCTTGCGAGCCAAAAGGAATATGTATAGGTACAAGTACATTTAATATAATACTAACTACCTTTGCTCCAACGACGAAAGCAACCACATCTTTAACGTGTTATGAAAATCCTGCCCCACAGTTCCAATGTAAGTCTGATCACCTACTGCGCCACCCTGTTGCTGATCATCCTCTCCTCCGTCACCATCAGCTCGCCTCAATCTCCGAGTTTGCTGATAGAAGCATATGTTTGAGTCTTCGCAGTTTTCTGTTTCCTCAATTTCAACAATTAAGTTGTGCAGAATGAAGCACGAATGGATCCACATGTTCATGTAGTCAAGGTCCTTCTGGCTTTGGACTGGGATGTGAAGCTCCCGCAGTGATTGGAACCGGCCCTTGATAGAGCCGAAGAAGTGCTCTGAACGAACGCAGACCTAGACACTGGGTGAGGACGATGAAAGTATATTAGTACTGATGCTCACTGTTGACAGATTATAATTGAATGTCCTTTGCTCGGCCGTCAAAGACCCTCCTGCTGGCCGTTTGTATGGCGGCACACACCAAATTCATGCAGCATATGCCGAGTCTGCCCACAACCACTCTCCCACACCAAAAAACGACTCAGGATGCCGGGAGACCCTCGTTCGTGCAAATACGTTCAAGTCGTGAAAACTCCCAGGTACGCCAATGATGTAGTCAACGATACACAGATTATGAGGGAATATGACAACCTTTTGGATTGTAAGTCGCTGCACTGCACACTGAGCCGATAGTAGATACTTACCTGGGCTGTTAGAGAGTAGTCAGAGTTCTTGTCAAAGAACCCTTTGCCGTGCCAACTGGGCTTCTCGTGTAGAGGGGATGGAGTCCCATCTGCACAAAGGAAACCACTGTGCCACTCACAACATGTCTTCTGCTCCACATACGCTTTTGCCCACTCTCGCTCAATCTGGTCCTCACGATCGAGCGGATCAAAATGTATGGCGCGATCATGCAGTTGCAAGATCGCGATCATGACTCGCTTGTAGCAGTTGTAGATGGTCCCTACAGACACTCCAGCCCAATCGGATATGTCTTCGGTAGTCGCAGCATTGCCATAATGGCCAACACCATTGAGAAAGATCGTGAGCTGGACAGCAACAGGAAGTTGTGGATTATTCAAGTTATTATGGAAAATGGGGTGGGCTTGGATTAACGTTGTGAGTTTGTTGAATACCTCTGCATCAATGCGAAGCTTGCGGCGAAACTTTTCAGGTGAGAGCAGCGCCCATTCTTGCAGCAGGTGTAACTGTGGTGCGTGAGTCAGAGATGGACGCACGTCAAGTACCCGACACTTCTCCACTTCATCATGCAGTGCCCCGATCGCATCAATAAAGTGCGTAAACACTTGATCGCACATGTCCAGGATATCAAGTGATAGGACATCAGAATACGCTGTCGAAAGCGAGGTTACTAGAGAGCTGATGGACAATGTGGATATGACGGATGACATCAGGGACTCCGGCCATGTTGGCGATGCGGTCCGTATGCTGACATCTGACCCACTATCACCATCCGATCCCTTATCAGAGCTATTGTCAGAGCCCTCCTCGAGGAGCTGATCCACCATAAATTCAATCAACTCCATGTATCGCGCAACCGTAAGGTCATTTGTCATTTGCTTCAGACTACAAAGTAGTTTTTTGCGATCCGATTCTCGAGGCATCTTCCGATGTTGTTGCAGAACGTTATCAATATGATGGTCACGGTAAGGTACGATGATGATGGGCGGTGGTAAGATATGAGTTTGATTTGTCATCGTCGGAGTTCTAATTATCGGCAAGTCGCAAATTTCTTACCTCTTGAAATTTCTACGATTTTAACTTTGAGGACCGCTATTGTTTTCAGCAATTCATGCACCCCTACAGTCTCGCCTGGCACTTGGTCTTCACTGCCAGATGAATCAACTACACACCAGTCAACCACGACGCCGCGAGCTGCCTGAAATTTAAAGACAGCTATCAACTTGAAGAATGGCCGCACAACAACATGTCCATCCTCGCGCATGTCAAATACTTCCATGTACCTTCCTTGGCCGTGGCCGTGGTTTAGGCGTTTCTTTCTTAATGACTTCAGGCTCACAGCCGCTCACTTCCTTCACTAGAGTTCGGCTCACACTGTTGGTCGGTGCTGTTTTGATGCAGCCTTCCACTGTCAATATGAAAGTTACGCACATCCAGTTCTCCTTCAAATTCTGGTGCATACAGATCTCAGTCACCATGATTCCAGTGCTTGGGGAGACCCTCATATGGGTTTCATTGGTCTTGGTACGTGCCAGCGTCTTTTCCCCATTGTTCATTCTCTGCAGCACCTGCGGCCAACGAGAGTTCAAACGTTCGCTGTGAGAGTATACCCAGAAGTCTGAATGTCATTGTCTCGTACGATATTACTAGGACTCACTGCTGCCACGCCCACTACTGCATCCGTGCCGCAACACGCCCAACACGTCCTCTAAATCCGGCCTCTCAAAGTCATGTCTGAGAGGCGCATAGTCGATGAGTTTGACGAGTATTACTACTTGGTCAATTATCTTGTGTATGATTACAGTAGTTGTCGGAAATGAGCATTAAATGTATGTTTCGGTACGGTGGTGCGGTAGTGGTGCGGCAAGTTGCGGCAGTGATGCGGCAAAATACCTGAGCCCGTTTAAACTTATGCAGAGGGCTAGGCCCCCTCCCGCTATTAATCGCATTAGCCACCTGAATCGTGTTGGGCATATCTACAAGTCACCCCACCCCCATCAAAAACATGCACTCACCGCTCATAACTATTCAGATACAACTCTTCATCACTACAAGTCTTAATCGTAGGATGCTCAAAAAACCTCCCTAACCAAGCTTCAAATTTGGTTTCTTCGCGGCCCACCGTAGTGCTTCAAAACATTAGTCGCTCTGAATATCACTACTCCACTGGATCAGACGAACAGCTTTGGCAATGGATGAGAACAAGGTGCGTCCCCGGGATCTTCAGCATTTTCCGCAGCGAATTAGATCTGATTTGGAAATGCAGAAATCGAGGGTGACTTCAACCTTCTCTTCTCCGAGTCTCACCTTCTAACAGTATGGCATGGCCGACCGACTTACCGGAAATTGAACATCCCGTCCTCGCTCCTGGGTGATGTTACCTCATTATCTTCCGAGCATCCATCAGTGAAATACCGTGTGTGAGTACTACATTTTGAGCACGCTTATGCGCTGAGTTCTTAAACAGTATATCAAATTTGTTTAATGCTACTTCTCGTCATTCCCTCCGCCTATCTACTTACACCAGGGTACTCAAAGTCGCCGTCAACAATAGAGAGCTCGATATTTTGCGTCTATCCAGAAAAGATGTCGAACAGTGGTTGCAAGAATAGGATACCTCTGGGAAAGAGCGCAGTCAGGTCCGTTGTTAATGTATTCATGAAATCTGGTCAGCCGTACGTACTATTGCATTTAACTGATGAAGGTTGTGGTCGACATTTGATTCATACTGTATACGGAGAAACTACTTATCATTCCACGCGTTCTTACGTTTCTTCATTACCATCCTCCTCCCCGGAAAGTCAATCCACAGCGATCGATGCCATAACCTTAGGATTGCACTTGCACACCTTGTCCGACTTTGATTCATTGTTCAAGTTGCACGCTGTTGTATCAGCAAAAGATCACCACCCTTTCTCACTTCTGCAGGTGTTTTTTGAATAGCGGTATACCAGAATTACATTCATGGCTCGAAAGCCATCCGGCTGTTCTCGAAAAATTTGGTAAGTTGGTTCATTACGATTAATGCCACATATTTGAACCCACTAATGGCCCACAGAACTCGACCGAGCACAGCTTGAGCGGAAGATCCATCCTCTGTCATTTGCAATTGCCTCAAGCACTGGGTTTTGCACACGTGGGACATGACTTGCCGTATTCAGATGTCGGGTCGATCCTGCAGATTGAATTGAGTCCAGTAGAGAAGTGGGCGATCTATGGTACGTCCTTTTGATATCTTGTCGTTTATAATAATCTCAAATAATCTTCAAATAGTGATTTGTACCGGTCTTCTTACGGGAAAGCTCTCGCAGACTACTAAATCTCTACACGTTTACCATTTGTCAGCGCGCATGTTTGAGCGAGAGCAATGGGAAGCGTCTTGTTTGAAGTCGTGCAGCAGGTCACGCAGACGGGTGAGAGCGTCCAGGTTGACGCCATGTAGCCTACATCAGGGTTCCTCTGGTCAGCGAATCAAGGTCATGGTTGTTGACTGCAATATGAGGAAAAGCTGGTGAAGTTCATCGTCGTTCATCTGAAGTTTTGAACATGACTTCAGCTTTGATGTAAACTCTCTGCTTACTGAGACGAGAAAACTTTGATTTGGGCACTATCAATGCCCAGGGGTGTTGATTACAGCAATGGTGCGCAGCCAACATCAAGCAACTTCTGTACATATACGTTCCCGTCGGTCATACAATCACTCGTCCGAGTCACCACCGGTGGTGCTTTGCTTGGGAGTGCTGCTACGTGCTATGCACAGGGTACGAATTTGATATGTGTATGTACCCGCCCAAATAATTCCATTCGCTGACGCCGGGACGTACATAACAGACTAATGTAGTGAATGTACATCGAACTGCCTCAAAATTTGAACCGAACCAAGGTAAGTACTTTATCTGGTGGTTACATAGCCATTGACATGCGGTGTCAGCACAGCGCCCGCAACCACAGCATGCAAAACTGACCCAAATAGCAGGTCTTCGACACTTTCGCCCCGTATCTCTCCTTCCTCTCGATTACCGACTTTGCGCAGTATTTCACTGTCCAGTCTGTCTGTACAACACGACGTCCTTGTCGTGCAACACGAAGAAGCTGAGTCAAGCATGTCAATGAGACGAGGAGAAGCGCCATTGCACTCATTGATATATCGGTCGAAATATCCACCGCCATATGGTGCACAACACCGCCAGGGTGCGCTTTGGGAAGGTGAGCAACTACCTTGTGATACCTCCCAGCTTGCTCAATTAGAATCAGGCGGGAATGAAGCGCTTCCTCCTATGTGGCAACAGTTCAAGACGCCGGATGGTAAAACAGGATATCAAGATGACACGCTCGTGATGACCTCGTGGAACCGACCTTTACCAGGAGTGCGACTAGGTGAGGGATGAAATTACGACAAGGAGCGACGAACTCACCGTTGATCATAGATGATCCTGGCTATCTCGCTGTTCCGGGATGGGAATGGCACATCTCACCACTCGGTCGGTCGTACTTTGTCGACCACAACACTCGGACCACGTCATGGAAGAAACCAAAGCCAGAACGTCCAGCGGGAAGCTTGATGCCGGAGTGCGTCATCGAGGGTCACTCCGATTGCATATGGAACCTTGCCTACTTGGGTACCAGTGGCAATATAATGAGCGCGTCTGACGATAGTTCGATTCGTCAGTGGAAAAGAAACGGAGAGCCAGTGGGAAATCCTCTGAATAGCGACGGGGGAGGGTTAGGTTCGATGGTAGTATCTCCGGATGAAACAAAGGTCATTTGTGGGAGTGAAGACGGCAGACTGCGAATGTGGAATATAAAGGAAGGCAGCATGATCGGCGACCCGTGGGAGGGGCATAATGCTCCAGTGATGTGCCTCGATTGGTCTCCCAATTCTCTGGAGATAGCAAGTGGATCTGAAGATGGCACCATCCGACGCTGGAGCCCGGATACTGGTCGACAAATAGCACCACCCATAGAGACCAGTCATGGATGGGTTTATGCTGTCAGATACTCTCCAAAAGGCGACAAGTTTATGAGCGGTGGGGTTAACGGTTCAATCTGCATATGGTCAGGGGACGGCAAGCTGCTTATCGAGATCAAGGGACATGAGCACTGGGTGGCGTCATTGTGTTGGTCCAAGGACGGCGCACACATCTTCTCTGCCTCACTTGATAAAACCATCCGAAAATGGCGGGTTATTGATGGACAGGAACTCGTTGTTCTTCGGGGTCACACCCGCGCCGTCAGATCACTCTGTCTTACTCCCAATGAAAGCTATATTGTTAGCGGATCATACGACCATTCTATTCGTATCTGGGATCTCAAGACTAACCAGGCTGTCGGAGATCCACTCTTGCATGATGACCAAGTCTTCGCTCTTGCCTTGTCCCCCGATGGAAAATACATTGCCAGTGCTGGACTAGACAAAAAAATCTACGTGTGGAATCTGGAGGCGATGCTCAAAAACGTTGTCGTGCGTATGCACTTTGTTGTCTAATTTCCCTTCCTAACAGTTTTCACTGTCTAGGGTGCAGATGATGGGAATGCAAAGCTAAAGGCAAGTCTTTTCTGCTTCTCTTTCACACTGCATCTCACCTTTTACTAGGAACGTCCAGCCCAGCCTGACACCGAGATACAGGGCAATGATTCCTTTGGCGACGAATTAGATGATGCATCTCGTCGTGCAGCTCCTCCCGTAAGCCCATCATCTCTGATTCATTGTCGTTTGCTCAGTTCCATACATTTCGGCACGCAACCTCTAAATGCATCCCAACCAATCGAACGACGATGCCGACATTATAATTTCAACCTCAAGTCGTTTTCTGGAGGACATTCCACGCATGCTGTCGGTGTCTCTCTTGCTCAAGATGAAAATGTGAGTGACTCGCCATCCCTCCAATTTCGTTGCATTATAATACACTGCAGAGATATGGCATTGTCCCTGAAACTGATGCGGAAGCGGCTGCAGCTATGGAACGTACGAACAGCAACCAGGCTGACAGTGCAACGCAATCAGGTCAACCAGCAGGGGCACAAGCATCTCAAGCACTGGCAGGGGCACAAGCATCTCAAGCGCTAGCAGGGGCACAAGGGTCTCAAGCACAACCAACAGAAACACACCAGTCAACCGGTGGAAGGGAAAAAGTTTCCTACGAAGTTACCTGTTGCTGCTGCGGATTTTACTTTGGTCGTCCTCCCACTTCGCGTCAGTCATAAATTCATCGAGAAACTCTGTTACTCGATTGTTTCTTACGCATCATGTATCTTACATATAGCTCGCTCTCCAAATGCTCCATCCGCCTCGCGACAGACTCGTCCTGTAAATCAAACACGTAACGAACTTTACCAAACCCCCACCAATCATCTCGTACGTTACAAGCCTCGTTCAATGAATTACACTGAATAAACCGCAGGACAAGACATCACGCCGTGATATCCACAAATGACATGTCGGATAAATGAATCATGCTACTAGGGCCACGTGGATGTTGGTTTGTCTGCCAGAGATGGACGTGCATGCGCGCGGCAAAAATCGCAAGGGTCAGGAACTGGAAACTGCACGTGGGTGTACATTTCGAGTGCTATCAGTAGGAATACGCAGTAGGATGCGGGGGTACATACCCATCCAAAACAGTCCGGTAGGAAGCCTGGGGCGCAGAACATCAACGGCGCATCATAGAAGACCTTTAGAATATACACCCACCTGAAGGAACAGCGATGTGAACATGTTCATTGTCGCGAAAACTTCAGGAAAGAAAATGATCATCGATGAGCACAGAAAAACGGCGCGTACAAGCGTTAACTCACAGAAAGCGCTAGCATAATAGAATATGTTATGGTTCACCAGGACAACGTACAGACGACACGGAGTTCTCCGCCAGCCCTGTATGGCACGTATGAGCGTGATGATGATGAGCCCTGGGGAGAATGTTTGTTAGCGCGTATTTGTACGTATATATGCACCGTGTTACCCAGTTCGAACACAGAAAAGAGAAGAAACGGGATAAAAATCTGGTCAGTGGTTATTGAATTCTGGTAGCACCCTGTGATGCCCGGGATAGGGCTAGTCGTATCTGTAAAAGTGAACAGAATGTTTCAGTTATCATGGAACATCAGAGGGAAGGTGAGAGCGCGTACATGCTGCGGAGATGTTAGCGTCGATGGCAATGACGATGGTTGCTGCAAGAAACGACTGGCTGATGGATCTACCACTGGCTTGTGTATGGTGAGTGGATTGGGAACTCACGAGATAGGTACCCAAGATGGCCGTTAGCAAGATTTTATTTCTGTCCCAGAGCACATATGTCCTGAGGATGAAAACCCCTGGATGAATCGGATCAGCAACATGCATATCTCGGGGAGGAAGGAGATATACACTCGGCGCAAACAGATAATAGAATGCCGAACCCTGTGGGAGATGGTTGCCCTCAGCAAGACTGTACATAGATGAATGTACCACAGTGCACGTACCTAAGCTAATATTGGCCAACATCCCGCATGTCTGGCGAAGTCATAGAGTAAGCTGTTCGTTCTCATCAACTCTCCACCTCATTACATACAACTAGGTTCTCATTCGGGGTAAAGATCACTGAAAACAAATGTTAATGAATCAAACAAGGCGATGTGTGCTGGAGCGGAACGTACTATATAGATCTGTGACGAGAAGGATAAAAGGAAAGTATCTTGTAACAATATACAAGCCTTTCATGTTGCTCCAGTGCGATTGAAGCAAAAATATCCACTTTGCATATCACATTGTGTGTATCAAATCTAAAGCGTATTATGGAAGAAGCGTATTACCTCTTCATGAAGTGAACATGCATAATCATAGGCCTAGATAAGAGAGTTACAGCGGACATGAATAAACGAGAATAAACCTACCCAGAACGCAGCCATCGATGCTGAACTGTATCAGGACAAACAATATGACGTTCAAACAGTAGTACGCACTATATATGTACTGGTATACATAACTTGTGAGTTATGATTCATCGTTGTATTGACAAGGAGACATACCGTGGAGAGCTGCAAACTCCTTGCTGCTGCGACATCGTCAATCGAATACTCCATTTCAAAGAGGTCAAAAAATGTCTTTCACATCATGAGCCTTCTCAGCTATTGAGCTTTAAGCGCATCAGGATAGCAGTGTAAATACCGGGGACCATGATTGAGTTAGTTCGGGTTTAAAATTAGTTTACTGTAGCCGTAATGAAGCGTTTTATCGTTCACCGCTCGTACCGGCCGGAGAGCGACTTGATAAAAGATAAGTACAGTTGTTCTCTAGGAAATTCAGAGAACCACCATCAGGTCGGTTCAAGAAGAACCGTGGACCGGACCACCGGTTCGGTCCAATAATGGTCCGGTTTCGGTTCAGCAAGGGTTCGAGACCTGGAGCCAAAAACAGTATGTCAAAAATGTTCAAACATAGTTAGGCACAAAAGTCGAACGAACAACTAGTAAACTAGCGATACATTACTTCGACATCCTCGACATCTTCGTCATGGAGTACAGGGTATCCCCAATCGTGTTGCTCGTAAATAAGTCCCTGCAAATTAATGGAAAGGAGCGGGTGAGATGACCTTGGAGAAATTTTAAGGGCTCACTGAAGTGTATGATCAGTGAGTGCCAAGTCGTTTGCACTATGATTCGATCCAGTAAGTGACTGAAACGATAGAAATGAAAAAGCTAACACATACAGCAGTCACGATGATATTTGTTCGATAACCTCGTCATCTTCGGCAGTGTAGATGATGTCACTGGGTGCATTTAGGTCGATCCCACTTTGAACAGCATCACCGTGACCGATCAACAATTTGGTGATTCGGAGATACATTCGGAGTCAGAAGTTTATAGTGACTTGTTTGTTTGCCAACAGACGCCTTTTGACATGAGTGCGTTCCCGTTCCTTGCTGGCTGTGATGTCATGGCGGTACCGTATCATAACTTCTTTACCATGGATAATTGTGTGTGATCAAGTTGAACTTCTCGTAACATAAATGATATTGTACAGCAGCTGAAACTACGGTAGATATGGCCATTCAAATGCTCCACCCACCCCACGACAGACTCATCCTGTAAATTAGACATGTAGTAACAAACTCTACCGGACCCACCCCCACCAGTCATCTTGTATGGTCCAAGCCTCGCTCCATAAACGAAACTGGATAAACCACATGATAAGACATCACGCTGTGATATTCACATATGACATGTCGGACAATGGAATATGAACCAGGCCGCTTGAGCCGCGTAGATGTTGATTTGTCTGCCAGAGATGGATGTGCATGCGCGTGGCAACAGTCGCAAGGGCTAGGAACTGGACACTGTACATGGGTGTATATTTCGAGTGTGATTGGTAGGAATACGCAGTAGAATGCAGAGGGTACATACCCATCCAAAACGGTCTGATAGGAGTCCTGGGGCACAGAACATCAACGGCACATCATGGAAGACCTTTAGAATATCCACGCACATGGAGGAGCAACGATGTGAAGATGTTCATTACAGAGAATACTTCAGGAAACAGAATGACCATGGATGAGCACAGAAAAATAGCGCGTACGAGTGTTGACTCACGGAAAACGCAAGCATAATATAATATGTTATGGTTCATCAAGACAACGTACAGATGACTTTGGTTTCTCCGCCAGCTATGTATGGCACGTATGAGCGTGAGGATCATGAGTCCTGGGGAGGACACCTGTCAGCGCGTGTTGGTACACATTTATGCTCCTGGTTACCCAGTCCAAACACAGAAAAGAGAACAAATGGGATAAAAATCTGGTCACTGGTTGAACTCTGGTAGCACCCTGTGATGCCCGGGATCGGAATGGTCACATCTGTGGAAGTGAACCGAATGTTTCAGCTGCACCAGAGGGAAGGTGAGAGTGCGTACATGCTGCGGAGACGGTAGTGTCGACGATAATGCTGACGGATCCTACGAGACACAACTTGCTCATTGATTTACCACTAGCTTGTGTATAGTGAGTGGATTGAAAACTCACGAAATAGGTGACCAGGATGGCCGCGAGCAAGATTTTATTTTTGTTCCAGAACACATACGTCCTGATGATGAAAAAACCTAGATGAATCGGATCAGCAACATGCATACCTTATGCAGGAAGGAGAGATACAGTCGGCGCAAGTGGCTGCTATCATGCCGAGCCCTGTGAGAGAAAGTGAGCTGCCCTCAGCAAGGTTGTACATGGATGAATGTACCATGCACGTACCTGAGGTAATATTGACCAACATCCCGCATTTCTGGCGACGTCACAAAGTAAGTTATTCGTTCTCGTTAACTCTCCACCTCATCACATACAACTAGGTCCTCATTCGGGGTAAAGCTCACTGGAAAAAAAAAGTGTTGATAAATTACTCAGGGCGATGTGTGCTGGAGCGGAACGCACTATATAGATTTGTGATTAGAAGGATAAAGGGAAGGTATCTTGTAACAATATACAAGCCTTTCATCTTGCTCCAGTGCGATTGCAGCAAAAATGACCACTTCGTATGTCATATTGTGTGCATCAGCCTGAGATCTAAGGCGTATCATGGAAGAAGTGAATTACCTCTTCATGAAGTGAACATGCATAATCATAGATCTGGATAAGCGAGTTTGACGGTGGATATGAATATATAAGAGTTGAGGCCTACCCAGAATGTAGCCATCGACGCTGAGCTGTATCAGGACATATAATAAGACGTTCAGACGGTAGTACGCACTATATATGTACTGGTGTACATGACTTGTTAGTTACAATTCATCCTCATATCGACAAGGAGACACACCTTGGCGAACTGCAAACTCCTTGCTACTGCGACATCGTCAGTCGAATGCTCCATTTCAAAGAGGTCGAAAGATGTCTTTCACACACATCACTGGCATGAGCCTTCTTAACTATCGAGCGGTCAACGCATCAAAATGGCAGTGTAATTTGAAATACTAAATACCGCGGAGCATTGAGTTTGAATTTAGTTGATTGCGGTCGTGATGATAGATTTTACCACTCACTAGATGTACTACCAGCCGGAAAGCGACTTGGTAAAAGATACATTGCACCTTTGGCCGCCTGAGGCAGTAGTATCCCCAATAGTCAACTAGTACTCGTTTCCGAGGCACATAAAACTGTTATTACTAATTTGGTCTTTAGTCAAACTACATATTAATCAATCCAGAACGCACCTGGCAATGAATATTAGTACCAGTACTTACCTCGGTGGTCGTTTTTTCAAGGTCCCGTTTTGAAGTAACCAACCTCTCTGCAATGGATATCAGACTTCTTGCAGCCGGCACTCTCCGGACAACTTCTGCCATCGTCGCCACCGACCAACTTTCAAATTTCATCTCCCGCAGTACAGACAGTTGAGACATGGCGCTTTTTTTATTCAGAATCACCTTGTAATTTCAATCAAAAACGCTTTTATAGAGCCACATTAAATTCTTGCGTCGCTTAAGGTAGCCCCCTCCTGCTCCTAATCGCATTAGCCACCTGACTCACGAGTCACGATGTTCGGGCGATCGAACGTATGTATACAAGTCACTCCACCCTATCAAAAACATGCACTCACCGCTCATAACTGTCCAGATTCAACTACAAGTCTTAAACGCAAGATATTTCAAAAGCCTCCCTAACCAAGCTTCAAATTTGGCTCCTCGTGGCATTTCAAACCCGCGGTAGTGCTTAGTCGCTCTGGATATCTGAATCAGATAAAGAGCCTGGACAATGATGAGAACAAGGTGCGTCCAGGGATCCTCAGCATTTTTTGCAGTAAATGAGATCTGATTTTGAAGTGCAGAAATCGAGAGTGACTTCAACCTTCTCTTCACCGACTCGTCTCGCCTGCTAACATTATGGCATGGCCGACCAACTCACTGGAAATTAAACATCGTGTCTCCTCGCTCCTGGGTGTTCTTACTTCATCACCTTCTGAGCATCCATCATAGAAGTGCCGCGTGTGAGTACTAAATTTTGAGCACATTTATGCAGGCTTACGTGCTCAGTTCTTAAACAGTATATCAATTTTTTTCAATGCTGCTCCTCGTAATTCAGTCCTCCGCTTACCTATTTACACTACGTTACGCCGCCAACAATGGAGAGCTCGAAACTTTGCGTTCATCCAGAAATGATGTCGAGGAGTTGTTACAAGAATTGGATATCTCTGGGGAAGAGCGCAGTCAATTGTTCAAGTCCATTGCTGATGCATCCATACAATCTGGCCAGCCGTACGTATTCTTCCATTTGACTGATCAAGGTTGTGGTTGACATCTGACTCATACAGGGAAACTGCTCATCATCACACGCTTCTTACGTCTCTTCATCACCATCCTCTTTCCCTGAAAGTCAATCTGCAGCGATTGATGTCGTAGCCTTGGCATTGTACTCACCCACCTTGTTCTACTTTGGCCCATTGTTCAAGTTGGACGCTGTTGTCTCTGCGAAAGATCATGAGGCTTTCTATGACCTGCCGTATTCAGAGGTCGCGTCGATCCTGCAGATTGAATTGAATGAAGTAGAGAAGTGGGCGATTGATGGTATGTCCTCTTGGGATCCTGTCGTTTATAATAATCTATGAATATTGATTTGTACCTGTCTTCTTGCTGGAAAGCTCTCGCGAACTACTCAATCTCCACATCTTTACCGTTCGTCAACGCGCATGTTTGAGCGAGAGAGCAATGGGAGGTGTATTGCTACGTGGAAGGCGGGCCTAGCGAGCGTGCTGGGGGTTGTTACTAGTGCACGAAAATACGGTAAAGGTTCTACCACTCGTTTCATATATATAGTTGTTGATGTGTGCTAACACGATCCTTCTTGTATGATCTTGCAATATGAAATATATAAAAATGTACTTAAGAAGGCTCACTATTCAACCATGTTGACATGAGTGCGCTCCCGTTCCTTGCTCGCTGTGATGTCATGGCAGTACCGTGTCATAACTTCGTCTTTATGAGTTACCACAGATAACTGTGGATCAAGTCGAATTTGTCATAGCATAAATGATAATGTACAGCAGCTAAAATAAACAGATAAGGCCATCCAAATACTCCTCCCGCCTTGCGACAGACTCATCCTGTAAATTACACACGTAGCGAACTCTACCAGACCCACCCCCACCAGTCATCTCGTACGGGCTAAGCCTCGCTCCATGAACGACACTGGATAAACCACATGATAATATATCACACTGTGCCATTCACAGATGATATGTCGGACAATTGAATTTGGACGAAGTCGCTAGTAGAGCCGCGTGAACATTGGTTTGTCTGCCAGAGATGGATGTGCATGCGCGTGGCAATGGTCGCAAGGGCTATGAATTGGATACTGTACATGGGTGTACATTTCGAGTGTGATTAGTAGAAATACACAGTAGCATGCAGAGGTGCATACCCATCCAAAACGGTCTGGTAGGTTTCCTGGGGCGCATAACATCAGCGCCGCATCATAGAAGACCTTTAGAATATTCACGCACCTGGAGGAGCAACGATGTGAATATGTTCATTATCGAGAATACTTCAGGAGATAAAATGATCATGGATGAGCACAGAAAAATAGCGCGTACGAGTGTTAACTCACGGAAAACGCAAGCATAATATAATATGTTATGGTTCATCAGGACAATGTACAGACGGCTTGTGTTTCTCCACCAGCTTTGCATGGCACGTATGAGCGTGAGGATCATGAGTCCTGGGGAAAACACCTGTCAGCGCCTGTTGGTACACATATATACTCCAAGTTACCCAGTCCGAACACAGAAAAGAGAACAAATGGGATAAACATCCGGTCACTGGTTGAACTCTGATAGCACCCTGTGATGCTCGGGATCGGGCTAGTCACGTCTGTGGAAGTGAACCGAATGTTTCAGCTGCACCAGAGGGAAGGTGAGAGTGCGTACATGCTACGGAGGCAGTAGTGTCGACGATAATGCTGACGGATCCTACGAGACACAACTGGCTGATTGATTTACCACTAGCTTGTGTATGGTGAGTGGATTGCGAACTCACGAGATAGGTGCCCACGATGGCTGCGAGCAAGATCTTATTTTTGTTCCAGAACACATATGTCCTGATGATGAAAAAACCTGGATGAATCGGATCAGCAACATGCATATCTTAGGGAGGAAGAAGAGATACAGTCGGCGCAAGTGGCTGCTATCATGCCGAGCACTGTGAGAGAAAGTGGGCTGCGCTCAGCAAGGTTGTACATAGATGAATGTACCATGCACGTACCTGAGGTAATATTGACCAACATCCCGCATTTCTGGCGAAGTCAGGGAGTAAGTCGTCTGTTCTCATTAACTCTCCACCTCATCACATACAATTGGGTTCTCATTCGGGGTAAAGCTCGCTGAAAAAAAATGTTAATCAATTAATCAGGGCGATGTGTGCTGGAGCGGAACGCACTGTATAGACCTGTGATGATAAAGATAAAGGGAAGGTATTTTGTAACAATATACAAGCATTTTGTCTTGCTCCAGTGCGATCGAAGTAAAAATGTCCACTTCGTATGTCATGTTGTGTGTCAGATCTAAGGCGTATCGTAGAAGAAGTGTATTACCTCTTCATGAAGTGAACATGCATAATCATAGATCTGGATAAGCGGGTTTGACGGTGAACATGAATAGATGAGAGTTGAAGCCTACCCAGAATGTAGCCATCGCCGCTGAGCTTAGGTATCAGGACAAATAACATGATGTTCAAACGGGAGTACGCACTATACATGTACTGGTGTACATAACTTGTCAATTAGTATGATTCATCCCTGTATCGACAAGGAGACATACCTGGGCGAACTGCAAACTCCTTGCTGTTGCAACATCGTCAGTCGAATACTCCATTTCAAAGAGGTCAAAGGATGTCTTTTACACACATCACTAGCATGAGCCTTCTTAACTATCGATATTGAGCTCTGAGCTCATCGGGATGGCAGCATAAATAGTCCTAAATACCGTGATCGCGGACCATTGATGCATCGATGATCGAATGAGCTCGAGTTTAAATTTAGTTTACTGCAGCCGTGATGAAACATCGTTCGCCGCCGCAAACACCGGCCGAAGAGCAACTTGATAGAAGATACGGCCATCGACGCCTGGGGCAGTAGATCCCTATATAAAAGATCATGCTCTATTCCGCACATACATCGTTTGGTCTATGGTAGAACTACACAATAAATCCAGAACGCACCCAATAACAATTCTTGCTAGAAAAAAGTGCAGGTCTGACATGTTTCGTTGTGCCTCCTCTGTACGTTTTTCCTCCTTATGTCCGAACGGTTGTTTCCGGTGCCATGGATTTTATTTTGTGTAGGAAATTAGAGGAAGTGGAAGACGGCAGAGCTTAGACAATATAAGAGGTCCGTGAAGGCAGTGCAAGTTAAATGAGACGCGTCTGACCTGTTCCTATCAAAATCCAGCAATGGGCAGACACAACACACCAAGAAGCCTAAAATTGTATAATGCAGCAATTTCGACAGAATACTGTGAGGCAACCGTATTCCTTATAGAAATGGACTGATAGGGTGCTACGAAAGCGGAAGTACCCTAAGGTGCAGAGATGGAAGTCAACATATCATCGTATGGTAAGCGGAAGGAAGGTAAAGATGACATCGACCACTACGGCTGTAAATATTATTGTTCAAAGTTCACACCAAGGGCCACCATCAGACCGGGTAACAATAGAAAATCGGAATAGGTACTATGTGGTGGTAGACAAAGGTGCATCCGGATTCAAGTTTGTTATTAATTCTAGTCATGCATTACTTGTCATTCAACAAGGCATAAAACAAGAACAATTTCGCGTACCTCAACGACATAGTTAGAAAGAGCAGCATCTTTGCTAGCTTCAATGGGGAAGAAAGGCATTGGGTTTGCACGCGCAAGAAGCGATGCTGAGCGAAGTTTGATTCAAGTGGAGGCGTAAATGATGATCAGATACGAACCGCAAGCGATCAGAAAGATAGCGAAGGCTGGGAATGAGATGAGTTTCTGTGCCATCTGCTATGGGGCCCGGGAGGTTGTTAGAGAAAGGTGAGCGGCAGGATGGAAGAGCAGCGCACCGTTATGAGTGTAGGATGCGATGTGATAGTTGGCTCGTAGAAACTAATAGATGGTTGTGATCCTTTTATCCATCCTTGATGACGAAAAAGGATTGATGATGGAGAAGTTCACGTTACACAATAGAATGTGTATTTCAAGGGATGGGCGCTGATCGCCATGAGTGACTTGGCAACTTATGGCATTTTCGGACATTCAGATTAGAAACTTCTTGTCTCGCAGCCTCCTGAACATGCGACAGCCAAGTAGTTCACCAAAGAGAACATTGCACCTGACATTGTTTCCTATCTCTAAACACGCACAGAGACACTGGGATAAGTCACGTACGTGTTCGGCTGATAATAAATCTTATTCCAGTATTCCATGACATCAGTGATTTATTTCGAGAAGCCCGCAAAAAGATGGAAGCAATCATCGAGGTACGGTTGCAGGAGATTCCCTCGTGGTATTGTCGTGCAGCATCCAATGATCATTGGATTATAATATGAAGCTGTGCTCAATAGTCAAATGACCCAGTGGCGACGAATGTGAAGCGTTGACACCGTAGCAAGAATAGACAAAAAAAAAGTAGTAACGGTGATATGACCTAAGCATAGAAGTTTCTCGATTTACAGTCGCTCGGGTGTTAACGGAACGGCAATTGAGCCATTGGTCTATCAAATTAATGGTTCTTTTTGCTATGACAAGCTACCATATGTGGTTCTTATCTTGCGCCGTGCTTCCTCAGCGTTTCAGCTTTCGCCGTTGTATAGCCGTTCTCTCGTTCGTTCATCTACCTTCGCAATCTAATATTGGGGTCGTCCAAGTACTATTAGTGAGGCTAATCAAAGGCGCTGGCATCAAATGGATTCAGTCTAGTACGTTTTGCATTGCTTTACCTTGTTAAAGCGCTGTGAGCCCAGCTGAGTGAGTTATTTGATCAAGGCATTCTATATTTACTATGGATGCCTAGATTGCAAATGTTGAGACAGCAACAAATATTCAGGCTTTTTCAATGATCACATCGCCTGCCAGTGATACATAATACTAGTTTTACTAGAAGTCTTGGATTAATGCAAGCGTGGCAAGGACTCATCTCGAGAATGACATAGTGTCCAGAATCAGGCCTTCAAGCTTCAAGCTTCAGGGATACCTTTCGTGTGACACCGCTTTTCACAATCAACATCAAGTTGAAATCTACTACATCACCCTTCTCACAACCTCCGCTTGTTCGACCGTGTTTCATTCGACAACACTTTGCCAAGGACCATCAACTCCATCAGCACAGGATATTCATTCCTATACACAATCCGCGATCGAAGCGCCGTCATGGTGGTATATCTAGCACAAACGCCATCATTGTACATCCACCACCTTGAAGCTCGCCACTCCTTGACACAAATCCCTTCAATATGACCATAGCCTTGAACGATCCCAGTCTGTGGCCACTGATTTATTCCTATCGTATTATCAGCTATTTTGTAGGTTCGTGGAGAACGAGTAGGATTCTTTTTGTGATGTCTTACTCATTTTTTGGCAGTCGCAACCTCTACTGCAGTAGTATATAATTGGAGTGAGCAAGTTCATCCTCAGCGAGCGAATTACTTGACATCTGACACCTCCATGTTATTCTGCAGCGCTCACAATCGGACAAGAGGTAGGCCGATTCATCTCAACACTAATCTCACTAATAATGATCTCGTAGGTTGAATTAATCTGGGTGAGCAGACTCCCATATCAGACGAACCACATGATACATAATAATTTGGAGCAGAGGCAAAGCTGGTCGCTGATGACGGTCCTATATCTCGCTGTACGTGGCTCATGTTTCAGGTGTGGTTGACGAGCTGTGCTGACTCCAGAATATTCTAGCTGCGCTCAGCTGGAATAATATTTTGCGTGTATGTCCAATAAGCTGGCACTTGTCAGTGTGCTGATCACAATTTGGCACGATCAGCCTCAACATACTATGTACGTACTATCCTCGCATACACTGCGCCTGTGTCTTATATACTACCGCAAACAGCGACTAACCAATCAATCTCGCTGACAGACAAAGTGAGTATTCTTTCACCGATACCCGCCGTTCCCTTTAACTGACCCTACTCCTATGTAGGGGTGAGTGATATTTTCGACTGGAATACTCAGTCTAACCGTCGAAAAAGATGTAGGTTTGTTCGAGTCTTTCGACGCTCATCTGTGACTGGATTTTTCAGGTACTATTCTCGCTTTCACGCAAGCGTGGACATCTTGCGTTGTATATATCATGTTGGGTGGTGAGCTACTCAACTGCGGTACCTCAGTGATATTGATTTGGCTGAGTACTATACAAGTCATCGTCATAGCTCGTCTGCATGCTATGTACCACTCCAGAAAGATGCTCATTTTTCTGGTGATAGTCTTCATGGTCGTCACAATTGCTTGTGGATTGGTTATTGGGATAATAGGCATGAATTTTCCATATGGCAAGCTGTGCCCGAAATCCTCAATGCGCATCATGCTGATGGAATGTATATCAGGGGAGATTGTCTTGTCCGGCACCTATCAGTGCATTGGCGAAGGATCCCAGTATTCGGCCAGACTCCTAGTAGCCCTGCCTTGGGTATTTTACGCTACATGGGGGATCCTTGGACTGTCTCTTGCACTCTGGGTTGCTTTCAGGCACTTCCGTGAAACGAAACGATGGGCCATCGAGGACCGTCTCACGGCACTGATAAAAATGCACGTGATTTACTTTACAATGTGAGCTTGTCCTTTGAACTTTAATTATCATCACCCTGAGGTTCTGCACGTGTTAGATTCTCCGCTGCTGCTTGCTTGAACCTCGGCTCGCTTTCTCCACGAATATCTGTATGTCGAACCAGCTATATCTATACTGATCACTCATTATATTTTTTACAGAACTTGGCTTCTGTGGGAGTTGATGTTTATTATGGCGTCATTGAAATTGTCCTGTTCGTACAGATGTTTGTTCTGGGACCATGTCTTATTCTTCACGTCCGAGAATACAACGATCACCTTACGACCACTTCTGACGGAGGAATTGGCATACCATTGCTCTCCAGGAGCGCACCCACGACACATCGACTGACAGTGATGTATGACATAAGAGACGAACAACAGGTACCGGGTACTCTGCAGGGGGCATGAAAGGCTCGTCGTTGCATTGACGAATTGGTATTCCGAAGTGGGCTTGAAAGAGAGAGATAGGTGTGGAAAAATCGGAGTCATCATATCGATGACGTGGCGGACTCGTTTTCTATTAACTGAACTCTTCCCGGTGATTTAGACAGCCTAGGAAGGAGGAAAGGAATTCGGCTTGAACTATAATTTATTACAACATGTAAAGGCGTCATGTAGGCTATTGGGAACTTCATACCATTTGTGAACATTTCAGGTTTCGATTGGAGGATTTGGAAGGACTGATAACGCCTGAGGATCCTAGCCCGGATCTTCGGATCTCCATTCCTCAGACAAATCCATGAATAATCGCAATAAATTAATTCGAGGGCTTGGAAGGTATGTTGCAGTTCATGCAATGCGACGAGACTGTGTGGTTTCCATAGGATAAATGTTAGTTACTTCCATTGGCGATGTGCATAGGTCACTGACGTTGTGTTTCAAGAACCCCGGAACCAGCAGTGTGGACCATTCTTCCGTAGTGCATCCTTCAAAGCCTTGTATTTTTGCTCTGGCGGCGGTACGCTGGTCAATAAGGCCCAGTGAAAATCGACAAGAATGAGGCAGATAGGTAGCGATACACGTCTAAGTACCAAATGATATAGATAGAAATCTAAATAATTCGAGATGGAAAAATGCAAATTGTAAAATTAAATGCAAAGTCCAAACTTGCGAGAAATTTGCAGTGTATTTGCTGCAAATGTTGCAAACGACACTTTGCAAATTGCAAAGCTACGCCTAGATTAACATTGCAATTGCGCATATACACTTCCTTGATCGTGATCACACAGCTACATGAATTCTATAACCTCCGAGAGCCTTGAGGCTGGCATACATTGACTTGCAAATGGTACTGATACTTACATATGTGATTGTGATGCCTGCCTTCAGAAGAACAAAGGCAAGCCCAAGCGCATACCCCAAACTACTTACTTCTGGCACAAACCCAACAGACTCGCTAGACTTTTCCCCCCACCACTTCCTGCACAAACTCCAGCTCCTATACTGGTGCCATTGTCTAGCAAGCATCCTCTGGATGCTTCTGATCACCCCAAACAGCCACCCATATTGAAACACAAGGATGATTGAATTGATGGCGCAGAAGATGGTGTGTTCATAACCCTGTGATCAATATCAATTTGCTCATGAATAATAAGATTTTGATATACCTGAGGCTGCTGACAATATTCCAGGCCCTGACGCACTTGATAGAGCTTTCAATCACCTTGAGGACACCAATTTTGGTGATATGGGACCCAAGGACAGGGAGGAGGAAGAGGAAGCTCGTGTTGAGGAAGCGCAAGCTTGTGTTGAGGACACCAATTTTGGTGATACGGGACCCAAGGACAGGGAGGAGGAAGAGGAAGCTCATGTTGAGGACAATATACCTGAGAACTTCAATCAAGACATGCCCCCAGATGACATCGATCTCAAGGGTGCGGACACTGACTTGGGAACCATGGGCTGGATGGACGAGGACTTGGACGAGCTACAGCAGATGGCATGCCTTGAAGATGCCCAGGATTTGATGTCATTCATTACTGCTCTCTGAAAAGCATCCCTAGATGACACACACTCTAAACTACCTCCAGATGCACTAGACAGACTTTGAAACCCTCCCCACAAACTCCCTGATATGTCAGATCCTGATCTCATCTTTTCATTAAAATATTACTTTGCAAATACAACAATCGCTGCTTACAATCTTATCTGCAAGGCCATGATCGAATGACACCCCGAAGATGATGTACATAGTCATTACCAGGTTAAGCAAGCTGTCTGTGAACTTAGTGGTGTCATCCCGATCGTTAATGACATGTGTACCAACACATGTCTTGCATTCACAGGTCCATACGCTGAGCTTGATCATTGTCCTTGATGTGGAGAAGATTGATGGGACACCAAAAAGAGCTCACCTCACAAGAAGGTAGCTTGGAAAACGTTTGACACATTTCCTGTTGGACCGCAGCTCCAGGCCCTATGGCGCCATCCAGACCAGGCAAAGAAGATGCAATGGTGCCAGGAGTACACCAACTGTTACAGTGACTGTCATATGACCTGGCATGAGCCCCCAGCTACCAACCTGCCCTCTGCCACCGCACGGCAATGATAGAACATGGGAAACGTACTGAGCCTAGCCTCGATGTAGAAGACACGCACCTAGCCCGGAAAGCTAGTGATGAACAGATGACGGGCCAAAGGCCCTTGATGATGAAGAACTGGACCGAAGGTCCATGACGATGAAGACAGGCCTCTAGGCCTTATGACGAATAGAAGATAAGCCAGAAGATGCCGGGCTTAGGTAAGCGTTCTGGAACGCTTACAGATAACGACTAGAACATTGGTGAACTTCGGAGAACCAATGATGACGATGATACCATATGATGACATAGACCTAGAAGGTCTATTAATGGTTATCAAGATAGAAGGCAAGCCTCATGGTTGCCTCATGTACTGATAGAAGAACTGCAGAAGGGCTGCAGCAGATAGAAGTCCAACCTCGTGTAGGTTATCTCTGACTCAATAGATAGGCAGATTTGAACCCAGCTTCAAGCTGAGCCTAGATACGATAGAGTAGACTTATATAAGTCAGAAGACTCAAGTAGATGTTCCTTACTTTAGTCTTACTCGGACCAGACCTTAGAACTAGTATTCCAATTCACACTTGGTTTACCAGACCCCTCCGATCTGTACCTTCAGCAGGGCTTGAGAACCCTTCTGCCTGTAACTCGCTATCATAGTCAACCACCGTTCGACTTAGCAACCTCTGCTTGTTTGTAGAGGCGACCTCAACAACTTCGACATACCAGACGTTGCTCTTTTGCAACTACTGTCAATTGAACCACCCGAGTTCGTAATACCAACAAGATCATTGACGAATTGAAGACAACCGATGGTATTCCGGAGGTATATGAAGATGTTCTTCATGGGAAGCAATATCTGGACGTGTGCCAATCTGGCAAAATTAAAGATGGTGATGTGGTTCTTATGTTCTCAATTGATGGTGCCCAGCTCTATGAATTCAAACAATCCGACTGTTGGATATATATTTGGGTAATTTTCGATCATGCGCCAGATGTCCGGTACAAGAAGAAGTACATACTCCCAGGCAGTATCATTCCTGGCCCCAAAAAACCCAAAAATCTAGATTCTTTCATTTTCCCCGGCCTACACCATCTTCGCGCAATTCAGACAGAAGGGCTTCCAATTTGGGATGGTGCAAAGAAGGCTCTATTTCAATCTAATCCTTTTCTCTTTGTTGCAACAGCTGACGGCCCCAGCATGGCATTTCTTACTGGCCTTGTGGGTCACCATGGCAGATTTGCATGTTGTCTCTATTGCGGTGTCTTCTAAGATAGATGATCTATAGATAAACACCTATAAAAACAAATATCTCCACAGTCAG
>MU172305.1:0-62990 GCA_016695485.1 Suillus hirtellus | reverse complement strand
AAAAGAAAAGCAACAAATATTCCCTTAGCCTTAGTCCAACTTCAGATAAAAGGGAAAAGGGTTTCATAGTGGTATTTCAGGGTATATGACTCATGAGAGAGTATTGGTCGTCCATGCACCGAACTGGTTTGGTGCAGGTCAGCGGACTCCCAGGGAGACACAAACCAGGTGCACCTACATACTATCCTGCCCTACATCAACCTGAAGGTACTGATCAACCTGATCACCCTGACTTCTTCATTTATTGGCTTCTCCTTCCCGGATCATTTGACTATGAACGGAACCTCAAGCGTGTGATCTGCTGTTCCAACATGGCCGAATATGAGCTTGCACACCTCGAGACAGGCATTATGAAACCAAGCATCTTCTGCGGCTTCGACACTGACCATATTTTGCTGGTGCCGCTGTGCTTTGGCTCTGACATCATGCACATCACTGCCATCAATACCAGTGATCTCCTTCTACCCCTCTGGAGAGGAACCTTTAGAGCCAAGACTACAGATGATAAATCCACGTGGGCCTGGGCTGTTCTGATGAAGGCGACTTGGAAGGCACATGGATCTCTGATCACAGATGTAACACCCTTTCTGCCAGGTTTGTTTGATTGACCTCCTCGTAACCCTGCAGAGAAGATCAACAGTGGGTATAAGGCCTGGGAATGGCTTCTCTACCTGTATGGGATGGCACCAGCTACACTCTATGGCATTCTGCCTGAGCCCTATTGGTCACATTTTTGCCATCTTGCCCAGGGACTACATCTAATGCAACAATACCACATATCTAAATCTGATCTCATTGAAGGCCACCATCACCTTCTTAATTTCGCAGATGAATTTGGAGAGCTCTATTACCAGCACCGGATTGATCAGCTTCATTTTGTACAACCATGGCTCCACTCAATCACACATATTGCTGGTGAGACAGTCAACAAGGGACCACCGATTTGTTCATCACAATGGACGATGGAGCGAACCATTGGCAACCTAGCTCAAGAGATACAACTACACAACTCCTCTATCTACACTAATCTCTCTCAATGTGCTGCCCATCATTGTCAAGTCAATGCCATCAAGGCTATCATACCAACAATTGAACCATCAGATAATGCTTCCCTGAAGGGCTCATTGGATATCAGCCAGGGATATTTACTGCTGCGGTGAAGAGAGAGAACAGCTCATGCAGTACGTCCCTATGAGGCTCAAGTACTACTTCACTACCTGTCCGACAACAATGTTCATGTTACCTCTGCCCCTCTCATCACTCGATGGGCTCATCTTCGCCTTCCAAATGGGCAAGTTGCATGGTCTGCATGGAAGGAAAATGCTATGTCCAAGCAACCAAGAATGGCACGCAATGTGAAGGTATGTTTTTCATGGTCACTCTATTAGTATTATACATTGACATGTACACTAAAGTTATTGATTGACGGCAAGACCACTGTTGCCGAAGTCTTATTTTATTTCAATATGATGCTTCACGATGAAGAGAAGACCTTTGCTTTTGTATCTGAATTCAGCCAGCCACACACAGATCTATTTGAAAACTTGTCGCAAACGGTCTTTGCCTGTCGTTATCGTGGAGATGCTTCATTGAAACTTGTCGAGGTTCATACTATACAGTCTGTGGTGGCTATGATTCCTCATAATTTTCCGGGTATTGATGGTGTTCTTTTCTACCTTGTGGAACGACCAGGGTTGGACATTATAAGAATGAGTGGTGTGGAAGAGGAGGGTATTCTTGATGAAGAATGAGTTCAATTACTTTTTTATATGAGATGCAAGCATGTTTATTTATCTGACTACTGCATCACTAAAGAGCTTCTTCAAGTTCTTGTTTCATTGCACGAACCACAAGAAAATTCTTGTCTATACGCGATCAATCGTACCATGCTTCATCCTCCTCCTTCGACACGTACTTCCAGTAAATTGATCCAGGTGGTGGTGGGCTTGGAATTGCAAACATAGACTTCATATTACTTTTTGGTGTGGAGAGAACTGGTCTGGTGATAGTGGACAAGTGTGCCATTGGCTCAGGTGGGTCGCTTTCAGGCTTGGTGACACTTTCAGGATTGTTCACACAAGGAGGGGTGATGACTTGCTGTGGTGTTGGCTCAGGTGGGTCGCTTTCAGGCTTGGTAACACTTTCAGGATCATCCACATGAGGAGGGGTGATGACTTGATGCAGTGTTGGCTCAGGTGGGTCACTTTTGGGCTTGTCAGGCCAGGGAGGCATAGTATTTGGGTGATGCCTTCAATATAAGTTGTTGAACCAAGATATAATCATATAATAGTGACTCACAACAGTTGCTGTCTGATCAAGTGTTCTTTCCCTGGATGTGCATGCCAGTATGCTGGGTTGTCAAACATATCATCTGAGGGTGTCATCTTCGGTGTGCTGGAACAACTGTCTGAAAAAGATATGCTAAGATACATTAGTGATAACAGTGTTAGAAGTGATGGAGAACATACCTAGTATCAGCATCATAGCCATCAATATCCTGATCAAAAGACATATCTAAAACTTATTGAGTGGATGTAGGATGAATTGATGATACTATAGAATGAATTGGACTTAGTCCGAAGTTTCCTTTCTTGACTTGTACCACAGCACCCCTTCTCATCATACCATCATTATGCCTGACACAACGACTTCACCGACAGGATACGCCAATTTCCTCATGTCTCAAATTTCTCCACAACATTCTTTTAATTCACAACTTAATTCTGGCAGCTCACATAATTTTCAAAATACCTGGCGTGATTGCGATACCAATAATACCATGAGTTCTATGATAGAGAACTTGTTATATTAATGAGATACACGTGTCATTAGTCTACCATGTTGCACAAAGGGCTCTGGGCTCTTCTTGATCAGGGTCGTTTATCTCCCAATGATCCTGATGTCAACATGATCTCACAATTGAGGCAAGAGATATCGGAACTCCAGCACACAGTTGCCTTTCTCCAGTCAGAGAAAACACAACTCATCAATGAAAACTTGTGTCTGAACATGAAATGCGAAACATTACAGTAAGTTCTAGTCATATCATGCGCATATATGCGCACTGTGTTTGCTGATGCGATCAATGATGTCATGGTATATCTTCTCTCAGGACCATACTTGTTAACAGTTGAGGTTCTGCCAGCTCAACTGCATCAAGTTCTTCTTTGTCAGTTGCAAGTGACAGTACTGCAGATTGAAAACCTACTCTTTTGGACATCACTTGTGAAGATTCTGATCATGACCTCAACGCAATTGATTACCCACTGGTCAGATCATGGACGAAGAAAGACTGGCAGGAGAACATGCCATCAAGTACATCAGCCAATCCTGGATCCTCTGGAAAAAAGTGAGGAGCCACATGCATGGCATGAGGCATCAATGTAGCATGTACCTACCTGCAAGACCAAGCTGGCCAGCTGGTGTCTGCACAATGGGCAAAAACCATCTGTCTTTTCATGCTGTCATGTTTTCAACAACTTGAATCTCAAGGTCTCATGCCTGAATCCATTGGCCAAGCATCGCTCAAAGTCCTACATTGGCTTATTCACATGCTATGCAAACATTACATTGAACTCCATCTATGCACTGACAATTGGAAAGCTATGAAATTGATGATTGACAACTATTCCCAATGGTACAACTACCACGTCGTCAAGAAACAAACTAACGGTCATGTCAAGTCTGAAGACATAGAGACTGCTGATGATGACAACAACATTACTCCTCCTTCTTCCTCACCATCTGTGACACCTGCTGTTACCTCCCCTTCCTCATCTTCTTCAACACCTGCAGCTACCCCTCCTTCCTCATCTTCAACTTCTCAGAAATGAGTTAATGTTGATATCGACCCTGTCACAGAACCAGCATTGAAAAGACAACGAGTCGAAGTGGAGGACCTCTCACCTTCACCTCTTTTAACTGGCCCTGATAATGATTTGTATATTGCACCGGTAAGTCAAATTTTCCTTCCGTTTTACTTATTAATTGTTGTAGATTATGCCACCTGCCTCACCCCACACTGAGAATGAAATCCCATGACATGCATCACCAGAACGTGAACCAACCCCACCTCCCTGTACTGACAAAGGAAAAGAGAAGGAAGTGATTACTGTGGAGGTCAACAATCCTCTGTAAGTGATTGCTCTATTGATCATTCCATTCTACTGATACTATTCATTTAGTTCTAATCTTGTCTTCAAACCTTGCCCCAAGCCAATCCAAAAGAAAGCTCCTGCCTCCATTGACTCTGCCACTTCTGGAACAACTAGCGCTGAGCCGACTATCATCACCCCTCCATTCAATGACCCATCGGATACCAATGCAGCTTCCCTCGCTGTCAAGATGGAACTCCTGGTAGTGACCCCCATGGAGCCCATTCCTGGTGCAATCAACTCGAAGGCCCAACCTGCAAAGAAGCATCAGCTGAGCACAAAGCCCATGTGTGTGAGCTCAAAGATCACGGTGCGGTAAGATTTATCTATTGCAGTCACAGCAAGTAAGGCTAACACTATTATTATTATAGGAATCTTTGTGCCCTCGAATGGCAATCGAATGGCCATCAGAAAGAATTGGCAAGTGTCTTTGCAACCTACTGGAACAGTCTATTGAAGACTGACAAAGAGGTATGTCGTTTTTGTATTGATGTCATTTATCTACTGACTAGCACTATTATTGAAGGTATACAAGCACAAAGCGGCTGTACAGGTGTGTGGTACTCATGATATCTGCAAGTATCTTCATACTAACAATGATTTGCCTTATAGCTCGGCTTGGCTGGACCAACCAAAAGGAATGGCGCCGGCCATGATGCAGACAAGGAGTAGTGGATGGATATGAGGCAGGATGGCAGGATGTCGGGATGGTGGAGGCAGGCACAGCAATACCATAGTACTACCTAACCTTAGTGATACCTATAGATATATCATTCAATGGCATTAGATACCTATTCATCTCATCTAATTGGAATGTTTTCAGCACATGTTTGCATCTAAAACCCATCTAAAGCCAACTAAAATCATATCGAAACTCGTTTCGGTCTCTATCATTTTTCATCTCAAAAAGTCCCACTTTTCTAAAGAGGTCGAAACATAACGAAAAATTTCATTCCCTCATATTTTTTTTGATCTATATCTACATGTATCTACATCATTCTTGTCGATTTTCACTGGGAATAAGGATCTGTCGAGGCGAAGACAATGTACCAAAAACCTTTCCCCTGAAGTGTTTTCACATTGCAAATTTTGGTGTGGAAGTGAATGCCTGCTGTTGTCCTAACATCCCTCAAAGCCAGGGAAATCATTCCATTGTATCTTCCACTATCTTGAGGTGCAGATAGCCCAAATCAATCCCTTGCTAGTACAATCACTCGTTTCCCACCAAAGTCCATAGAATTGCACCATGCATATAATGCCTAAGGAAGTGTTAGAATACTAAAATATTCCAATGCAATGATGCTTACCTTGGATCTGCCATGTTTACTAAGCAGTAACATGGACAGTTGAACCATGGAACATCATGTGACCAGGTATGTACTTAATTTCAGGCAGTCATGGCATTGCAGGGGTAACTGGCAATCTTCCAATTTCTCGACATAGGTTTTGATTTTTACTCGATGCAGCAACTCTCCTCCGAGATTATTTAGCCAGCGATCAGAATCTGGAGTCATCTTACATCGACTCTGTCTGGTGAATTCAAGTGAATTAGTAGTGGCGACCGAAGGTGAGCAAACAATTTTCAGGTTTGCTGATATACCATTCAGACTGTGGAGCAGCACGCACAAACATCCCCGGAAAGTACACCCTTTGCCAACACATGAAATTCGGGTCATTGGGGTTTCTACTACTCGCATCATCGGAACCAAGCTGCACCACCATTGATGAGGCATGAGCATGCTACAGCTACCTTCAGATTGATAGGTCAGAATCCATTTTTGTTCATTCACCACTTTTGTTTAGTTGTGGAGCTGGCCAAACAACAGGGTCTTGCCTTAGGCTGCCTATTACGATACTTCATCGGAGCGAGATACGCCAGAATGGCACTGGACCTGCGCAGCTTTCTCATTCGACACTGTCTTTGGACATTTTCGCTATGGCTGGAAACTGCCATCACATTCCAGCAGCCATAAAGCAATAATGTGTCACTATGTCTGCCCAAATGTCATCCAAGGCTGGTTGCTAGCCCTGCTTGAGTGGAGCATGCAAGTACTAATGCTGAGCTCACTGTGCCAGCATGATCTGAAGTTACAAAGACAATGTTAAATGTACCATGATGAGTTGGTGATAAATAGTCATACCAGTATTACCAGCAGTGAGCTCAGAAGGGTGTCAGACTGTTATGACAGTACGTTGTCATATGTGAACTCGGGTGGTTCAATCGACAGTAGTTGCAGAAGAGCAATGTCTGGTATGCCGAAGTCGTTGAGGTCGCCTCTACAGAAGAGCAGAGGTTGCTAAGTCAGACGGTGGTTGACTATGATAGTGGGTTACAGGCAGAAGGGATCTCAAGTCCTTCTGAAGGTACAGATCGGTAGAGTCTGGTAAACCAAGTAGATTGGAATACTAGTTCTAGGGTCTGGTCTGAGTAAGACTAAAGTAAGGAACATCTACTTTAGTCTTCTGACTTATATAAGTCTACTCTGTTGTATCTAGGCTCAGCTTGAAGCTGGGTTCTAATCTGCCTATCTATCGAGTCAGAGATAACCTACATGAGGTCAGACTTCTATCTGCTGCGGACTGTGGCGCAGTTCTTCTATCAGTACATGAGGCAACCATGAGGCTTTGCCTTCTATCTTGATAACCATTAATAGACCTTCTAGGCCTATGTCATCATATGGTATCATCGTTCGTCATCGGTCTCCAATGTTTGCCGATGTTCTGGTTGTTATCTGTAAGCGTTCCAGAACGCTTACCTAAGCCCAGCATCTTCCGGCTTATCTTCTATCATCATAAGGCCTAGAGGCCTGTCTTCGTCATCATGGACCTATGGTCCAGTTCTTCATCGTCATGGGCCTTCGGCCCGTCGTTGCTAGCTTTCCGGGCTAGGTGCATGTCTTCTTCTTTGAGGCTAAGCTCGGTACGTTTCCCATGTTCTATCATTTACCATGCGGTGGCAGAGGGTATGTCGGTAGCTGGGGGCTCACGCCAGGGTTACTGTAACACAGACACAGTGTCAAATGAACTGCATACCATACCCATATCATAGAAGTTGCGCAGCCAGTACCATTCTGGGGTATCTCACCCGACAAAGTATTGTAATAGGCAGGACCCTTTTGTTTGGCCAGCTCCACAACTAAACACAAGCACGACCAAAAATGGATTCTGGCCTATCAATTTGAAGGTAGCTGTAATAAAGGCATACTTACTGCATATATAGAACCCTCTTTACTATTTCTTCTGCACAAGATGAAAAAACTCACGTCTGCTACATTTTTGGCTTTTCTTGTGTTGTCCAGCCCAGTCTGTTGCACATCTCAGACGCAACAGATCCTCCAACATCTTGCACCATTCATGAAGTTGGATGATGCGATATTCACTGGCACATTCTTTGATGATACGGCACAATTCCTGGGTATTCCATTTGCTCAACCTCCATGAGTATTACCACGAATTCAACATTAAATCAATGAACTGAATGCATGCAGTGTCGGGAGCCTGTTACAGTGACTGTTACATAACCTAGCATGAGCCCCCAGCTACCGACCTGCCCTCTGCCACCGCACGGCAATGATAGAACACGGGAACCGTACCGAGCCCGATAGGCTCGATGTAGAAGAAGATATGCACCTAGCTTGGAAAGCTAGTGATGAACTAGAACGATGGGCCGAAGGCCCTTGACGATGAAGAACTGGACCTTGGGTCCATGATGACGAAGATAGGCCGAGCCAGGCCTTATGACGAATAGAAAGATAAGCCAGAAGATACCAAGCTTAGGTAAGCGTTCTGGAACGCTTACAGATAAAACTAGAACATCAGCGAACCTCGGAGAGCCGATGACGATGATGATAACATATGATGACATAGGCCTAGAAGGTCTATTAATGGTTATCAAGATAGAAGGCAAGCCTCATGGTTGCCTCATGTACTGATAGAAGGAACTGCGGAAGGGCCGCAGCAGATAGAAGGCTGACCTCGTGCTAGTTATCTCTGACTCGATAGATAAGCAGATTAGAACCCAGCTTAGAGCTGAGCTTAGATATGACAGAGTAGACTTATATAAGTCACGACGCTAAAGTAGATGTTCCTTACTTTAGTCTTACTTGGACCAGACCCTAGAACTAGTATTCCAATTCACACTTGGTTTACCAGACCCCACGATCCGTACCTTCAGAAGGACTTGAGACCCCTTCTGTCTGTATTCACTATCATAGTCAACTTCCATTCAACTTAGCAACCTCTGCTCTTCTGTAGAGGTGACCTCAACAACTCCAGCATACCAGACGTTGCTTGTTTGCAACTACTGTTGGTTGAACCACCTGAGTTCATAACAGAGCCTTTGCTTTCAGGTCTCTCAACTGTTGGCTCCTTATGAAGGTGAACACAGTGCAGCTGCCTATGGTCCAGCCTGCCTCCAGCAGGGGTCATCAACTAAGAGAGGAATTATTGTGTCAAGTGAAGATTGTAAGTACTTATCTAAAGTTCTGCTTTTCATCCTGTTCATTCTATCATAGGTCTCACATTAAATGTCTTCACTCCTGCGGACATGCTTCCTGGGTTGAAATTGCCTGTCGTTGTGGTGAGCCCTGACCTGAGTCCTTCCAATTTGGCGTTCCTGAAGGTCAGCTCTAGTACATATTTGGAGGTAGTTTCGAGACAGGCAGTAGCCGATCGTAAGTTATTCAGTATCCTGTAATGAGATACGAACTGAAATGATGTTTCATATCAGAGAATTTGGTAATATGATGGTCAGCAGGTCCTCACATATGTGTGAGCCAGTTATCTATGTCAGCATGAACTACCAGTAGGTGATTTTTTGCTGCCTTGCACTGTCTTTCTAAAAGCGACATATCACAGGTTGAGTGGTATGTGGCCTCAGAAAGTAAAATATGTTTTCACTGACATTGGATTAGCTTGGGGATTTCTAGTGAGCCACGAAGTCAAGCAGGCTGGTACCGGAAACTTAGGCCTTCGAGATCGTAAGCACACTGATTTTATCATGCATCATCTGGTCCCGTAATTATCCTCAGAGCGACTAGCCCTCCATTGGGTACAAAAATATATCGGCGCATTTGGAGGCGATCCAGCAAAGGTAACATTGTGAGTGGCCCTGCTGATCATGTTTGTGTAATCTGGAAGAACTTCAACCAATAAAGGTGGGGCGAAAGTGCAGGAGTAATATCAGTTGCTCTACAGATGCTTGCATATGATGGTAACAATGAAGGTCTCCTTCGTGCAGCATTCATGCAATCAGGATCCCCAACACCTATGGGCGATATCACCCATGGACAATGTTATTACGACTTTATTGTTGACGAAACAGGGTGCAAGGAGTCGAGCGATACATTGGAGTGTTTGCAAGCGGTACCTGAGGATGTTCTTCAAGCTACTGTGGACAAAACACTGTCCTCCTCCTCTTACCAGGTTTCTAATTAAGTTTTGGTATTGAAAGGGTTGATGTTGACTGACTGTCATTTTGGTAGTCACTCGTTTTGGCTTGGATGCCCAGGGCGGATGGAACATTTTTATCAGATGACTTTTAGCATCTCATCCAGGATGGGAAAATTGCCAATGTGCCATTCATCACAGTTTTGAGTGTTTCGTTATTCTGATCAAATGGCATGGGGCTAATTGAGGATGCAGGCAACTGCGATGATGAGGGAACAGCCTTCTCCTTCAGTATGGCCAACATCACGTACTGATACTCATTTTCCATGGTTTTATGGTTGATAATGCTGATTCACTTAACTTGTTTAGGATGGGCGAACAATTCCATAAATACTCAAAGACATATCGGGCGTCCAATGCAATGCATGAGGAGATCAATGGCATCTTGCACATGTATCCTGAAGACTTAGCCACAGGATCTCCATTTGGAACTGGGATGCTCAACCGACTAGCCCCTCAGTTCAAGCGCATAGCTGCTTTTCAAGGAGATTCAGTATTTCAAGCACCGAGATGGTTCCTTTTGCATGAGCGGTCAGGGAAACAGAACATTTGGACTTATCGTGCGTGCAAGTTTTCCTTTGTTTGACATCGGGAGATAACCATCTTGTCAGTCAGCAAAGGTCTCAAGGCAGTCCCGTTGCTTGGCGCGGTATGTTGGTGTTTTTATGGTCATTCAAATGAGAATTCGAGACATTATTCACTTCATTCTAGTATCACAGTTCCGACTTCATTGATGAGGCGCAGAGCAGGCCAGGGAGCTTGTTGGATTACTTGATTAGATTTGCAACCAACTTTGACCTTAATGGAGATCCTACTGGCTTCTTCTGGCCACAATATGCAGTCAAGTTAAAGGACATGCTGATGATTGGCAAATGGCCTTGGTCTCCGCCCACCATTGTTCAGGACATGTACAGGAAGGAGCCGATGGAATTCCTGATGAACTTTAGTCTGGCTCACCCTCTGTAGTACCTATTTGCTAGCAAGACTCACTGCTCGAGGATCTTATTAGCTTGTAGAAACACATCAATGGAATGACTTGATCTGGTAACAACATGTGCCTAGTATGAGTAAGTAGTGTGTATATGATACGAGTTTGAGATACTAGTCTTAAGGGTGACGATGAGAATAATGCATGATACACGCTAGTCCTCTGAGTGTGATTAAGTCAAATTTCTTGTAGTATAAATGATTATGTGTAGGAGCAGAATTATATCGACCTATACTTGTCACGGCTACAAATTCAAGGGATTCTGGCTCTAGCACGAGTCCTGAATCTATCGCCACATACAGTGGAAATGATAGGTATGAAGGCCATTCAGATCTACTTCCTACCTCGCAATGGATTCATCTTATAAGTTAGACATGTAATGGACTCTTCCAAACCCACCCCTACTGGTCATCTTGTATGGTCCAAGCCTCGCTCCATGAACAACACAGAATAAGCCACAGGATAAAACATCACGCCATGGTGGGATTTACAAATGAGATGTCAGACATTGGAATATGCACTAGGGCACTAGAGCTGTGTGAAAGCTGGTTCGTCTGTGTCATATCCCATAATATCCATGCTTCTCTTCCGGACTTCGGACCTTAGATCTGATTTGGTCTGATGCATAGATCCACTTCCGTTCTGATATAGATAAGCTTCTTATTTCATTTCCTGTTCATATAACGTTAAACACAGCCTATTCGGTATTTCCTTATTTCCGTTGTTTCGGCTATATCTATTACCAGTATGATTACTGATCCATTTACCTATGTTCATTTCTGACTTGTGATTGTTAACCTTTGCATATGCTTTCTACATAGCCTCGGATACTGCTTACTGATCTTTTCATTATGCCTACTAGTATATAAACTTGTGTATATGTCCTGTAGTACCTCAGTTTGAATATCATCTTAGTTTGTCCTCTTTCTGTCCTCTGGACTTGAGTCCTTCTTACTCTTGTCATCCTCTGAGACTTTGGATAGATTCCAATAGTCTATATCTCCAGCTCTACCTTTGGGTAGTCTATACTCTGTTAGTTTCTAGTTTGGATACATCTGGATTAGCCTTATATGCATTTCCGATATCCAGAAGACATCCAGATATACTACGATACTTGTCTGGACCTTCAGACACATCACCCTTAGTACTTTGAAATAAGGGACAGTACTTGGGAAAGGGGCACAGCGCACGAGCTGAGGCCGAAGTCCTTCGGATCCGATCCTACGAGAGTATGACCTTAACAGTATATTCGAACTCACACCTTTCTAAGTACACTTACTCATATCATGGCTCCTACTAAAGTAAACCAAGCTGCTTTGCACGCTGTTGGACTTTCGTCCACCTGACGCAATCCAACATCTGTAGTTAACACCTTCACCAGTTTCTCTCAGCACCGTGTATCATGTGGTCCTGCTCAAAGTATTTTGCAACTCATGAATCGTCCGCATCTGGAAACCCCTATGCGCACTCCTGCTGGAGGTGATCTGGATGACAAAGGACCTCTGGACAATGAAGATACTCCCAGTGGTAATCCTCTGGATGACTTCGGAGGTGATCCGGATGATGACCCAGATGATAATTACAATGAATTTGATGGGTTAAACCCACAAGACCATGTCATGCTTCGGCTTTCCCAAGCCATTGACAACCTCACATGCAACAATCGTCATCTGGCCTTGTCCGAAGACTCTAAAGTCAAGATCCGTGAACCTGATACTTTCAATGGCACTGAGCCTTGGAAGCTTCGTGCATTCTTCGTCCAATGCGAGCTTCACTTCCAAAGCAAACCTAAAGCCTTCTGTTCCGGACAGGCAAAAGTCAACTTCGCCCAATCCTACCTTAAGGGTATGGCACTTGAGTGGTTCGAACCAGATCTTCTGTCTGACGAGGACGATGATTGTCCAGATTGGATGGAGGATTATTCCACGTTCATGCTTGAACTCCAGACCAACTTTGGACCACACGATCCGTCCAGAGACGTGGAAATGCAATTAGAGCAACTTCATATGTGTGATGGACAATGCATTAACAGATATGTTGTTGAGTTCCAGCATCTTGCTTCACAAGTCCATGGCTGGGGTGATGGTGCCCTTAAATGCCAATTCTATAATGGACTTCCGGCTCGTATCAAGGATGAAATCAGTTGTATGGGTAAACCTGCCACCCTTCTGGAATACAAGATCCTTGCTCAGACTATTGACGCCCGATACTGGGAACGGAAGGGAGAAATCATCTGAGAGACTAAACCCACCACCTCCAATCCCCCTAAGCAACCCACTTCCAATTGGACGACCCCCAGTTCGTCTGGATCCATGAGGTACAAATCCGACAAACCCACTACTTCCATGTCATCCTCCATTTCTAAAGCTCTGGATCTCACCTCCAAGTTAGGAAAGGACGGGAAACTCATGTCCGAAGAACGTAAGAGATGGATGGATAATAAACTCTGTCTATTCTGCAGCGGACCTGGCCATTCAGCTCAGGAATGCACCAAGTCTACTTCACGCGCTGCCAAGGGCCATGCTGCAGTAGTAGCTCTGGAAGACAAACTGGAGGCTTCGGACGAAGCAAAAAATAGTCCGCAAATCTCCTGACTCCGCATGGGATGAGGGTTGCATTGACTCTACCCGTGCAATGGAGCTATGCCTCAATGCTGTTTCTTTTTCCAATCCGAACTCTTTATGTCCATACATTTCTATTCCTACTTTTCCTGATATTTCTGAATTTCCTTCGCTAATAGATTGTGGTTCCTCTCACTGTTTTATAGACTCTGTTTTTGTCTGAAAAAATAAAATCCCTACATATCTGATATCTCCGCTTTCTCTCCGTTTGTTTGATGGTACTTGTAATAATATGATTTCCGAAGCTATAGATTTACCTATCCGTTTTTTGTCTGGTGTAGTTACCTCTGATACGTTTTACATTACTCTGTTGGATTCCTCTTGTTTTATCGTTCTCGGATATAGCTGGCTCACCCTACACAATCTGTTGATTGACTGGGTTTCAGGCAGCATCAATTTCCAGACAACTTCTCATGGAATGCCTTCGACACTTCCGACATCGCTTCCACCTTCAGATCCGAATCCTCCAATGGAAGACTTACCTCCTCTGACTACATCCAAACCCTCCGCTGATAATACCATCCCCAGTATATCCTTGATAAATGCAGTGGCCTTTTGTCGGGCCTGCAAGCTGGAAGGATCAGAACAGTTCAGCATTTATCTCCGTCCGACTGGTGTAGATCCCCGGTCCATCTCCTTATCATCTGATCCTCTGAACCTATCTGCCATTCCTCTGGAGTATCACGAATTCACGGATGTCTTTGATAAGGGCAAAGCTAGCCAACTTCCTCATTGTCCATATGATCTCAAGATCAACCTAGAGGAAGGAACTAGTCCGCCCCTTGGAACCATCTATTCTCTATCTGCAGTTGAACTTGCAGCCCTCCGGAAGTTTCTTGATGAAAACATTTCATCCAGCCTCCTCTGCTCCTTGTCCTCTCCTCATGGAGCTCCGGTCCTATTCATCAAGAAAAAGGACGGATCTCTCCGCCTCTGCGTGGATTTCTGTGGACTTAACCAGATCACTAAGAAAGACCATTATCCATTACCTCTCATTTCTGACCTATTAGACTCTCCGAGCCGTGCTAAAGTGTATACCAAAATCAACCTCCGATCTGCTTATCATCTCGTCCAGATAGCGGAAGGAGACGAATGGAAGACTGCGTTCTGAATGCGTTATGGCTTGTATGAATGGTTGGTTATGCCAGAAGGTCTAACTAATGCTCCGGCTGCATTCCAACACTTTGTCAATAGCGTGTTTGCTGATATGCTGGATGTATGTGTTATTGTATATCTGGACGACATCCTCATTTATTCCCAAGACCTTTCTTCCCATAAGAAACATGTCTGAGAAGTCCTACTTCGTCTCTGAAAACATCGACTCTATGCCAAACCTGAAAAATGCACATTCCATACTACATCCATCAAATACCTTGGTTATCTTCTATCTCCAGACGGCCTGACCATGTTGTCCGAGAAGATCCAGGCCATTGTTGATTGGCCGGAACCTCAGAAAGTTAAGGATATTCAATCCTTCCTTGGATTCACAAATTTCTATCGTCGATTCATTTTCAATTACTTGGATATTGTTGTTCCACTCACCTGTCTTACTCGCAAGGGAGTCACTTGGGACTTTTCTGAAGATTGTCGGAAGTCTTTTGAAACACTCAAGAAAGCTTTCACATCCGCTCCAGTGCTTATGCACTGGATTCCGAATGTTCCGATAGTCATAGAAACCAACGCTTCTGATTATGCTATAGCCGGAATACTTTCCATAGTATGTCCGGACTCGGAACTGCATCTGGTAGCATTTTATTCTCAGACACTTAGCGCTCCGGAACTCAACTATGACACTCACGATAAGGAACTTCTAGCAATCCATGAAGCTTTTTGGACGTGGCGACATTATCTTGAAGGCTCTGCCGAGCCAATAGACGTTGTCATGGATCATAAGAATCTTGAGTATTTCTCCACCACTAAACTTCTCTCCCATCATCAGGCCCACTGGTCAGAATTCCTCCATCAGTTTAACCTAGTCATCCGTTTCTGTCCTGGAAAACTTGGAGCTAAACTGGATTCCCTTACTAGACGCTGGGATGTCTATCCCAAAGAGGGGGATAAGGACTACACTCGAGTTAACCCTCACAATTTCCGTCCAGTATTCACTTTGGAACAGTTAGCTTCGTCCCTCTGAGCCTCAACTCTAGTAACTCCAGTTCTTAGGGCAGCCATTCTGATTGATATCGACCAGCTCCAGAAAGACATCCTGACTGCACTTCCTAATGACCCTATCGCATCCGAACATCTTCCGGAACCTTCGGATCCAAGATGGATGGTGGACGATAGTGGTTTCCTTTGCTGCGACAACTGTATATATGTTCTGGAATCTAATAATCTCTGTCTTTGTGTCCTCCAGAATACTCATGATCATCCGTTGTCTGGACACTTTGGACAGAATCGGACGCTAGATCTCATCCGACATGAGTACACTTGGCCAGGAATCCACACCTATGTCAAAGACTACATCAAGTCTTGTACTTCCTGCGGCCAAGCTAAGGTTCCAAGACACAAACCTTACAGATTGCTCAAGCAGTTACCCATACCGGAAAAGCCTTGGAATTCTATATCCATGGATTTCATCGAGCACCTTCTGGACTCCTCCGGCTTTACAGCCATCCTCATCATAATAGACCGTCTATCCAAGCAAGCCATATTCATCCCTACCAATGACACCATCACCTCTCTGGACCTCGCCCGTTTATTCGTCCTCCATGTATTTTCCAAGCACAGAGTCCCATCCCATGTCACTTTGGACCGAGGAACAGAATTCGTATTGCATTTCTTCCGGTCCTTAGGAAAAGCACTGGATATGGTCCTCCACTTCATGTCTGGATATCATCCGGAGGGAGATGGACAGACGGAACGAGCCAACCAAACCCTCGAACAATATCTCCGGATATACTGCAATTACCAGCAGGATAAGTGGTCGGAACTACTTCCTTTGGCAGAATTCGCTTATAATAATGCTCCGAGTGCTACAACTGGAGTATTGCCCTTCTTCGCCAATAAAGGATACCATCTGAACCTATCTGTCCATCCAGAACGTGATCTTTCATCTGCCCACGCACAAGAATATGCAATCGACCTTGACGATCTTCATCAGTTCCTCCGAGAGGAGATGGCCCATGCACAAGACAGATATCAGGGACCTGCGGACATTAAACGAAAACCCGCTCCGGACTTGAAAATTGGAGATCAGGTCTTCGTCAAAGCAAAGTACTTCCGGTCCACTTGTCCATTGAAGAAACTCTCAGAAAAGAACTTAGGTCCGTTTGAAATCATAGCTCGTCTGGGTATGCACTCCTTCACCGTCCAACTTCCGGATTCCATGCATTCCGTACACCCAGTTTTCCATGTCTCCCAACTAGAACCAGCAACCCCCAACACCATTCCTAATCGTATCCAACCCCCTCTGCCTCCGATTGAAGTCGACGGAGAACCTGAATATGAGATATCCAAAGTTTTAGACTCAAAGTTAGACCATCGGAGAAAGCATTGTCAACTCCTATACCTCATCCGATGGTCCGGATATGAAGGAACGGACGAGGAAACATCATGGCTACTCACTACGGAACTCAGAAATGCATCCGAACTAGTTTCGGACTTTCACGCTGCATATCCGAACAAACCCAGTCCTATTCAACTCTGAAGTACATGATATGCATAGCGAAATACAAGTACACTAAGGAAGGAAGCAGAAAAACAGACCAGAAGAATCCTACAACTCCATAGACCCATCCGCCTCTCCAGATCCGCCCCCATCACTTCTGGATGCCTTTTCCATCACTTCATCCTCCCCCTCCAGATCCAGAGTCTTCTTCTTGTCCTTCCAAAGCTTTCCGAACAACAAAGCTTGGAATTCCCTCTGTTGCTGAAGGAATAACTCGAGTCCAGATGCCATCCGGTCCACTGCAGCCCTGCTGCCTTCCGCTGCCTCAATGCTCCTCTCCAGCAAAGTGTTCATCCAAGCCAGCTCCGCCACTATGTTGTTGGCCGCTGCCACCCAAGCCTGGTCATCGTACTCCATCTCCACCTCTTCCGGATCTGCCGGAGTCAGACTCTTCTGGCGCTTCTTACCTTTGCCCTTCGGAGATGGAGATCCGGCGGTGTGCTTTCTCTTCTTGCCCTTGGATGCTTTGACAGTTCTGGGTCATCTGGGACAAGTAGCCTTGTCCTTCCGGCAGATATCGCAAGATTTAATCTATCCAAAGGTCAAAACACTCGGATCCGAAAAAACGCGGAATACTCACCAGAACATTGCTCTCTGCATCCATCCAAAGACAGATCCGTCCCTTGGTGGTGCAGCGACTGCAGGATCTGTTGAAGGTACAATAATTCAGATGGTGAGTCTGAACAATGTTGGGTCTTGCAGAACCTAGCTGCTATTCGACCCTAAAGGGTTTCTGGACTAGGCTAAAGGCTCAGAGGAGAGGAAATATCATAAAAAACTGCTGAGCACTCAGACTCATACTGATACTGGTGAAAAGATTGATTGCTTATGTAAGCTACAAAAGTGCCAACATAAGGTAAGGTAAAAACAGTCTCTACAAGCCCAGCCAGAAATGAATCCCTACATCATCCTTATCTGCAGTAGTGCAAGACTTCCCATCCGTTAGGAGAATCCAACAGAATCATCCGAAACTCACCATTTCCGCTATCATCTCCCTGCGCCTCTTGTTTTCTGCCTCCACCCAAAGTTCAGATTCTCAAATCTGCTTGAGTTCCTCCTGACGTTTCCGCTCTTCCTTGTGCTTCTGAGCCTCCTCTTCCTCCATCCGAGCCGCAGCTTCCGCATCCGCAAGTTGCTGCTGGAGCTCCAACAGTTTCTGCTTGGCAGATTTGGGGTTTCCGGAGTTGTTGCCAGACATATCTGATAAAGTGTTATAGAGAGTAAAAGTAGGGAAAGGAAGAATCATCCTGGGATGTCCTACCTCTAGTATATTTGTCCGATTCCGAACTCAGACACTTCTGCCATTGACTTCTCCATCGTCTTGCATTAATTTCATCTGGTCCAGACCGATGGTTCCTGTGCCTCTAGGGATCAGCCCTAAGGGGGGGATACTGTCATATCCCATAATATCCATGCTTCTCTTCCGGACTTCGGACCTTAGATCTGATTTGGTCTGATGCATAGATCTGCTTCCATTCCGATATAGATAAGCTTCCTATTTCATTTCCTGTTCATTTAACGTTAAACACAGCCTATTCGGTATTTCCTTATTTCCGTTGTTTCAGCTATATCTATTACTGGTATGATTACTGATCTGTCTGCCTATGTTCATTTCTGACTTGTGATTGTTAACCTTTGCATATGCTTTCTACATAGCCTCAGATACTGCTTACTGATCTTTTCATTATGCCTACTAGTATATAAACTTGTGTATATGTCCTGTAGTACCTCAGTTTGAATATCACCTTAGTTTGTCCTCTTTCCGTCTTCTGGACTTGAGTACTTCTTACTCTTGTCATCCTCCAAGACTTCGGATAGATTCCAATAGTCTATATCTTCGACTCTACCTTCGGGTAGTCTATACTCTGTTAGTTTCTAGTTCGGATACGTCCGGATTAGCCTTACACGCATTTCCGATATCCGGAAGACATCCGGATATACTACAATACTCGTCTGGACCTTCGGACATGTTATCACCAGTACTTTGAAATAAGGGACAGTACTTGGGAAAGGGGCACAGCGCACGAGCTGAGGCCGAAGTCCTTCGGATCCGATCCTATGATCCTACGACCTTAACATGTGGTCACACTCTTGGGGCGTGAGGTAAGTCTTCCTCATACTTTTCTCACCATCATTGTCTTCTCCTGCCTCCATCTTATCTATGTCCATGGTGTAGGGGTCTCTAGATTTCCCCATAGCCGGTGGGTTAAGGAGCATCCTCCTTACCTCAAAGTCGAGGGCTTTGCTAAGCCATCTGTCGATGGTGTCTGGGATATTCTTGAGGGTGAGGATGGCAGTGACTAGCTCTCTCTTGAGGCCAGTATGGAAGAAAAGAATCTTCATTCTTTCTTCTTCAATGCCGGTGTTGGCAAGGATGGTGCAGAATAGGGAAGCATAAGCAGTGATGCTGCCAGTCTGTTTAATGGTGGAAATTCACCTCATGGTGGTTTCTGCAATGTTCTTAGGGTAGAAGGTGGCTTCAAACTTCTTGGTGAACACCTCATAAGAGTCAAAGACAGATGCATCTAGAGTGGCTCTTTTCAGTTCTCCTTCAGCCCACTTAGCTGCTTCTCCCTTCATCATCCTACTTAGAGTAAGAATAATCTTCTTTCTGTCTTCGTTATAGACTTCCATGTTGAGCAGGAAGTACGCTTCCATCTGTAAAGACCAAGTGGTGGCCTTGCAAGTGTCTCCATTGAAGACCTTGAGAAGGGAGCCAATTTCTTTAGGCATGTCTTCATCGTCTGATTTGATGTTGGAGATGGTTGGTTCTGGGTTCAGTGGGGGAGGAGCTGGTATATCTTTGTAAGATTCAGTCCAAAAGTTCCAGCACTGTCCTTGGGGTGCTAATGAGTCATAATAGGTTTTCCACTTAGTTATTGTCCAAGTGTAGTCGTCTTCTGTCTTGACAAGGGCTTGTCAGGATTCACTCCAGGTAAAACCTGGTGGGTGTCAGCCTTGGTGAGACATCATGGATTCTGGGTTCATGCACCAGTTACAAGTAACAGTGCCTAAAGATGTTAACTTGACCTTTTGTTACACTTGGTGTTGTTTAGACGTCTTAATGTTTCAAGGATCAAAGTCAAAGTCAATGTTCTGATGAGAATGAAGCTAGATTGCAGGCCCTGGTCTGTGTAGGTCAAGTTAAAGATACAAAGCATAAAGAGTAGGGTATATATAAGAGTATTAAAGCGGAGCTTGAATATGAATAGCGAATAGAAAAAAGAAAAAGAGAATCATACAATAGAATGTAATAGAATACTATAGAATGATGAGTAAGCATGTGATAACATGACGAGGTGAAAGAGGTGAAAAAGTAGAACTGTAACAGATGGCCATGTAACAAATGCCACACTTTCAAACCTGCTGTGTAGTTGGCCAGTGCTGATGCTGAGTATGAGCCTGTGCAGCTCGATAAAAAGGCAAGAAGGAGGGTAGGGGGAATTGGGCAGCATTTCTATTCTGGGATATTGAGAGTGTCGCAATATACATGAAATACTAATAGGCCTGCACCATAAGTCTCCTTGGTGTATTGTGCCCAGGATGCTCCCATAACCTCTAGGATATGATTTAGCTGTGCATCCAAGATATTGATATCTGGTACGTCTTGAGCTGCGCATGTTGGGAGCTGTGCATTGCTCCCAGAAGGTAACCATTTATGGAGGCATTTGCAAGCTAGGCAATGCAGTCTTAAGGGTGAGGGAAGAGGAGCGAGGTCAGGTCTGTAACATTGGGGGGAAGGAGTGTTGGGCAGGGAAGGAGGATTGGATGCTAGTGGGGCACTGAAATGGCTGTGTGGGGTGGTAGAACTAGTTAGAGATGGCATTAAATATGATTTCGTCTTCTTCTGCATGCAATGCTCTGGCTTTCTCAAAGGCTTGTTGGTGAGTGAGAGTTCTGTCGACAACTTTGGCTGCAGCAGGGGCATACTTCCCATTATGGAACAGGCAAAGTTCTGTTGGAGTGAGGGGAGCTGTGGCATCAATGACAAGTTCTCTGATTTGAGATGGAAGGTGGGGTTCAGGGAGTAGAAGGTGCTTAGGCCTGTATATGCCTCTGGAGATGTCATCAGCAGGGTTAGATTTGCTGGAGACATACTCTGTGTGGATTTTGAAATGTCTGGGTAGAGCATGAATGAATTCATGTATCCATCGGAAGACTTCATTGACAGCCTTGTTTTGGTGGCTTCCTTTCCACCAGCCCTCCACCACATATTACAGTGACCTATCTCCATATAATATGAGGGAATGGACATGCATAATATCCCATATGATATGGGCCAGCAGACCATGGGCCCATGATAAAAATATCCTCAACTATGATGGATGGGCTGGGAGGCAAATTATTCCCAATGGAGGCAGGTGGGCCCATGTAGGGAATATATAGAGTAGATGAGTGGGCCAATGTAAATGAATATTAGGTAGACAGGTGGGCTGAGGTAGTTGGATATTATGCAGATGGGTGTATTAAGGTAGATGTGTATGAGATAGATGGGTAGGTACTTATTATCACATTCACAGGTGGGCCCAGACACATATTAAATTAGACTGGTGGGCCAAGGGTATTATAAAATATTGTATTATACAGGTGGGCCCAGATGCATATTAATTAGACTGGTGGGCCGAGGATGTTGTATGGGATGTTGTATTAGATGGGTGGGCTGAGGGTGGTATAAAATATAGATGGGTGGGCCCATGTGTATCATAATTATAGACATGATGGAGCTGAGGTAGTTGTACATCAACCAAATCAGAGGAGGTAATAAAATCAAAGTTACTAAGTTCCTGGAGCAGCAGGTGATCTCCTGAAATGGCCTTTGATGGTGCACAGGTTGTCTTGCAAAATTTTGAATCCAGGGTGCAAAGCTTGTGTTGCCCTATGAGAAGCCAAGTTCCAATTACCAACCTTTGGGTCAACTGTACTCAGAGGAGGTAATAAATCAAAGTTTCCGAGTTCCTGGAGCAGCAGGTGATCTCCTGACATGGCCTTTGATGGTGCACAGGTTGTCTTGCAGAATTTGGAATCCAGGGTGTGAAGCTTGTGTTGCCCTATGAGACACCAAGTTCTGACCACCCAAATTTGGGTCAACCATACCGACTTCCAAGTTCCAGGACACAGGAGTTGACAAATGAATATCTGATAACCAGCACACTTCCAATCAGGTAGTATTTCATCGAGCAATGAATCATCCAAGGGGTCTCTTATCAGACTCAGTAGTCAATATAGGCAAATGATAATAAAAACATGAAAGTTGTTATTATGCTATTTTTCAAACCCAAGACCCTGAAACCCATTGTTCAACATGTCCATTTTTCACCCTCTGCACAAATCACTGAGTTTTGAGTGCCAAAACCCAAAACTCAAAACCCAGTGTGCAACACATTGATTGTTCATTTACATTACACAGATCATCAAGTTCTGAGTGCTGAGTGCTGAAACCCAAAGCTCAAAACCCGAAAATATGTATGGAACATGTCCATTTCTTACTCATTGCACATATCACTGAGTTTGAGTGCCAAAACCCAAAACTCAAAACCCAGTGTGCATCATGTCCATTGTTCAATTATATTACACAAGTCATCAAGTTCCAAGTTCTGAGTGCCAAAACCCAAGACCTGAAAATATGTGCACAACATGTCCATTTTTTACTCACTGCACAAATCACTGAGTTTTGAGTACCAAAGTGTGAAACTGGAAACCCAGTGTGCAACATGTTGATTTTTCATTTATATCACACAAAAAGTGCCAAGTGCCAAGTGCTGAAACCTGAAGCCTGAGACCTGAAAATATGTATGCAACATTTCCATTTTTCACTTGTTACACAAATCACTGAGTTTCAAGTGCTGAAACCCAAAACTCAAAACCAGGTTTGCAACATGTCCATTGTTCAATGATATTACACAAGTATTTGAGTTCCAAGCTCCAAGGGCCAAAACCCAAACCCCAAGACCCGAAAATATGTACACAACATGTCCATTTTTTACTCACTGCACAAATCACTGAGTTTCGAGTGCCAAAGTGTGAAACTGGAAACCTGGTGTGCAACATGTTGATTTTCATTTACATCACACAAATCATTGAGTTATGAGTGCTGAGGTCTGAGACCCAAACCCCAAAAATATGTGTGCAACATGTCCATTTTTTACTTGTTGCACAAATCACTGAGTTTCAAGTGCCAAAACTCAAAACTCAAAACTCAGCATGCAACATGTCCATTGTTCAATTATATTACACAAGTCATTGAGTTCCGAGTTCTGAGGGCCAAAACCCAAACCCTGAACCCTGAAAATATGTACACAACATGTCCATTTTTCACTCATTGCACAAATCACTGAGTTTTGAGTGCCAAAACCCAAAACTTGAAACCTGGCATGCAACATGTTGATTTTTCATTTACATTACTCAAATCATCAAGTTCCAAGTGCCAAGGGCCAAGACCTGAACCCCAAGACCCGAAAATATATATGCAACATTTCCATTTTTCACTTGTTGCACAAATCACTGAGTTTCAAGTGCTGAAACCTGAAACTCAAAACCGGGTGTGCAACATGTCCATTGTTCAATTATATTACACAGGTCATTGAGTTCCGAATTCCGAGGGCTGAAACCCAAACCCCAAACCCTGAAAATATGTGCACAACATGTCCATTTTTCACTCACTGTACAAATCACCGAGTTTTGAGTGCTGAAACCCGAAACTCAAAACCTGGCATGCAACATGTTGATTTTTCATTTACATTACTCAAATCATTGAGTTCCAAGTGCTGAGACCCAAAGCCTGAAACCCAAAATCATGTACACAACATGTCCATTTTTCACTCATTCCACAGATCACCAAGTGTTGAGTGTCAAAACCTGAAACCCGGTACTTCAAATGGACACAAATTGTATTTGTATGTATTATCCATTGGTGTAGGGCTCAAATAACCTGGGAATTGTATTTGTCAGTACTCGGTACTTGGGACTTGGGACTTGGGACTTGGTACTCAGCACTCAGTGATTGGTGGTCAGTGGTTGGTACTTGGGACTCAGGACTCAGGACTCAGTGATTGGTGGTCAGTGGTTGGTAATCGAGACTCAGTAGTTTTTCCCTGATACCCACCAAAAAACCCACACCCACCTCGTGGGTGTGGGTATATCATGGGGTATGGGTGGGGGTAGTGCTACTCATACCCTGGTGTTCACCCACGCTATTCCCTATCGGTACTTGGTACTCAGCACTCAGTGATCAGTGGTCAGTGGTTGGTACTTGAGACTCGTGTCATATCCCATAAAATCCATGCTTCTCTTCCAGACTTCGGACCCTTAGATCTGATCCGGTCTGATGCATAGATCTGCTTCCATTCTGATATAGATAAGCTTCCTATTTCATTTCCTGTTCATATAATGTTAAACACAGCCTATTCGGTATTTCCTTATTTCTGTTGTTTCAGCTATATCTATTACCGGTATTATTACTGATCCATCTACCAATGTTCATTTCCGACTCACAATTGTTAACCTTTGCATATGCTTTTTACATAGCCTCGGATACTGCTTACTGATCTTTTCGTTATGCCTACTAGTATATAAACTTGTGTATATGTCCTGTAGTACCTCAGTTCAAATATCATCTTAGTTTGTCCTCTTTCCGTCCTCTGGACTTGAGTCCTTCTTACTCTTGTCATCCTCCGAGACTTCAGATAGATTCCGATAGTCTATATCTTTGGCTCTACCTTCGGGTAGTCTATACTCTGTTAGTTTCTAGTTCAGATATGTCTGGATTAGCCTTATACGCATTTCTGATATCTGGAAGATATCCAGATATACTACGATACTTGTCTGGACCTTCGGATGCATTATCATTAGTACTTTGAAATAAGGGACAGTACTTGGGAAAGGGGCACAGCGCACGAGCTGAGGCCGAAGTCCTTCGGATCCAATCCTACAAGAGTATGACCTTAACAACTCAGTAGTCAATATAGGCAAATAATAATGAAAAATGACAGTTGTAGTCCATGTCAAGGTGAGTGACTTGGTAGTCTTTCCTTGTCATTCAGCAAAACATCAGCAATAATGAAAAAAATGAAAGTTGTTATTATGCTTAACTTCCTTATCAAAGGTTGTAGTCCAAGTCCAGGTGAGTGTAGTGGTAGTCTTTTCTTGTCAATTGGTTATCTTGTTACTCATTACGCAGTACTTGGTACATGGTAATTGGTACTCAGTATTTGGTTTTGATACTCAGTATCTGGGAATCAGTAGTCAGCTTAATGAAGGTTGTAGTCCAAGTCTAGGTGAATTTATTTGTAGTCTTTTCTCGTCCATTGGTTACCATGTGACCAAGATATAAGCTAAAGAAATCCAAAACATCAATAATGACAAATAAAATACATGTGTGCAGTAAGTGAGTCTAAAGATAAAAGAATGAATATTAATAGTGAGACTTGCACATTATGTTGAGATATCAAACATAACAAGCCTGTGATGTGATCAGAGACCTGGAATAACACCCATATACATCCATTATAATAGCTCAAAAGTTTAGAAAGATTCATGAAGGATTGATGTAATGATAGGCAAAATGACATATCTGTGGAGAGTGACAATAGACATCTTTTATACAAAGTCACATTTATATATGATTCAGGCCGATGAAGGTACAACAATTCAGATGGTGAGTCTGAACAATGTTGGGTCTTGCAGAACCTAGCTGCTATTCGACCCTAAAGGGTTTCTGTACTAGGCTAAAGGCTCAGAGGAGAGGAAATATCATAAAAAACTGCTGAGCACTCAGACTCATACTGATACTGGTGAAAAGATTGATTGCTTATGTAAGCTACAAAAGTGCCAACATAAGGTAAGGTAAAAACAGTCTCTACAAGCCCAGCCAGAAATGAATCTTTTGAGATAATGATAGATATGATATTATTTGGTTCACAAGTAAAAGTGAAAATATGGCTTAGAGTCAGACAACAGTGGGCGCTAAGCTTGCTTAATCATTTGGAAATATCCACGCAAGTTATATATACTTTGTATTACTGCCGGATTATGTAATCTCCGATGTGGCTGACATGTTCTAGGTTTGTTCAAACCTCAACACTCCCCCTCAAACCTAGGACATCCCGAGTCCATGTATATGCTGGTGATGTGTAGGTTTGGGTAGCGCTTTTGTGAAGATGTCCGCCATCATTTGTGCGGTAGGACAATATTTTAGCCTTATCAGACCATTTTTGACTTTATTTCGGATATAGTGATGTTTTAAATCAAAATGCTTCATTCTTTTATGATATTGTGGGTTTTGCGCAATCGCCAACGAGCTAGAGTTATCTTCGTGTAACAAGGTAGGCTCTTTTTGCTCATATCCTAACTCCAAATATAGATTCCGGAGCCATACTGCTTCTCTCGCTGCATCTGAGAGGCAGATATATTCAGCTTCCATTGTTGATAAGGAGATGGTGTTTTGCTTTTTTGATCCCCACGTTATTGCTCCTCCGTTCAATAAGAAGGTGTATCCTGAGACGGAGGTATGATCATCATTATTTGCGAAGCTCGCATCCGAATATCCAACAAATCAGTTTTCGGTCTTTCCTAAGGGTTTAATTATTTTATAGGTTATTCCTATATCTTTGGTACCCTTGAGGTATTGTAAAACTCGTTTCGCGGCAGTCCAGTGAGTTATTCCGGGATTCGCTGTGTATGATGCTAACCGATATACAGCGTACGCAATATCTGGACGCATCACCACGGCTGCATACATCAAGGACCCTATGAGGGATGCATAGTTATTGCTACGATTTCCCATTTCAGGTGAGCTATCTACTGGTTCGAGTTTGATATTTGGATTGAGGGGCATCCCAACTGAATTCGCATCTGTAAGGCCATACCTTGCAAGAATCGCTTCAATGTATTTTGTTTGGGAAATTCGTAGCTCCCCCTTCTCTCGATCTCGATCAATTTCGATACCGACAATTTTGCTTGGATCACCGAGGTCAGTGACTTCAAACATTGTTTGTAACTCACGTTTTAACTTTACCATTAGCGCTGTACTGTTCGTAAACAGGAGTAGGTCATCAACCCACACGGTAATTATTTCTATTCCGTCTCCCGTCTTTCTTATGTATACGACGGTGGGCGCTAAGCTTGCTTAATCATTTGGAAATATCCGTGCAAGTTATATATACTTTGTATTACCGCCGGATTATGTAATCTCCGATGTGGCTGATGTGTTCTAGGTTTGTTCAAACCTCAACACTAAGGGGGAGTGTTGAGGTTTGAACAAACCTAGAACACATCAGCCACATCGGAGATTACATAATCCGGCAGTAATACAAAGTATATATAACTTGCACGGATATTTCCAAATGATTAAGCAAGCTTAGCGCCCACTGTCATTGTAATCCTGTGACACCAATATGTCCATAATGTTTATGCCATTCCTCCCAAGTAAGTGAGTTGTTTGCTTTATTTGCTGACTCAATTTGTGGTTGAATGGTCTTTGCATTTAGGATATATAGTCTATTTATACGGCATCCAGTTGCTATAATCTGTCAGTTTTGATTGAGCAGAGTGACTTGCCCATTATCAAAACGGGCTCTTCATCCTTGTTCGTCAAGTCGACTGATTGATATGAGGTTGTTTGTTGCTGTTGGTACATGTAGTACGTCCCTCAATTGTACCATCTTCTCTTTGTCTTTGACTCGTGTTTTGATTTTTACAGATCCATGGCCTAGTGCTTTAATTGGCACATCTCCGATTCTGTTTATAGTTCTGTCTCTTATCGGACGGTAGTCTTCGAAAACGGTTCGTTGGCTCACAATGTGGGAGGTAGTGGCTGTATCAGCCACCCATGAGTAAAAGGCAACATGCTCTTCAGCGTCTTCATTCATAGGTACATTGTTGGTTACAAAAGCTTTATCCTCTTCCATAGGTTCGTCTTCCTGTGAATCTCTTGCGATATTGGCACGCTCTTTCTGCTGACGTGGCTTTTGGGATGATGGTCCTGCTTTCCCCCAGCAGTCTTTAGTCTTGTGTCCGAACTTTCCACAAGACATACACTTTGGCTTGCCCTTGAACCGGCAATCATCTGTCGCATGATTATTCCGACGGCAGATGTTACATTTTGCTCAGCTCTTAGGCATTTCCACGTGCTTCTCGATCTTGGCGTAGAATCCCTTTTCTTGGATATCCTCGCCTTTTCGATGTTTATACTCATCGATGATGATGGAGATTAACTCCTGGGAAGTATATCCTTTTATTTTATCAGATTCGATTTTTTCAGCATGCACCCCTAAATAGGATGCAGTCCAAGTTCCCCATGATTTCAGTAATGACATTATGAGAATGGCTTTGAACTCTGCATCTGGTATCTCGCACCCCATGGTGTCAAGTTGGTTACGCTTATTCACCATCTCAGTAATGTGTTCTGTAATATCACAGCCTTCTTCAGCTTGCATAGCATAAAAGGTGCATTTTGCTATTAACGCACTTGACTGACTCCTAGTCTCATGGATTGTCTTTAGATTCTCCCATGCCTCCTTTATGGTTTTTGCACGTGACACATGGACCACTTTATCATCCTTGATATTGTTCAAGATGAGTGTCCATGCCACATAATCCTGTTTATCCCAGTATGCGATCTCATCCTTGTCCATCATGGGCCTTTTACAGGTCCCATCAATGTGCCCGTAGACTCCGTGGAGGTTTAGGATTGTTTCAATCCTTTCTTTCCACATGATCCAATTTATATCATTTAGGGCCTTGATTTTATACGACGTGACAGGTCCAAGATTAATGGCAGGATGCAAAGAGGCATGAGCATTAACATCCATGCTTGAGTTTGGATTGTTAGGATCAGTCAGCTTAAATAGGAGTATTTGCGCAGCGTTTTTTTTTTTTTTGGTTATTTCAGATTTCTGAGGGTCGTTATGCGATATATCAGGGCTCGTAACCTTTTGAGATTATGATAGATACGATATTATTTGGTTCACAAGTAAAAGTGAAAATATGGCTTAGAGTCAGACGACGGTGGGCGCTAAGCTTGCTTAATCATTTGGAAATATCCACACAAGTTATATATACTTTGTATTACTGCCGGATTATGTAATCTCTGATGTGGCTGACATGTTCTAGGTTTGTTCAAACCTCAACAGAATCCCTACACCGAAAATATCATTACAAATATGTAGGATAGATTGTAAACTACCCAAGGAACCCACACTGCCTACTGCCCTGAGGGTAGGGGGTGGGTAGAAGGGATATAGTGAAAATATGAGTTGACCCAGCATTAAAGTCCTACCACTGCTCAACTAACCATTTTCGATGCTTTGGGTCTTTGAAGTTTTCCACACTCAATTTCTTACCCATTTCACTTCCTCAGTACTCAATTCTTGGTTGATTTGTCTGTAAATTTATGTCTATGATACTTAAGATATTTGAAATGTACCCCAGGTTTCTGATTATGAAGATTCAATGTTTTGAAGGCATGGGCCCCTTATCAGGTGAAATGGCAAGTATACACACTAGCTCACAAACTCCAGCCTATTGTGAGCTGATCTTGGTCATAAGAAGCAAGAATATAAGCTATGTTCATTATATATTAAAAGGTTGGATCATGGATGCAAGGGCAAGATACTGAAGATTGTGAAAAAATGTCACAAGTGCAATTGTCTATGCTTTGTTCCTGGAGAAGGATCCTGTGTGTCCTGGGCTGGTTATATGATATATCTACTCCAAATATGCTCAGGAATAGACTCCCTACAGTCCTTGAGGTCCAGCTTTATAGGGAAAAACCCCCAGCAGATGAACCACCAGAAGAGGGGGAGGTACACTATACAATAAAGGATTACCCTATGGTCCTGAGCTCTTGATACATTGTTTCTATTGTTGAATAGATGATTTAGATACAATTCCAAAGTCTATTCACCTAGAAATGAACACATAGGAACATATTTTGTATTTTTATGTATATATGCAATATCCATTTAAGCACCAAGTCTCAACTACCAATTACCAAGTCCCAACACTTGATAGTTGATAGTCAGTATTCAAGCTCTGAGTGCCAATATTGCCTACCAATATCTCAGTCAAATGATAACCAAACCAAGTTCCAAGTTCCAAACCTGACTACTGAATACCAAGTATCAGTACTTGGGACTTGGGACTATTGACTGGAGTACCCAACTATTGATTCCCAGGTACCAAGAATTAGAACCAAGTACCAAGTATCAGAACCAAGTACCAAGTATCAGAACCAAGTACCAAGTACCCGACTACTGATTCTCGGGTATTGAGTATCAGAACCAAATACCAAGTACTGATTCCCTTGTACCAAGTACCAAGTAATGAGATAACCAATTGACAAGAAAAAACTACCAATACACTCACCTTGGCTCGGACTACAACTTTTGTTCAGGAACTCAAACATAATAATAACTTTCATTTTTCATTATCGCCAATGTTTCAGATTTCTTTAGCTTATATCTCAGTTAAATGATAACTGATGGACAAGAAAAGACTACCAATACACTCCCCTAGACTCGGACTACAACCTTTGATAAGGAAGTTAAGCATAATAACAACTTTCATTTTTCATTATCATTTGCCTATATTGACTACCAACCACCAACTACCAACTACTGAGTACTGAGCACTGACAAATACAATTCCCAAGTTATTTCAACCCTACACCAATGGATAATACATACAAATATAAAATCCATGTCCATTTGAAGTACCGGGTTTCGCATTTCAGCACTCGACACTTGGTGATTTGTGCAATGAGTAGATGGGCATGTGGCATACATGTTTTTGGGCTTCAGGTTTTAGGATTCGGCCCTTGGCACTCAATGATCTGTGTAATGTAAATGAACAATGAACATGTTGCTCACTGGGTTTCAAGTTTTGGGTTTTGACACTTAAAACTCAGTGATTTGTGCAACAAGTGAAAAATGGAAATGTTGCATACATATTTTTCAGGTCTTGGGGTTCGGGTCTTGGCCCTCGGCACTTGGAACTTAATGAATTGTGTAATGTACATGAAAAATGGACATGTTGCACACTGGGTTTCAAGTTTCACGCTTTGGCACTCGAAGCTCAGTGATTTGTGCAGTGAGTGAAAAATGGACATGTTGTGTACATATTTTCAGGTCTTGGGGTTTGGAGTTCAGCCCTCAGCACTCAGAACTCAATGATTTGTGTGATATAAATGAAAAATCAACATGTTGCACACTGGGTTTCAAGTTTCATGCTTTGGCAGAACTCAAAGTTGTTGATTTAGATATCACCCAAACCTGAACACCCGAATGTCAAATTTTCAGTGCCAAACCCCCAACCCTGACTGCCAGGTGCTGGGTGCCAAGTCCCAAAGCCCAGAACTCAGGATTTGACATTTGAGATGAACAAAATTTTTCAGACATGTTTGAATTAACCTACATATATCTATAAACATTTCACTAACCCCTGAACCCTGAAAGATATTTTTGTTGTCTTACATACCAAATTCTGAGTTCCGAGTTCCAGGACCCCTGGACCCCCGAACCCCGAAATCCAGCAGTCCACAATTTTGGGGTTTGGGGGTTGGTAAAATGTGTATGGATATATGAAGGGTTGGTTTAAAGATTTTTAAAAGATGTCTCATATCAAATGTCAAGTCCCAAGTTTCAATTTCCAGGTTTCAAGAGTGCTGAGTCCCGAAGCCCAGAGTCCTGAAACCTGGAGTCCTGAAACCCAGAAATCAAAACTCGGGACTTGACATTTGATATGAGACATCTTTCAGAAATGTTTCAATCAACCTTTCATATATCCATACACATTTTACCAACCCCTGAACCCCGAAATTGTGGACTGCCAGGTTTTGGGGTTCAGGGGTCCTGGAACTCAGAACTCGGGAAATTTGGGGAGTTCAATAAAATTTGATTTACAATTGAGTTGATTGACGAACACATTGATTTACCCATGTTTAAAATATATTTTTGTTCTACATACCATCTATCACACCTGGTCCCGCTCCCTCCTCTAGGCTTATGAAGGGGAGCACTGTTAGCTACAATAGTGCACCTCCACTCACTCCTCAATGTACTCCTGATTCTGATGGCAGCGCAGTAATTCGACACTCACACCTATATGAAGATGAGGAAGAGGAGGAGGAGGAGGAGGAGGAGGATGAATCAAATGAGCATGGCTTTGCTAGTCAAGCACAAATCAAGGCTTCCATGGTGAGTCCAATTATTTGTGAATTTATTTAATGCATTAATCAATGCCCTAGGGTACTAACATTAAGATCACTCCCATTACTCTCAACAACAAGAAGGTGCCACAGAATATGGCACAACATGCTGAAATTTTGATACCTGAGCTTGATGTCACTGAAAATAACAACTCAGGCAACTTCACCATGCTTTCAGATGTGCCAGAGGATGTCCAGGCCCATCCTTACACACATCCTGCTCCCTTGGTGAACTACACATCTGATTCAGACACTGATTTTGATAGGCCTCTTTTTGGCCAGGCCTCTCCTGTAGATCAGGATTCTGATATTGAGTTTCCATCTCTTGTCCAGCCTCCCTCGTCTTGCTACGTCCCTCCTGCATATTATATCTCACCATCAAGTCTAAAGCACGAACTTATAGAGGAAGACTCAGTCTCACCATCATCTGAGATTGAAGTCCTTGATGGGACTGACCAATTGTTGGCCATAGTGAAGAAAGAACCCAGACCAGTAACACTACAGCAAACTTCTGGGGTATGTGTTTGTTTGCTGGTTGGAATATATCACTGATTAGGAAGCATGTAGACCAGTATTTCTGTCAAACAAAAAGGTCCTATGACAAAGAGGTTAAAGTCCTCCACTGGAGGTATGACCTCTAGCATGAGCATTACACCCTCCCAGACAACAGAGATGCCAAAAATTGTGCTCTCTCAATCTCAGTACAGGATGAAGCATCTTCCTGCAGTTTGTCAGATGTACAGCAAGTGGAGCAACATGTTCAAATCCACCTTCATTTACTTCATCGGCAATCAGGACGAAGTCTGGGCCATCAAAGACAATCCCCTCAGTGCTACTCTACAACTAATCTGGGATGCCATCTACAAAGGCATCCCATACATGGTCACCACTTATGGGCCTGTCATCACTGTGGTGAGTGCCTTTTGACCCCATTCACATCTGATCATCTTATTTTTTACAGGCTCTTCAGCAGTTGTCAGAATGGTGCAACAGCCTTGGCACCACTGCCCTTGTCATATTTGCAAACTTCCTACACTCACAGCATGATCTCAAGACCAACAAAGACCATGAGCAACTTTCCACATGTCTACTTATTAAGAGTGCATTTTGTTTGGGACAATTAAGGAGGATGGTAGTAAGCACACAGAACTATTTCAATCCGACCTTATCATGCAGGTGCTAGCACAACATCACTGTGCCACTTCCAGTGCTCTCGCCATTGTGCCAGGGATCACAACAATGGAACACACGAAGGGAGCACTTGCCCTTGCCACTTCAGTGGCAGGTATTTCCACTATATCTTTATACAGTTGACTCATTGTTCATTTTTAGATGGAACATGCAATCACACTTTTTGCCAAGGAGGGCTTTCTTTTAAGTCACATTGAAATCAACAGTCGAGGGGAGGCTTCCAAGGCCCCCCAGAAGCACAACAAATCAACAGGCAATGAGAGTAATGCTCTTGTGGCATTCTCTGACACCAACTGGGGTGCACCCACTAGGTTGTACATTAAATCCATTACTCATGCAGGAGACTCGGTCATTAGCAAGATCTGGGAGAGAGCTCAGAACATTACTGCAAAGAGGCATGGTGCGTGACAGGACTTGGACTTGGACTCAGAGGATGAGCATGCACTCATCTACTAGTCAGTACTGTTCTTTTTTTGTTATTTGTCCCACAACTGACTATTATGATCTTTGCTGTCATGATATTACTAGGACTACTCCCTCATTTCTTCACACATTGCTGTCTCTCTGCTCAGGCTGCCATTTCGATGCTTGTTGCCCTGCTGCTCCAATTCACTCATCTTTCCATCACTCCAAGTCATTTGTTAGTAGTACTAGCAGTAGTACTAGTACTAGTACTGGTTTCACACATTTTGAACTGTCGCTATCCCACTATTTAATGTTTCTTTTCTGCTACTTACCAGCACTTGATTGTTACTTGCTCTCCCTTTATAATAACTTGTCCGCTTGCCACGCCTGAAATGCATTCTTTGCTGCTGTTTTTCATGAATTAAGTGAGCACAAGTACAAGCAAGTGAAAATAAGCAAACAAAAGTGTGGTGCTTATCAAGTACTTGCCGGCCCTTATATTTATGTTACGAATAAGTGTAAAATAAGTGCGAGACAAGTCCGAAAAAGTGTGAAACAAGAGGAGGGATCTACTTGTTGAACTTGCGGCGACTTGCGGCAAGTGGTTTCTACCATCCTTGCGAGCGACTTATCCGCTTCTTGTGGGAAATTAAGTAACGGCAAGTGGCAGAAAAACCAAACAAGGAATGTGTGAATTTACTGATGTTGTTCTCAGCAATTCATGCACCTCTGCAGCCTTGGCTGGCAATCGGTCTTCATCGCCAAATGGAATCAACCTTACTACCCGCCAGTCAACCACAACGCTGCGGGCCGCCTGAAAGACACGGCTACCAACTTGAAAAGCGGCCAAGGATTTGCCATGAACATCATCAGCGAGGCATTCATCGAGAATACAAATGTGACTGCCGTAGACACTCCTCCCGAGTTCGACGAGTGGGCTCTCAGCGGTCTGACAAAGGAGAAATGCATACGTGTGCACCTTCATCATAAGATATATGGACTAACAATCATGCATTCAGGTGCAAAATAAGAGCCTCGCGCGTCAAGGAAAGCGCGAGGTAATTTCATTTCAGGCCAAGCCCGCTCGTTCGCTGACATCGTCGCCTCATATAAATCGATAGATGTCACGCACCCAGTCGCAGGCGAGCACAACAGTTGTTCATCCTCGCGGACGTCAAGTACTTCCATGTACCTTCCTTGGCCGTGGTCGTGGCTTGGGCTTTTTGGTATGTTTCTCTTTCTTAACGACTTCGGGCTCACTTCCCACCACCGTGAATATGAAAACGACGCACATCCAGTTCTTCCTCAAATTCTGGTGCATATAGATCTCGGTCACCATGATTCCAGTGCTCTGGGAGACCCTCATGTGGGTTCCATCAGTCTTGGTGCGTGCCAACGTCATTTTCCCATTGTTCATTCCCTGCAGCACCTGCGGCCAATGAGAGTTCGAACATTCGTATACCAAGGCACTCCAGATCAACGTCTACGTCCATCGCAGACAGACCTCTAAATTCAGCCTCTCAAAGGCATGTCCGAGAGGCGCATAGTTGATGAGTTCGACGAGTAATACTGCTAGGTCAAGTATCTTGTGTATGATTACAGTAGTTGTCGGATATGAGCATTGAATGCATGTTTCGATGTGATGCGGCAAAATACCTAAGCCTAGTACTAAACCGTGGCCTTCAGCAAATGCAACAAGAGGCTCCCATACTCTAATACCCACAAGACTTTGGTCTTCAAAAGGTACAATATCAAGAATTGATCGGCTCACTAATTCTGGCTCCAGCACACTCGAATTCTGGATCATGAGTGCGCCACCGCTTGCAGTGGAAACTACCGAGTCACAGACAGTCACAGGTGTTAAATAGACCGAGGTCATTCAAATACTCCACCCTGCGATAGACTCATCCTATAATTTAAGCACGTAACGAACTCTACCACACCCACCCACCAGTCATCTTGTACGGTTCAACCCTCGCTCCACAAACGACACCGAATAAACCACGTTATGCGATGGAAATCACAGTTGACATGTTGGACGTTGGGGTACCTACGGAGGCACCAGAGGCGTGTGCATGTTGGTTTATCCGCCAGAGATGGAGGTGCATGCGCGTGGTGAGGATTGCAAGGATCGTGAACTCGAAGCTATACATAAGTGTACGTTTCGGGTATTGTTAGTAAGAATACGCAGCAGGATGTGGAGATGCATACTCATACAACATGGTGCGGTAAGAGGCCTGGGGCGCGGAACATCAACGGCTCGGTCAAAAAAGGCACCCAATAGATTCACGCACCTGGAGGAGCAGCGACATGAAGATATTCGTTACCGAAAACACTTCAGGAAAGAGTTTGATCGTGGATGAGTGCGATGCGTACGAGTGTTAACTTACGAAGACTGCATGCATAATAGAATATGTTATGCTTCACCAGGACAACGTACAGAGGGCTTGGGGATCTCTGCCAGCTCTGTATGGCGCGTATGAGCGTGAGTATCATCAGTCCTGGAGAGAATATCTGTCAGCACGTGTTTGTACATATATATGCTCCTGGTTACCCACCCAATTGGAACACGGAAAAGAGAAGAAATGGCATAAAGTACCAGAAACTGGTCTCATAGCACCCTGTGATGCCCGGAATCGCGCTAGTCGGATCTGTGAAAATGAACAGAATTTTCCAGTAGTTGTGGAACGTCAGAGGGAAGATGAGTGCGTACATGCTGCGGGGACGGCAGTGGCGAAGACAATGCCAAAGGATGCTCCGAGAAAAGTCTGGCCGATGCATCTATCACTAGCTTGGGTGTGATGAGTGGATAAGAACTCACAAAAAAAGTGGACAGCATGGCTGCGAACAAGATTTTATTTTTGTTCCAGAGCACATATGTTCTGAGGATGAAAAAACCTAGATAAATCGAATCAGAACCACGCATATAATATGGGGAAACGGGAGATACATCCGGAGAAAATGGATAATACTGTGCAAAGACCTGTGAGGGGAAAGTAGTAGCCTTCGGCAAGGACGTCCATACATGAATGCACTGTGCACATACCTGAGCTAATATGAACCGACACCAAACATCCCTGGCAAAGTCAGTGAGTTGTTTGTTTCCATTGACTCTCGCTGCGTCACATACACTTGTGTTCTCATTCAGGGTAAAGCTCCCTAGAAACCAAGTGTTAAATCATTATCGTGGCGATGTGTGCTGGAGTGCAACGTACTATATAGATCCGTGGCGAGCATGATAAAGGGGAGGTATCGTGTTGCAATATACAGGCCTTTCATCTTGGTCCAGTGTGATCGAAGCAAAAATGTCCACTTTGCACAGCATATTGTGGGTATCAAAATTGAGGTGTGAAATGGAACAAGTGTGTTACCTCTTCATGAAGTGAACATGCATAATCATAGGTCTGTATAAGCGGGTTTAGCAGCGGACGTGAATAGATCAGAATAAGCCTACCCAGAATGTAGCCATCGACGCTGAACTGTGTTAGGACAAAGAATATGAGGTTCAGACAGTACGCACTGTATATGTACTGATGGTACACGACTTGTTAATTATGATTCGCCCCCATAACGACAGGGAGACACACCGTAGTGACCTGCAGACTCCTCGCTGTTGCGATATCGTCAGTCAAATACTCCATCTAGAGGTCAGAAAATATATTTCACACACACATCATACGCCTTCTTAACTTTTATGAACGAGCTGTGAGCCCATCAATATGGCAGTGAAAACACTAGGGATCATATTATTTGAGTTTGAACTTAGCTTGTTGTGGTGTTTCACTATCATGACTCATTCGCAAGATGTACCAGCCGGCGGCCAGGGAGCAACTTGATGAAAGATACAGTTGCACCTCCGATGCCTAAGACAGTAGTTTCAATAGTCGTGCTCTATTCCGAGGCACATACATTATGTAATTGTTCAGTCTTTGGTCAAACTACATAACAGACGCAGAACGCACCTGATGACTATATATGACCTACATAGGTTTGATAACTGAAACACAAAGTTTGATTCGGAAACTCGCCGCGCGCGCTCATTGTACTGGCCACCGAATTATGAAGCCCCTTATAAGCTCAAAGTTTGATACATTATCGTCAGTTGAAACGTGAAGACCTTGGGCGGACATACAACTACCTCAAGTACTAGTAGTAATACTAGTACCGTGACTAGTACCGCAGTCGTCGTCGTTTTTTCAGGGTGCCATTGTTGTTACTGCCGTAGAAGCTCAATCTCTTTGGATGAACGAATACATCGCATGGCAACAGAAGTGTCCTTGCCTTGATCCAGAGCGATTGCAACGGGAATGCACACTTTGAACAGTATCGGTCGACTTAGTAATGCATCGGTGTATTCACAGAAACAGTCGGAGTCGCACGATAAGTTTGACATTTCAGCCCACACGTGACCGTTTGTTTGCCAACAGCTTTAAAACCAAACAACGCCTCGGCAAGAAACAGCTCAACTTAGTAAACCGTGACCAGAATGGCCTTCCAGCAAATACAACAAGAGACTCCCATACTCAAATATCCAGAAGACTTTGGTCTTCATCCAAATGTCTCCCTAGAAAATGCAGCCAACATGCTATTCCGTGCCATCCAAACCTCTCAAAACCAACCCTACACATGGACTTTTATCGATAAGCCACAAGGTATGAATAGTACCAAAGACCTCAGTCTCTAACTCACGTTTGATTACTTCTGCGACGCATGCAGAGGGTCAAATATACCTTTTGTTCATGCCAAACCCTGCTCAACCTCTGAACGACGGTATCCGATGGCAAGACCAAGAAAATCGATACACTATGCCTGTCCAACGTGGTACACGGGTACGTATCAGCCCCTTCATGCAATGCATAAATTAATCTAACCTTTCTCTAGGAACTCGAAGTCGCAGAAGTCAAATACGGTTTCATACCCAACTCCCAAGACACAGCAGCATGGCGTATGCGCCGACGCTACCGCCTTCACAAAGGCGGCCATCCCCAACTAGTGCTAGTCCACTACTCCCGCGTACCACCCATCCGTAAGTCCCACCATCACCATACTATCATTTTTGCCTTCTCACCTCCCATCGACGTTGTCCGATATGTCTGCAATTTCACCGCATCTACACCCACATCCACAATCACTCTTACATCTGCATCCACGTATACATCTCCCGCACTCCAGAGATCGTCCCATCTCTCTTGAACAATCCCGTCAGGCACTACCCACTACGACAAATCACCGACCCTCCTATATATGTCATGGGCGATAGGGCGGGTCACAAAGTCTTCCCACACCCCGCAGGTCCGCATCAAGGCGGTATGCCCCAAGTCGGAATGAACCCGCAGGCGATGATAACGCAGCAGAACAGTAACATGGAGGCCCTGGAAAGGAGGAGGGAGCGTGAACGGACGAGAGATGGGAGTGGGGGAGTAGGGGTGGGCGTGAGTATATCATATTATCGGAGAAACATTTATCTGATGTGTTGGTTATCGGTTCAGCAACGGCCTGGTCCTCCACGACTAGATGATGACGAATCCGCAGGTTCGGTTACTTTACTCGCTCAGATGAACGTTATTCGCATTGATCATTTGTGCAGATGAATCTGAAATGCTATCGACACGGACGCTAGCAATTGCGAGATATCGGAGAAACCACGAGTTAATGGAAGAAGTCTTCAGGCATGCAGCTTTCGGTAGGAACGCCACTCACTACCTCCGTCAGATCATTCTCAGGTACATCACTCATTAGACAGCAAAAAACCTTTGTCATCAAAAAGAATATATGAAGGGTTTGACAAAGCAGAACTAGAGGCTAAAATAGTGCGTCAGGGTTGCGTCAGGGTATCACTGATTTGGGTTCAGCTAAATTCCTCTTCAGATCAAATTGCAAGACGATGTAAGGGCACTTCAGGCCAAGGCTGCTGAGCGTCAGGCTCGGAAAGTAGCAGCGGACGATGTGATAGTTACAGCTAGCGGTCATGCCCCGATGGAACTCACTACTTAACCACTATGCTCTTTATTTGTGTGTTATTGCTAGTCGTATCGCACATTTATTCCACACAGACAGGTATTGTGAATGAGGTTCGAGATTTCCTGAGGGTAAGACAAGTAGTACAATCTGGTAAGTAATGCGTAGTATAAATTTTGCCATCAAGAGTATCTCAAACACCAATTGGTCTAAAATCAACGACATAACGGGAAAAAAACAGACAAGGAAATCGTATGTACTGGAAGTCCTCAGGATTGAATACAAAATACAACTATGAGCCCAAATCCAGACAAAAAGCAAGATAAATAACAATTGTTTCAGCAACTCACAAATCTGATGGTCCCTAGAAGATAGATTGCAATTTTTGGGGAAGAGTAGGGATACAACTAGCGAGTGCGGCCATAGGCGTGACGGGTGTCATGCCCTACGCTCCGGCTTCGGGTACCGGCTTTGGGCGTGATTGGAATGGGAGTGGTGCTGGAGTCTCTGAGAAATCCGCCCGCTCCGTGAACTTCGGCTGCGCGATAGGAAGAAGAATCTTCCTTGATACGAAGCCGCGACCTCCGTAGCCAAGCACCTGACGCTGGAGGTGTACTCTCGGCCCTTTTGTGCTCTTGCGGCGGCAGTGCGTCCTGGATGGCTTTCAAACGCTCGATCGCAGTGGTCATACCACTACGGCGGGCATTAGGTCCTGCTACAGCGCTAATGCCTAGAGTAGACGTCCAGTGAGCAGTATCGCCCAACACGTCTACATCAGCGTCCAGATCTCCAGATTCTGGAGCATATTCTGATTGGCGGGAAGACGTCGCTAATGATGATGTACACCGAGCCGGAGGTAAAAACCCTGCCTTCTTCGGTCTCCGGCCACGCTCAGGTGATGGCCCTGGCGAGGCAAGAAGAGCAGGGCCACCGATGTCAAGAGGCGGCACAGAGAGAGACGTCGAGGCGCTCACCACCGAATGACTGAGTTCATTGTATGTGGGAGACATTGGATAACGAACGACTGGAGGGCGGGAGATACTACGACTTGTACATCGTGTTGAGAGCGAACTCGCAGTTGAGACAGAGGCACGGGAGAGGGAACGGTTGGACAGCCTTGGGGGTGCTTCTTCGGTGTGAGGTGGGTTCGGCTTGTTATCACGCCGTACGCAAGGGCGCGAGCGCGACTGGGATAATGAGGGAGATCGGCGGCTGGGATAATCTACTAACTTAAATTTATCCTTGTCTGTTACAGGAGATGTGTCGTCGTCATCGTCATCGTCATCGTCGTCAAGCCCAACACCCCAAGCCATCTCATCCACTGTCGCGACCGTCCACCGGGTGCGGACGTCACGCTCCAAGCAGCCTTTGAGAACATGCTCAGCCCCACGACTAATACCAGAAGGCATGTCATAGACGCCTGAAAAAAAGTGCATTAGCAAGCCGGAGATCACGATATTATATTCTCACCGTGCAAAATTTTCATCTGGAGTCGTGGCTCGAATGAGTCGGAAAATGGGAGACGGCCGGTCAAAAGTGCATAAAGCAGAACACCCAAGGCCCATATGTCCTGGGCTGGATTAGCACCTTTGAATCGTGAAGGTTTGGGTTGAAGAAGCTCAGGAGATGCATATGGTAAAGACCCTTGCTGGAAAACATGTGATGGATGGACAGGCGGAGGGTTTTCGCCGATAGGAGTTGATATACGATGACGCCTAGGACGATGGTGTCGTAAAATTGAGAGGTGTGAAGACGTGTTGGATTTTACAGGTCTATTAGAAGTGGAACGGTGACGATGAGTACCAGAGTGATTATCAGAGTGATTGTCTGCTTCGGATAGGGGTTCATCACCGTCAACTTCGCCGATTTTGCGAGTCATGCCGAAATCGCAAATTCTACATATACCCATCTCGTCTACAAGAACGTTCTCAAGTTTGATATCCCTGTGTACATAGCCTGCGACTTCGTGCAGGTAGCGTACGCCTCGTACAATTTGTCGAAACATCATGCCGGCATCATCGTGAGGGAGAGCGGGACGGCCGTCCCTTAAAAGTATATCATATAGAGATCCCGCAGGACAAAGAAGAGAGAAGAAGAAGTCGGCGTAGGGAGTGTGTTCGGAAAAGAAGAGGGGCAAGGTGTGCTCGTGACATAGAGAAGCCCATATTTGGGCCTCGTGATTGAGTCGCCTTCTAGCTAAAGAAGGATCTGTCTGTTTCTCCAGATCGGTGCGACAGACAATTTTGACAGCGACAATGCCTCCGGAAGGGGATGAGGCACGTCTAATCACAGAAAAGCCCCCATAACCTATGATTGGTCCAAGGACATAGCCGCGAATGATTTCACCTTCTGCATCCGGAGATTGTGGGATTGCGGAGGGATTAAACGCAGATAAGAACATCATTGCTGGTGACATGGAAACATCACCGCTTTCTGAGAGAGGTGCGTGCTCATTGTTGCTTGTAATAAGTTGCCGTGAGATGTCCTGGTCAAGATCCGAGCCGGAAGTTGTCTGGGATGCTGTTATCTGGTGTTCATCTGGTGATTTCCGGGATGGTGGCGAACCCCAAGCTAGAGGTACGCGCACATGCTGCGATGTAACTTTGGAGGAGCGTGAAAACGACGCCGTAGTTGTTGCAGGAGATAGAGATTTGATGAGGCCCGTGGTCATGGAAAAGTGTTGTAGAAATGAACGATGATCTGAGCTTAACAGCAATGAAAAATAAGGTCTAATAGCACAAAGAGAATCGATGAATATGACAGTAGAAGGATATGTTGTGCGTATTGTGGGGCCTGTGAGGGGAAACGGCGACAAGGGAAGAATTAAGAGGCACGAGAATTTAAATAAACGACTTCTTGGAGTAATCGCCAATTTACGGGCGTGTGACTCCTTTCCCATATTTATGTGCATCAGTCACCTTCCGGTTCCGATCTTGAAATTGGGCGGCTATTCTGCTACGGCTACTTAACGCTCCTTGCTTCGAACTCATTTTCTTCCATCCAATGCAGCTATTATCTCTAGGCCCAGGCTTATCGAGTCTCACTTATCTCTGTAGGCCTCCTCGCCACCAGTGGCTCAGTTGAGTTGGCGAACCAATCTGTTTTACACATTTAGGGTCTCTCACTAGATTTCAAAATCAATCAAGTCCTTTATTATGGATCACACTTTCCAAGTCAGCGTACAAAACTTCACCCCCAACGTTAAACAATGACTCCGATGATAACGTATACTTCAATTTGCTGCTGTCATCGTATTTAGTCCATTACGCCGCTCTCAGCCTGCCACGCTATTCACCAGTAGTGGCAATGCGAACGATCGTCAACATTACTTTTGGGGACATCCGAAGCAGTTTCTCTCATTTGACAATCTCATTGAGAGAAGTTCGCTTGTCAGACCAGCGCGGACTTGCTCGCATCGGCGATCGCCAGTTGCTTCCCGTGGCACTATAAGCTCATTCGATTGTCCGCCTCTGACGGCTCGCCTTAAACTACCGCACGATAACGGACTATCCGAATGATGCCTCATTGATGAACCGCACGATACACAACCATACACTTGGCACACATGTACTAAGTTTTGGCCCGCTCATCGTGCGTGTATCAATACCGAACTAAGTTGTTTCATCGACTCTCGTCTATATTTGTAATTCGATATCCCCGGTCCCTCACGCAATCTGAAATTCTCGTGTGGCCGCAGTATCGCACATCCAGGACAGGAAACCTTCCATACTTCCTTCTACGAAGAGAACGTGCATGCATTTTCAATATCGCTGCCAGTAATCCATGTCCTGCCACCGTGCTGGGCTCAACATTGAGAAAGTGGTAAGTTCAGACACGCTCCGCGACCAGCTGGACTAAACTTCGGGTGAAATTCGGCTAGCTCGAGCATAGAAGGATGTATATTTAATTAATATTTTCGGCCACCCACAGAATATTGGGTGTTAGATCCGTCGGCCGAGCTTCGTTTGGCAACTTCTCTTTGCAAAGAACGCCCCGAGCGAACTGTTTTGAGCAAACAGCTCCGGGAAGTTCTCCCGAAAGTAGAGCTGCTAAGCGGGATCTGCAGGATATGCGCCTCGAGAAATATACAGCCCAGGATATAAAATAACCAGGACAGGCAAATGTCCAGGTCTCCACTCCATCAAATATTGATATTACTGCCAACGATGCACGTACCGCCACCGTAGCCGTACGATAACGAAAGAAAGAAGGTGAGTTTTAGACTAACTTCAGATTCGACTAGCCCTCCGGTTAATTCGACAGCCCGAGGAGAGCCTCGAAAAAAGATCGCCAGCGGCCGCAGTAAGCGGAGTTGGCGAGGTCTAGTGATCCACACACGAACACACCGAGTGAAACGCTGTCGTCCGGACTAGCGCACAGCCTGTTCAGGCAACAATTTTAGTCCCTACCCCAAATTCAAAAACGTTTATCAACCTTCGATATTCGATATCTTTGCGAGTGAGGAATCCATGTACTGCCACTGCGCCTATGATAAGATCCTGACTTTAGACTCACTCGAGGTCTGGCCAGCTGGATGGATTGGCCTGTTGTTCGTCGTGGATGTGCCTAGTACCATCAAAGCGGTAAAAATAATTTCTTTGATTTCCATAATGCCAGTTCACCACGTATCGAACTTTCAAATTAGACCCGACGATGACCTGCCATCTGGCGCACGGTGTATTAGTCTTTGAGCGGGAGGCAATGTCTGACGTAGCCTATGTACTAGAATGTTATGGAATTTTGATGCGGCCACCACGTCTGTCCGGCGCAAAGGAGCCTGTGAAATGTCGATGAGGGTTTCTCTGCGTTGACATGCGCTGGCCGGAAATTGGGTCGGTGACTTTCATAAGCACCGAGCGAGAATGTTTAGACTCGCTGGTTGACAGAAAGGAGAGCTGCTAAACATGGTGCCACAGCGGGCGACCCTTTCCTGCGTGAAGCCCGGAGCAAGACGGAGCATCATTAATTCATTAATGGGGGCAGCAATACGGGGACAAGGAGGAGAAGGCAACGGGGAGCCTTAACTAGTTTTGGCAAATGCAACCGCAGCGGGAAGTTGTGGAGCGATTTGAACGTGGAGCTCATTTTTATGTCACAAGCCATACAAAGTTGTGGCGCCCGTGTTGTCCAGCATCACATGTTCACGTGCACACCATACTCTTCCTGTGACGTGTAAGTGTCTTCATTATCCAAGCCGGCGGATATAATACTAAACAAAGGACTAGAACGCATATCAAACGAGCGTCTGCTGCAGTCGATCACAGGGTATCCATATTGCATCGACAAAAGGATCCATGACGATGCAGGTAGGTATGTGTCCAAAGGTCCAATGCCAAAAAAAAAAGCGTGTGTTATAGGTATAAAAAATACGACGGTGACGCGCAGGTATAGTGATCATGTCCCATTCTACAATAGTAGAGAAGCCAGTCCAAGACCTAAAATCACCGTAAGCAGGCCTGTCATGCCCGCTGCCTCCCATCTGCGCTCTCCAGCATTGGCGTTGACGACTGCTGCATTTTGGACGGTCGCACTGGTGGTTGCACTGACATTACGGAGGGCCTGAGTTGGGAGCATGTTGGGCGAAGTGCTGATAAGGTATTGAGGTGGCAAAGGTGTGCCATCGTACTGGTACAGCTGGAGAGTATATCCCTTGACCGGATCTTGATATATGTTCCAGAGAACGTAAAGCTCAACGTAATTATAGATCTCTATGAAGTTGGAGACGGCGGCACAAGGATCTTGTATTTGTTGGTAGCCGTCACCGAATGGCGTCATGACAATGGAGCCATTGGAGGCGAGCACGTATGTACCGTGACACCAGTTCATAACGCCTGTGATGCAGGTTGGTACGGTGCCTGTGATGAGTGCTTTAGCGGCATGAAACATGATACAGCACAAAAAGCAAACCATTGCTGGTCATACGATACCGCGCGATCTCGTAGTACCCATCGTCCGTGCTATGATTCGATCCAAGTCAGACATTGAGGCTGGGAACACGATCGATACTTACAAAGAATATGACATTCCTGTTGTGCTTGGGTATGTAAACGACTCTTGAGATGGCGTAGCAAAGCCCTTAACGCCACAGCAACTTGAGCCGAAAAAGTAGACTAATCAAAATGTACGACTCACGGATCCAGTAACGACATTCTGGCTGCCAGAGCTCCAGGTACCAGTGATGGGGGTGACATTATGGGCTGCATCGTAAACGGTCTGGCCGTGGGCAGAGGTTGCGAGCAGCAAAAGTAAGGAAGTGAATATCATCATCAAGGATGTCTATAGGATTCGGATATGTTATGCCAGCGTTTGATATTTTTTTCGGGGTATGAAGGGCAGAGGAAAAAGACTACGGGACAACCACGAGGGGGAGCGAACGTTGAGAACGACGATAGCTGTCGAGGTGGGAGGTCCAGCAGTCTGTTTGTTCTTGTTTGGTATCAGTCTTTGTTTCACATCTTGATACTATTTAAATATTTTTATCGCCGACACTGGGAGAGGGTTCCATCATCCATGTGAATGACTCACGTAAATGCGGGTTTCTCTGAGACTGTGTTTGGTAACGTTGGTTCACTACAAGTTCACCGTAAGTCTTCATCTCCGTCTCTAGTCCAACATGAAACCAACAAGCTTCAGCATGTCATTGGGCGCCAATTTTCCGACGATAATTGCCACCATGCTGCAGTCACTGCTTGAAGCTTGACGTCCCACCTAATTGCTTGCAGTGCCCAACCGGGCAGATCAGACCATCAGGCGGTCGTGTCATGTCGTCATGTAAAATTCTTACACGTACTAACTGCGGAATCAGCTGCATAGGTTTCATGATCAGTACAGCAACTTGGTGTTTTCGCTTACATTCTGTACATACTCAGAGAATGTATTCACTGTCGATGTCGAGACAACAACAAAATGCATTCAGCGAGGGAAAGTCATATAGAATACAAGCGATTTAATCTTTCTTCAAATCCCTCCTCATAACAAACAAGCGTTCGCCATCTTCCGTCGCGGTTAACTCTTGCAGACCCCGGACGCTTTCCATACCCTGTAGAGTACGTCCTTTGGCGAGTGCGATGAAGATTTCAAGGCCGTCACCGACCTGCACGATGTTAGATGAAATTGCACGACCAGAAAATGGGGCTCACTTCAATGTGGCGCTCAGTCGCGCTCGTGAATGAGTCGATTACTATCGACAAGACGGTCTCTAGCGGTAGATGCGACGGATGCGAGGTCCCCGGTGCAGCTTGTTGATTCTTGAAGTAAATCTAGGAGTTTCAACGTCAGACAAAATGTACGGGCGACATCAGGATGGGGAGGGTAGTGAATACTCACCTGGTTGTCCAGGAACGGCTGAACTAATGACTGAGCAGCACCTGCAGCACGGCAGGCCTCTCGTTCATACGAGCCCACGGGGTCGAACGAATACACGGCGCCAGTGCCTGAGAAACTTGTTGAATAAATTAAGAAAGTGGAGCATGAAGATGAACGGACCATCCTCCTCGACGCCGCCCAAGATGTTATATACATAGTAGGGAAAGAAGCGACGCCCATAAAGCATCGTTTGAATTAATCTTGCTATTGCCCGTAGGGGCATATCTTTCGCATGAGCGTGACGGTACCACTACGTAGCCCCTTAAGCATAAACAGCGAAATCACACCAAGGAACGACGAACCTCCAGACGTTGCTTCACTTTCTTCACAAACATATTGCCATCTGCTGCGAACCCGTTCACAGCCAGCACTGCGCGATCGGTTCTTGAAAGAAAAAGTTAGAGAAAGAGACAAAATAGTAAGTGACGACACGCGTACAATCGAAATACCTTTGGTGCATATCGCGTTTGAATTGAATATCCTTCGCTCTGTCGTGTGTCGCCAGCAATAACACTGAAATCTGCACCGGCAATAGCAAGGATTGTACCACCATTTTCTGTGTAAGGGTTGAACCGCCTCTCCTGAGGATGAGCGACTGAATCCATGTCAGGTATGGTCATTTAGAAAGTGGACAAGCTTGAGTTGGTGGTCAAGAGAGTTATTAGAGACGGTCAGGTCCAGTCTGACTCCCAGGCCGCGTAAGTATGCAGTTTAATTATATTTTCCCACAATACTACCCGCTGCTTTTGGTAAAGCGGTTGTTTGCGTAAACCTTGACTCAAACGATCGCAGATCTTGCAGCTTGGTACAGCTCAATATGAGTAAGTAGTCTTCTGCACACTAGATATCATTCTAGCTGACAAAAAATCAGACAAGGACCTGCTTGATGGCCGACTGCTGTTCGCAATTCCAAAAAAAGGTCAAATTCATCTTGATTACAGTTCGTCAGTAGTACTAACCCACCCTAGGACGGCTGCATGAGAAATGTCTCGAGTTACTCTCCGGTGTGTTCCTCCTTTAATATATGAGTGATATTCAAACCAACCTACAGGCGCCGACATCCAATTCCGGAGACACAACAGGCTTGACGTCTGCCTAGTGATGAATCACCCTATGGCTCTGTAAAATTCCGGTTCCAATCCTACATCTGACCGAATCTGACTCTGATGCAGCGTATTCCTTCCAGCAGCAGACATACCATCATTTGTCGCAAATGGAGACGTTGACCTTGGCATAACAGGCCACGATGTCATCCTTGAGGCTGGAATGCAAGATCAGATAACGGAGATTCATCGACTGGGGTTCGGAAAATGCGCTTTGCAAGTGCAAACTCCAGAACATGGGCCATTCCAATCGGTTGAAGATCTTGCGGGAAAACGCGTGGTTACAAGTTTTGATGTCATCGCGGGGGCGTATTTTGCTGAGATCGATGAGCGATTGAACCTCACTGGTGATAACAAAACCAAGATCCAGTATGTAGGCGGAAGTGTAGAAGCAGCCTGTGCTCTTGGACTCGCGGATGGTATAGGTGAGTCGCGCGTTAGAATGACAGATTGCCATGATGCTTACATCTTGGTCATTGAATAGTCGATCTTGTTGGTATGTTATCATCCCGAGCCAGGTGTAGAAAGATCTAACAATATCTTAGAATCTGGAGATACGATGCGAGCAGCCGGTCTGCACGCCATTGCGACAGTACTTCAAACAGAGGCAGTACTCATAAAATCAAACGCTCCTCATCGTGCCCATCATGCACCTCTGATCGATCTTATGGCAAGCCGAATAGCCGGAGTCCTGGCGGCGGCGAAATATGTTATCTGCGAATATAACATTCGTAGGCAATCAATATCTCAAGCGGCAGCTATTACGCCTGGAAGAAGAGCACCCACCATCAGTCCTCTCGAAGCGGAAGGTTGGGTTGCGATCAGTAGTATGGTTGAGAAGAAGAACATTGCAAATACCATGGACCAACTAGTAGAGATTGGCGCGGAGGATCTTATGGTCTTCAATCTGGATAATTGCAGGGTATGAACGTCAGCATAGGCATAGAGTTGTTGCTTTAGAGCAGTTTCTGGACCAATCTTCTCAAATTTGAACGTGTTTATCCACAGAACTGTAAGTACTTCAAGTTGGTACTACCGTGTCATGGTTCCTGTCGCTACTTCGCTTAGACACAGCAGGCATAACACAATATGAGATATATGCGATGCGCGAACGAAGCAGGCTGTCGCGGTAGGATCAGAGATGGAAGGTGTTGATGGCATAGCGAATGATATCCACGATGAGCTAAGAATACAAATGAAAGAACTAAGATGAAAAGTGAAATTAGTAGTCGGCGTGCCACGTCTCTACGAGTCCAGTCTACTATGTGGGTTGGTCGATCATCGATTATGGGACGTGACTGCGCGGCTGCTACACTGGGGTTGCGGTAGCATGAGGTGGTGTAAATGTAGAGGCTGTCTGGGCATGCCGCGGTTGGCCTCGCTTAGTAGGTCGTGGAGCAATATATAATGCTTGCAGAGTTGTCATCGGATCGCAGCGAGTGGAAGATGCGTAAGAAAGACGTACCCCCCTTGCCCTTACTGTAGCAACTCCTACGAGACTACGGCCGTGATGCGAAAAAAAATTACCTTGGAGGCCGTTTGAGTTTCAGTATTTCATCGTTATTTGGACGTCGTGACGTGTCACGGAGGACCAAGAGGTTTGAGGTCAAAATAGGAAGTAGTGAGATGGCGGCACATTTGAACTATCTGAGTCGTCGATTGTTCGGGGATCCTCAAGTTGAGCTGAGTCTTTCATGTCGTAGAATATTCAGCACTTGTACTAGTTATATACAAAAAAAGCTGGCGGGACAAGTAACTTTTCATCTGCGACCTGCGAGTGGGAGGTTCAGCTGAAGTGGTCTTGACTCTCTATTGGAAAATTAAACTTACATTGTGAATGGAAAATAGGTCTTCAAGGTCACCCTTTCGAGGATAGGCTGAAGATGCCATACATATACATCTTTGTCACTGGCAGTGACTAGCATTGTTCCAACTGTTCCATCACCAAAAAGGGTTGCACATTCCACTCCCTCGTCGTGCTGGAGGGGAGGGCCGACTGAGATGTCTGTGTCGAGATTCCAGGGACGCTCTGTTTTATCGAGCAATGCACTCATAGGGAAGCGGTTGTTCTGGTGATGCCGTGTTGGTAAGGATGGTGAATTTCAGTCTGAAGAGGCGTACGTCGGAAACGGCCGGGTTGATCATGAAAACTTCTTTGCAGAAACGTAAAACGTAAGACCCTGAATCTACTAAGTGTTTCAAGGACTGAGTACTGAGTATAGGGCCGCCGCCACCGATGGCCGGGGTGTTTCAAACTTCAAGCCTTTCGAGAGCAAGAATGAAGGACCCACACAATAATGAACACACGCTTCAACTTTATGGTCCACAGATGACTCGACCGTAACTTTTTATCAACCTATTACGGGTCCTGTGCAGTCGATCGACTTTACACAAATCGGCCAGTGAAACGCTGCATCGCCATCATCATTGAACTAATCGGAACTGTGTTCTTAGTTTTTGTCATTTACACTTGTCAGGGGTGGGCGGCGCCCGTCCGCATCTCGGCAGGTGTCTAGCTCATTCATAAGAGACAAAACAGTAGCATGATGTGTGCAAAAATTTCCGTTCATCCCACTACCTCTCAATCTAAAGCAGATGGAACTTTGGGCTGACGATGTTCAAATTACAGCTGCCTGGGGTCTGCATTACTTAGCGGTGCGTCGCTGTCTTGATACCAGGGCGAAACGATAACAGATACCCATATCATGTGCGGCTACCAGTACTTACGCAGTGCGTGCGGTCTTATTTACTTCTCCCCCGTTCTAACTTGACAACTCAGTGGCCCAGGCTACATTCTGGGTAGGTCCCAATCTATTCCTGTCCGTCGAGTTAAACCTGTTTATCCAGACCTATGATTATGTTTGTTGTCTTCACGAAGAAGTGAGCAATGTTCCGCGATACGCCTTGCTTCTTTCATTGATAATATGTTGTTCAAAGTGGACATTCCTGCGTCAGTCGCGCTGGACTAGGGTAAAAGTCCTTTATATATTTGCACGATATGTCCCCTTTTTCTCCATGACTATGGACATATACAGTGCGTTCATTCCAAACAACCAGCATACATGCCCCCGATAATAAACTAAAATTCTGTGCTTCAGTGACCTTCGCACCGGTTGAGAACCCCAATGTATGTGAACCCGCAGTTGGATTTACCACTGATGAGCGGTACTTAGCAAATGTATGACTTCGCCAGAAATGCAGGGTGATAATCAATATGTATTCATGTACGTGCGCGGTCCTTGATCAATGGCTGCACTTCCTGACTGACCGCCGCTCTTTTCTCTCGCAGGTTTTGGACTGATATCACTCATTTGCTCCGAATGTATCTGTCCTTCTCCTACGCCATGCACATGCTCCTGATCCTATTCCTTCAGCCATTTTTGTGCTCAGAACATGTGCGCTTTGGGACAACAACCGGATCTTACGCTTAGTCGTGCTGACCACCGTTTTTGTGAGTTTCATACTTCGACCACACCTCCACAATGTTGATTCATCAGCCAGGCTGGTATTACAATATCCACCGGCCTTCGTTTTGCGACACTAGCCCTCTCATATGGTATGTGCTCTCATGGGCCTTCCCCACTACTATTCGCACATATTCACTCTTCTGGCGTAGTCGTGACCAGCGTGATCCCAGGCATCGCAGGCTGTTACTTGAGCTTGGGCGGTGTCTGGTATCCCATGTCATTTGTTCTCTTGCTTATATCTCAATCGGGTACGTCGCCGGGAACTGGAAACATCAATTACATATACGCACTAGCTGATACTCTCCTCAGGACTATTCTCCCTCACACTCATACATGTCATACAGAGCTGGCGTACAGCCAAGGGGCATCTGTACTCCATCCTGGTAAAGCATAACATGTTCTACTATACGTGCGGTCTCAGTGAGTCAGGACTTCATATCTTTTCATGCCCATCAGTGACGATTGTTGTTCCGAAAGTTCTCTCGGCCGTGAATGTGTTCATACCGTTGCTGTTTGCCGATGTGCGTAAATCTCGCAATATCCTTCAATATGATCGAGCCATTGATGTTACGCACGCCCAGTCCTTATTTCACTCTTTTGAAGAGTACGCACCTCCAACTCCTGCTACAGATTCCTAATACTGACGAATCCTCCAAAATACAGTTTGGAAGTCTGTGTCCTTGCGATCATCGCTACGCGCATGCACCTCCATCTCTGGCATGACGACCAGCACGTGAATAGCTCTGGTCTACAGACCTTCCTATCAAATACTGGCATATTCGTCGGATCGGAGCTGGAGGTGACGGAGCCTTGACCTCCGAGTCAAGAACGTGATAGATTAGAATGTACCCATATCGATCGAAACCACGAGTGACGAGGGTCAAATATTGCTATTTGCGTGTACATACAACTACCAAACATAGTCGTTTCAAAAAATATTCGAGCCAGGTTGAACGAGAAGAAAATGGAAAACATAAGCACGAGTCGTACAATGTAAACATAGCAAGAATGGGAAAAAGATTGCAATCATGATAAGTCAGAATGGAAGCCTGCAGAACGTTTCAAATTCCCTTTCATCCTCACTGCAAGTTGATGCCAGAAGTCAAAGGGACCTCATACTCGTCGCACGACACCTCAGAGAAGCGAAGCTTCTGGCCGACTTTAGGGTTACCATACTAATGGGCGAAAGGATAGCTTTAGCGAAAAAAAACCCTTTGAAAAGCAGTAAAACTTACAAATGTCAGTCCGGGCTGGGGCATCGGGCAGGCATATGCCAATGCACCGCCAGAGGGACCACCATACAGTTTAATAGCGCATTCACCGCTAGTACAAGTGGGGATTCCCGTGAATTTACCAGCGTGGCTGGCATCAGTGGTGAATGCCATATGGATGCCACCAGAGGCGTCATTAATCCACCCTTTCGTCGACTGCGTGTCTTTATACAATCCATGCTGATCTTGGAGGGAGAAGGACTGGCCCATCTCAACCTCCTTTCCACGCGAGCAATCTGTGGTCGAATTGCAGACTTTGAATGGGATATCAACGAAGAAGCCGTTCTTCTTGTAGTCGGTGTGGTCGCGGTCGATGCCGAGCTGCTCGCCATCGGAGAAGGAAAGGATATAGCAATGGCCATATTTTATGCCTAGGTATTTGCCGTGCCCACAGACTGGATAGTTTGTGCACGTGCAAGAGGGTTCAACGCCGCCATGTCCATTGCCACATGCCTGAGGACCAGGGAATGGGATAGGAGGGGTAGGAGGGTTGAACGGGCCGAGAGGGTCAAAAGGGCCAGGAGGATTGAAAGGGCCGGGAGGATTCGGAGGGTAGACAGGGTGGTAAGGGCAGGCAGGGGTAGGAGGGTTAGGAAGCTCAGGAGTGTCTGAGATGCACGTCCCGCGGTCCCTGTGAAACCCAACCGGGCAGCACCCTCCATTCCTAGCACCACTTCCGTTTTCATACGTCCATACGTGATCCTTGGCGCACCACTGCCCCAAAAATGTCAATAAGCATGATTGATAAGAAGTCAGATCGAAATCATACCTTGGCTAACTGCGCAGTCTTGTCGATCCATGTGAGACCACTCGCATCTTGAGCATATTTCTTCTCATGCGTGTCCTGCCAGCTATTCAGCATGAGTTCAGAAAATATGTGTACGGACTTACTGCGTCAATATACTCAACACCGTAACAGAGTTCGCGCACGGCTGTCTGACGGCACACCATTTGACCGTTGCTGTCAGGAACTATTTCCCAACCATCGGTGGGCAGGCCTGATGATATGAATCAATTGAGCATGCTGGTGAAGATAGATTCGAACGCAGAATTGTATGCCTACCTGCTTGCCTAGCACGTTCCTCGCAGGTAGAAGGAACGTGGAAAGCGGCTTCAGCGTGTTGAGAAAGCACAACAAAGGCCTGTGAGAGAGCTAAAGCAGGTATTAAAAAAAGTTGCATTGTAGTGGATAGCACACCAGAGAAGTTGCACGGCGTGCATTTATACTGTTGCTAGCGCTTGACCTCCGTATGCCGGGCGAGCTAGCGATTGGCGTCGGATTTAACGTTCAAGATCAATGATGATGCACACAGCATCGAAGAAACCAGCTCCCCCGGTTCATCTGATGTTCTTACCATGCCCTGTGTGATTCTCATTGACAGCAACCAGAAACATCTCAAATTCTTTCTAAATCGACGAATCAGCGACAAAGACCAGGTGGAAAACCACCTTAATTGGGCACCGGCGTTGACTTCTTGCTCATCGTAGTAATGATAAGATGGATTTCCAATCTGTCATCAACCCTGGATAGAAATTCGTCGGGCCGGTTAGAAACAACTTGCTTGCTTGAGTCACTGCAAATAATGAGAACAAAAGGCGATCTGATAGCAAGATACACATAGACCACACCATAATTGCACTCACAATCAGAACGTAAATCCTACAATGTCTGTGCCAGCGCCATTCGAATGACAGACAGAAGTAAAGCTTTGAAACTTCTGTCGCATCCCATGACCATTAATGGTCTAATAGATGGCCAAGACAGATCCTGGGGCCAATAGGTGTACACAGAAAGTGCGTGAATGATGTTCAATAAATGGAGTTTCAATCACCCCGCGTTCGTTGCCAAAGTTAGGTCACCGAAGGGCGCTCTGGCTATGAAACTTAGATCCTCCTACTTCGAATTAAGAATAAGAGATGGGGGGCATCACATTACCTAAATATGCAGAGGGATCATCGGGTATAAGCAGAATTGCTAGATTGGTTCGAGAGCATCAACATTTAACAGAAGGCGTGCGCATTCGAATGAAAATTTCGGGAACTTTCAGTAGCCGTGACCCGGACTGGGCTTGTGTTACTCATATTTAAGACAACAAGATCAGCTAGATTATGATGCAGCGATTAGAGTTAAGAACTTTTCGAGCGAAGACGAGAAGATGATCAGCTGAACCATTTGAATTTCGAAACATACAAGTACTCGGCGGGTATGAAGGGCGCCAGCGGACAAAATTTGTCTGGGTTTGATCATCAACGCTTTCGCTTTCCGGTCGTGAGTTTTCTTTCCCAAAACCAACTTTCACTTTCCGGAACATATGATTAAATTTCTATTTCGGGATATGCTTTCACTTAAGCTTTCTGCACATGTGCAACGACTGTGCAACGACGACTAGAGTTCCGATCATGTAATGCAATAATCATGACCTCACATTATCAACCTGCCTTCTCGCCGCCACCGCCATCAGCACCACCACCTTCACCCCTGCTGCCAGCACTGCGGTATGTGGCCTTCTAATGTGGACTTCAAGTGTAAGTGCCATGTGTTTAGACTACAATCATGTGTGAGTACTGACCACCATGTTCGTGCCCATGCCTCCATCACCATAATGCACCCACCCTATTGTCATACCCGCCGTCCTCGACAGTATGCACATCTGCAGTGCATACATGCGTCCGACTCTTGTCTTCGCAGCTTCCAGAATGTACCCTATCGCATCAAGTCGAGCCGAGTCGGAAACTGCTGATAACTTTCTAGATACAACGGAGTCAGCCACGCAACATGAAGTGACAGTAACGGCTTTTATGCGGCATCAGGTACTTTATTCAGCCCACATTCTTCCCCAAAAAGTCCCCTTCCTACCAGGCTGGGACTTTCCTAGTAGTGCTCCGATTCCCTTGTGTATTGCCGTATTCACTGGCCTCATAGACGCTGAGTCATAGACATGAGGACAGGGCTGTGGCAGTGGTGGAGGATTCAGCTTCGGGGCTTCTAAATCCCGTTCATATCTTGAGAGTTGACGAGGTGACCTGCTCAGCTCGCCAGAACGCAGAGCGTCGAAGGTGCGCCGGGCTGCCTTCAGCTTGTGCAGGACCTGTTTGTAAAAGTGTATCTCTCCATCAAGATACTTCCTCGTTATTGTGCTAAAGTTTTCCACTTTCTGGTCGTGTTATGTGTCCATCTCAGCCATCGTAATGTTCAAGACAGTTTCATAGCGTGCGGCCGTCTCATTGTTTGACTGAACAAATGCATCAAGCCATTATCTTCCACAAAAATTGTGAACGTTCCGACCTTCCCAATCTGAGAGCATCTTTATATCGTGAAACAGTAGATTGGCGGGTTTCAACAATTCCCTGAAACGATCACACTCAGGGCAAAAATGGTGATCAAACAATCCCAGATATCTCATACAATTGGGATGGATGAGCAACGCTCTTGAAGGCATCGTGAGTTGCAAGCTTGGTACGCCGGACCTTTATCTGAGGTTAGTACAAGTCTTGCATAAGGAACATGACACAGATATGATCGTCATACAGGTCTGCAACAATCTGCAAACCATCAGATGTTTTCTGCATCACTTTTATGAGCTTCAGACAATCTTCGAGTCATGTCTCAGTTAGTCGGGGTGTCCCACGGATCTTCGTTAATTCCCAGGGGAGTAGAAGACAAAGGTGTCGACGTAATCAAGGACAATAATGAGTACGACGACAATCATTCGGCTCTCGACATCTCTGGAAAGCACGTAATTTGGCACAACTGACGCCCGTACTCACCTAGTCTCACTTCACGAATGCAACCAAAAACGTCTCTCAAGCTCTGCGTGCCCTTGCTCACTGCAAGGGTGTGACGACTGAAGCGATCACTTACTTCTGTGGCATCGTCCAGATCTACGTTGAATGCGGGATGAAAAACATGTGCAAAGAATGAAGGCCCAGCAGCAGGCATTGAAAGTAATTGGGGCATAAGCCGTTTCCAATCCCTGAACATGGGTTAAACAGCAAAAGTAAACCTATCGTTCATGCTCACCGCATCATTTGCAATACCAGGAAGACATCTAGTTGAAGTGTGTAACACCATGAAGTGAGAGAACCGCCGTTGAACTGTTATGCGGGTAGGAGAGATAGGTGGGATGTATGGATCATATGATTCATCTGTAGCCGAAGAAAACAGTGAAGTAACACTATACATGGTATATGCTCCTGAAAGGCCCGACGTGCGTTTCAAAGGTGAGTGAACCAAGACCTGAGACTTTGGAACTTTAGATTGCCACGCAGGGCCAGCGTCAGCATTGGACTTTGCGGAGGATACCACAAGTAGCTACACCTGTTCAATAGCCTCGAGGAATTGAAGGCAGACAGCCTTTTGAGCATTCAAGCGACCAATGTCACCAAGCTGCGTTCTGAGCGTGACATGGACTCTCTCACCCAGTTGCGTGAAAGAATCGTAGATGTTTGATAGTTGAATTGCGTGGCCCTCAGTGAAAAATGGACCTAATGGCTTCGGGGTTGGCGGGTTGATCGTGATGATGTAACTTAGAGACGGCCCGGAACTTCCCGATCAGGCGCTGAGAAATGTGAAAATGAAAGTCACAAGGGAAAGTCGAAAGTCAACGCCGAAAGCGAAAGCGAAAGTTGAAAGCCGAATTCGTCGAAAGTTGAAGTCCAAATCGAAAGCCGAAGTCGAAGGCAAAACTCTTACAAGGCAATGTGAAATCTTTATTTGGAGATGAACAGTTTCAAGGAAAATCACGAAAACTTTTTGTCCGCCCAAGTCCGTTATAGGCGGGAGTCGGTAGACTCGAAATGTTTGTTTTTCAGACTCCGACATATGCTGAAGTCACGTTATGTTTGAACGTTGCCTTTTGATTTGGTGTCCGACGTGTCTGGACTCAGACTGTATCATGAGCAAATCTAGCTGATCATTTTCCCGTCTTAAAGCTTAAAGATGGCTCACCGTACACGACGTCGCACTACGGATACTGAAAGTTCTCGGATTTTTAAGAATGCGCGCGTCTTCTGTTAAAACTCATGGCGGTTGTTTGATTGGTCTTTAACTGATCTATAGCTGCTATTCTGTCAACCACACAGGAATAATCGATTGTCAACGATCCGTCTACAGATCTAGGTAATGTGATACCTAAATCTGTAAACGGTTCCAAGCTCTTTAAGACTGTTGAGATCATCATGCCAACACCCATGTGATCATATACTTCCCTATCTCCTATTATTGATTCGAATTAGGAGGATCCGAGTTTCATAGCCGGCGTGCTCTTCAGTGACCCAACTTTGGCAACGAACGAAGGGTGATTGTCACTCCATTTATTGAAGATGATTCACGCACTTTCTGCGTATACGTACTGGCCCCTAGCCAAAGGACCATATTGTCGTGATTCGATTTAGGTAGTTTGACTTTTTGATGGATCTGGCTGCACTCGTTTTTGAATATTTTCCATGTCAGGGACGTCTGCTTTGTCCGAGTATTGAGGTGTCTCCGCCATTCGTGTTGTCGTGTTACCACCTGGTATCTTGGATGCGGGAACCGCTGACGGACGGGTGTGTATTGACACTGGCGGAGAGAAAATGGCAGGAGTCTCATCTGGCACATCTGTCAAAAACGGCAGAAGTGGGAAGGATTGAGGCAAGATGGAGCCTTCAAAGCTTCACGGTGGATGACGGCGTGGCCTAGGTTATCACTACTTTGTGTTTATTACTGATGTACTGCGATATCCGAGAGCACGAATGACGTCGTAGGGTTGTCGTAGGGTCAATCAAACCTTGCTATTTGCGTGTACATACAGCGAACAAACATAGTCGTGTCAAAAAAATTCGAACCGGACTGAACAAGAAAAAAGTGTGGCAAATCGATACTATAAGTACAAGTTGCATAACGTAGACATAGCAAGAATCATAGTAAGATTGTTATCAGAATGGCGCGGGGCTTGGTAAGTCAGAATGAAAGCATGCAAAACATCTCGAATTTCCTTTCGTCCTCACTGCAGGTTGATGCCAGAAGTCAAAGGGACCTCATACTCGTCGCACGTCACCTCAGAGAAGCGAAGCTTCTGACCAACTTTAGGGTTCCCATACTAACGGACAAAAAGACGTCTTTAGCGAAAAAAACCCTTTGAAAAGAAGTAAAACTTACAAATGTCAGTCCGGGTTGGGGCATCGGGCAGGCATATGCCAATGCACCGCCAGAGGGACCACCGTACATTTGAATGGCACATTCACCCCCAGCACAAGTAGCGATTCCCGTGAATTTACCGGCATGGTTGGCATCAGTGGTGAATTCCATGTGAGCGCCACCAGAGGCGTCATTGATCCACCCTTTCGTCGACTGCGTGTCTCTGTACAATCCATGCTGATCTTGGAGGGAGAAGGACTGGCCCATCTCAACCTCCTTTCCACGCGAGCAATCTGTGGTCGAATTGCAGACTTTGAATGGGATATCGACGAAGAAGCCATTCTTCTTGTAGTCGGTGTGGTCGCGGTCGATGCCGAGCTGCTCGCCATCGGCGAAGGAAAGGATATAGCAATGGCCATATTTTATGCCTAGGTATTTGCCGTGCCCACAGACCGGATAGTTCGTGCATGTGCAAGAGGGTTCAGCGCCGCCGTGCCCATTGCCACATGCCTGATGACCAGGGAATGGGATAGGAGGGGTAGGAGGGTTGAAAGGACCATGAGGGTTCGGAGGGTAGACAGGATTTGGAGGGTAGACAGGGTGGTAAGGGCAGGCAGGAGTAGGAGGGTTAGGAAGCTCAGGCGCATTTGAGATGCACATCCCACGGTCCATGTGAAACCCAACTGGGCAGCACCCTCCATACCTAGAACCGCTTGCGTTATCGTACGTCCATACGTGATCCTTTGCGCACCACTGCTCCAAAATATCAATGAGTATGATTGATAAAAAATCAGATCAAAACCATACCTTGGCTAACTGTGCAGTCTTGTCGATCCATGTGAGACCACTCGCATCTTGAGCACATTTCTTCTCGTGGGTGTCCTGCCAGCTATTTAGCATTAGTTCAGAAAATATGTATACGGACTTACTGCGTCAATATACTCAACACCATAACAGAGTTCGCGCACGGCTGTCTGACGACACTTCATTTGACCATTGTTGTCGGGGACTATTTCCCAACCATCAGTGGGCAGGCCTGATGATACATATCAATTGAGCATGCCGGTGAAGGTGGGTTTAACTGCAAAATTGTACACCTACCTGCTTGCACAGCACGTTCCTCACAGGTCAAAGGAACGCGGAAAGCGGCCTCAGCGTGTTGAGAAAGCACAACAAAGGCTTGTGAGAGAGATAAAGCAGTTGTAAAAAGAAGTCTCATTGTTGCGGATGGCACACTAGAGAAGTTGCAGTGTGCATTTATACTGTTGCCAGCGCTTGACCTCTGTATAGGAGAGCTAGCGATTGGCATCGGAGTTCGATAATGATACACACAGCATTGACAAAACCAGCTCCCCCGGTTCGTCTGATGTTCTTACCATGGAAGAAATGTGCCCTGTTTAATCTAGGTCAATCGTTGGCGGCAACCGGAAACATATCAAGTAAGTTCTTTCATAAGGAAAACCACCTTACCAGCGCACCGGCGTCAACTAGTGGCTTCTTGCTCATCGTAATAATAAGATGAGTTTCCAATCTGTCATCAGCCCTGGATAGAAATTCATCAGGTCGGTCGGAAACAACTTGCTGACTCAGAGTGAGTGACCAAAGACGTGCGCGAAATCATAGATGTATGTCCACTTGCAATCACAACGTAAAAATCTCAATGTCCGTGCCAGCGCCATTCGAACGACAGAGATAAATGAAGCTTCTGTCGCGTCCTATGACAGTTGATGATCTAATGGGACACAAGGAAGATGCAGGGGCAAATACGCAGAAAGCGCATGAATGATTTGAATTAGGAGGATTTGACGGAGCGCCCTTCGGTGACATAACTTTGGGAGTGAACGTAAGGCGATTGACGCTCTATCTATTTAAAATCAATAATAAGAAATGGGGGAGCATAAGATCAACCTACTATTATATGGGTGTCGACATGCTCATCTCAACAGTCTTAGAGAGTTTGGAATTTGGCTAGAACGGCACGCATCAATCTGCAGCCTGGGGGATCATTGATTATTGGATATATCCCTGTGACATAATGGCGGCTAGATTGGTCCGAGATCAATTAAACAAGCACCATGAGTTTTAACAGAAGGCACGCGCAAAGTTCTGGAAATTCCGGGAACTTTCAGTATCCATAGCCCTGACGCTTTGGCGAGCGAAGAGGAGATAATCAGAGCTATGATACAGAGTCCAGACTCAGACACCGAATCCAAATTTCAGCGTTCAACTTACGTTCAAACATAATGCTTAGCAAGCGCTCAGGAGTCAGGACAGAAGAACACTTACTGTATCATGTAATTGGAATCACCTGGCACGCAGCAAAATGTCTTCTGAGAGGTGTGGGCTACTCTCTCCTTCACATAAACAAAATGCGGGACAATGCTTTACCGTCTTAGCAGTGGTTGAACGTTGAGTCACAGCCGCCTCATAGTACCACCGTGACTTTGTCAGCGCTTCATAGATGTTGGAAATATTTTTTAGACTCCGACATGTATGTTTGAACTTTGGATTTCATGTCCGGCTCCGAGCTCAGCGCTCAGTACCTCTCCAGCTGGATTCTGTATGGTGATCAAATCTAGCTCTGATCATCTTCTTGTCTTAAAGTCAACAGAAGCTTGCCACGGCGTCAGGGCTACGGATACTGAATGTTCCCGGAATTTTCAGAACTTTGTGCGCCCCTTCTGTTAAAACTCTGACTCATGGCGCCTGTTTAATTGGTCTCGAACCGATCTAGCAATTCTGCTACAAGGATAATCAATGATCCCTCTGCATCATGATATCTAGGTAATGTGACTCTCCCTCATAATGATTTGGATTAGGAGGATCCGAATCTCATTATCGGAGCGCCCTCGAATCAGTGACATGACTTCGGGAATGAACGTAGGGCGATTGATGCTCTATTGAAAATCATTCACGCGCTTTCTGCGTATTTGCACCAGCATCTTTCTTGGGCGCCCATTAGATCATTAACTGTCATGGGACGCGACAGAAGCTTCACTTATCTCTATCATTCGAATAGCGCTGGCATGGACTTTGCAATTTTTACGTTGTGATTGCAAGTGGACGTACAACTATGATTTCGCGTACGTTTTTGGTGACTCACTTCGAGTCAGTTTTCAGCACACGTTTCAGGTGTGGTATATGTCTATCTGGCTACTAGACACCTTTTTTTGCAGTGACTCGAGAAAATAAGTTGTTTCTGACCGACCTGACAAATTTCTATCCAGGGCTGATGACAAATTGGAAGCTCATCTTATCATTACGATGAGCAAAAAGTCAACACCGGTGCGCAAGTAAGGTGGTTTTCTTATGAAAGAACTTGATATGTTTCCAGTTGCCGCCAACGATTATTCTTAGATTAAGGTAAGAACGTCAGATGAACCGGGGGAGCTGGTTTTTTCAATGCTATGTGCATCATTATTGAACTCCGATGCCAATCGCTACTAGCTCTCCTACACAGAGGTCAAGCGCTGGCAACAGTATAAATGCACACTGCAACTTCTCTAGTGTGCCATCCGCAACAATGAGACTTCTTTTTACAACTGCTATCTCTCTCTCACAAGCCTTTGTTGTGCTTTCTCAACACGCTGAGGCCGCTTTCCGCGCTCCTTTGACCTGTGAGGAACGTGCTCGGCAAGCAGGTTACCCTCCCAACCCTGGCTATGCTCCTTACCCCTATAACCCTCTCAACCCTGCCTACCCTCTCAATCCTCCCAACTTTCCTGCCCCTTGGCCTGGTCCCTGCCCTCAGCCATGTGGCAATGGACATGGCGGTGTTGAACCCTCTTGCAGATGCACAAACTATCCAGTCTGTGGGCATGGCAAATACCTAGGCATCAAATACGGCCATTGTTATATCCTTTCCTTCGCCGATGGCGAGCAGCTCGGCATCGACCGTGACCACACCGACTACAAGAAGAACGGCTTCTTCGTCGATATCCCATTCAAAGTCTGCAATTCGACCACAGATTGCTCGCGTGGAAAGGAGGTTGAGATGGGCCAGTCCTTCTCCCTCCAAGATCAGCATGG
>MU172304.1:406601-423640 GCA_016695485.1 Suillus hirtellus | reverse complement strand
AAGGAATGTATGACCCACTACTATATTGTTTTAGTCTATGCAGGCGTCAGCAATTGCTGAAGCAAAATGTAACTATACCAATTATTGTAGACAATAGCACAACTTCGGTCATAAATACTTGATTTCGCCCATTAACACCTTGGTGATTGGATGGGGGGCGGCTGTCACCAGGGTCCCGAATTCACTTACACGGCACTACACAGCATTTGCGCAAAACCTTGGACTGCTGCGAGACGCGTGGCAGATGAATACAACTGCTAGTTGTTGGGTATTCATACGATTTCGCGTGACAATTTGAAGTAAGCTGTACGTTGTATATGTTTGCTTGATGGACACATTCCGGCTGCGATACGAAAGTGGCACTTCTTTGCACAAATTCGCAATTGATATATAGTAGACAAACATGAACAATTTAAAGAAGGTGGCGTTAAAATTCGCACAAGGCATCAGTTTGCACTTCGTAAACACTTCGTGGTACTCTGCAAAACACGAGTTTTTTGGTCTGGCTTGGGACGTTGCACGATACTCGAAGAAAATCAACTTTTTGGAGAAGAGGGCGTCAAAATTAGCGCGAGAATATTAATTTAAACTTGTGCACTTGGTAAACACCTTGTAGTCATCTGGAAGATTAAGGCCTTCACGCCTGACTTTGACACGATGGAATTCACTTCTGAGGTGCCGATAGTGTCTCATGCAGTTCGACCCTTTGATTTTACTCCATATCACTTTCGAGTTAGAATTCCAGCGATATGTAGGTGTTCTCCCGATCAAACGCTGGTGTAGGAAATTTATGCATTGTCCTTTCCTGTATAAAGTCAAACATCACTATGTGATGATGGATAGCAGAATTATACAGATGTTTGTGATTGTGTACTATGTATCGTCATATATACTCTTATCATCTTTCCTCCAGTTCACTGATGTAAATGGCGTGCGACGGTATTGTTTCATCCTTATATGATGTACGGTTAAACGAATGCCATTATGGGGCAGTGCTTCGTCAGACTATGTGCATGAGGCTGCAGGGTCAGTGTGAAAACGGGGGTGATCCCTGGCATGAGTTTTTCATATCCTTCAGATAGGAAGATCCGAACTATGCACGTTTTGTTCGGGTTGTCTGCAGCCTTTGCTTCTCTACCTGTAAAGTTAGTTAGGTGACGTAATTAGTAATTACGTACATCAAAGTTCACATCCCCTTCGAATTGGCTCAGTGGAAACGTACAGAACGTTCCGTGATCATCCACATGATCTATTTGACTATCGTTTCATCTTTCCATCTTCAAGGATATCTCTCCTGACAAACCCAGAGCGCTTAAAAGTTTGCCCTCCCAACTGGCTGCGACTGATCACCTGGAGTTATCTCAACTACTGTCTCTTCGAAAACATCTTTCACCCTCTTTTCTCAATCTCAGCGTGACAGCGTCCCCCTTTCTTTTTTCCTATTTCCATAGTAAGTCCACGTCATACGCCACCTGGAACGCTTGACTGACCTTCGCTCTGATAAAGCGAACACCCTTCCATTTTCCACGCTATCTCCACTTCTCAAGCACAAGACTCTGCCACTTGATTCGATACCTTTACCAAAGGATCTCGCCACACTACTCAAAACTTTACGTCTTGAAACCAGTCCTCCTAATCGTCGAATAATGGATCACACGCTAAAAAATGCCAAACACATAGATTTTATTGGGGAAGTGGACCATACTGAACACTAATGGCTTCAGGAGCTGCCTCCAAGACCAGAGGTACGTTCCACCATCATCACTAATTCAGACGCTAACACCTCATGCAGCTGTGCACTATTGGTAGGTCTGTGTGATTAGTGGAGAAGACTTCTGCGGAGTAAGTGGTTACTGCAATTGCCTGATGCGCGTCCTCACTTTGTCTGCATTCTAGTTTCGTCGTTTCTGACGCATGCACGCAACATTTGCTACATATGGTATTCTCTCGACGGGCATGACTGTCCCTAATGCCAGTTCGTGTTGTCTCTCGATCCTGTCGACGATTTATTCTCGTGATACTGATGTGCTAACCATATGTATGTCTCGTAGCTAGCTACCTTTTACAGATGCCCAATCAAGAACCTCATCGGTGCAGCTCATTCGGCGCATTGACTGACCATCTCAGGGTTATCATCATGTGGATCACGTCACCATCGATTTTGATCCCAAGTAAGTTTGCTACATAATTTGTGGGTCAAAAGCTGTATTGAGCTCCAATGCATTAGAATCCTCCTGATTCTCGTGACTCATTAAGGTCGTCTTCAAACAGGAGACAGACCTTAAAGATGACATTTTTGCGGCGCTATGAATCACTTTGGCGCCAGGTATTCGACTCGGTGCCAGACTCGTATCCTTGTCCTTTGGGTGCTGATGGCATCTAACAACCGAAAGTTGAGTATGCAAATGACGATTACAGAGCTCCTATGGAGGCTACAGTAAACAGTGGCACATAATCCTTCATCAACTCTGTTCCCAGAACTGAAGGCAGACATGCACCGTATTCGCAACTTTCACATCCAACAGACAATATGTTATCACAAAACTTCGCTTGCAATCTTCAGTTGAAATTTCAACAACCCTTACCACAACCTGAATGTTGATATTGCTCTGGCCACGTCCCGCTCTCAGTAGGTGCGTGTTCTCGTCTTTTGTGTTGCTTCCCTGACGCTGATGGTGCTCTGACCGTGTCCTTCTCTCAGTTGGTGCATTTTCTCGTCTTTAATAGAAATACTCCAGAATATATACACCAGACGCCCAAAAGAATTGATCTACTATTCTTATCGAAGCCTAAGAATCACGCTATGCACGTTTGATGGCGCTTACCTCCCTACATAGGGTATTATACCAACTCTTGATTACTGCCCGGTTGCCATGTCGGAGAGATGCTGAACCTGTTATCTACTCAGTATCAGAATGGCGATACTTATACCCTCGTCAGTATTAGTTTTTTTGTGATTTATTGTCTCTCGATGGCACTATCTGTGGACACACCGACATGATAACTCCAAGCCTATGAGTAGCAGGAGTGAGTTTTCAACAGAGATATCAAGACATGAAATGTTGCGAACAATATGTTGCATAGAGCGCAAGACAGAGAATACAACATACAAAAATGCTAGGAAACTGTCATGGCATTACGAGTCGTATTAGAGTATCAGGAGCTTTCCTCTAGCAGTTTCAACTGTCCCTGTATAAATATCAGGACTTCCTCGGCCGAAGGCCTGTGTTCCGGTTTATCAAGCCAGCACTTCTGTATGTAATCCCACAGAGTATCTGCTACGGACGGAGTCACTGGTCGAGTAGGCTTTCTGCCTCTGAGTATCTGCACGGTGACTTGATGGTCACTTCGAAATTCGGAATACGGGACCTTTCCTGTAAAGACCTACAAGGAGAATGACAATCACATTGAATGGTGCCGAGATCCGCTCACAAACCTGCAACATGATACAGCCAAAAGAATATATGTCTGATGCCAATTGGGGCAAGCTTATTGACTCGTCATCTTCCGGGACTTGAAAGTTTTCAGGTGCAGCCCATCGCACATTACTCCTGATATATGACGTGCCGTGGAGCTCGGCACAGAAAATGAAAATTCCATGGTCAGCCACAAAGGCGTTGCCGTTCTCATTGATGAGAATGTTGTTCTGAGTAGCGTCAATAATCGCTTTGACGAAGGAGGCGCGTGTGGTACTCACGCCAGTGAGATCTCCATGTACTATGTTTTTGGAGTGCACTGATAGTATTCGCGTTAGCTTTGCGCCGAACAAGTGACATTTGCTGCATACAGTATTGAAGAGCTGAAGCGACATCTTTGAGCTACAACAGCAAAGATTAAGATGGAAGTTACACCATACATAAAAAAAGACTCACGATTTGAAGCATCTGAGTGAGAGTGAGTTGCTGAAAATCACGTTCCAGAAGCATGGTAAGCGAGCCCTTCTGCATCCATGGGGAGACGATAGCAGGCAGCGGACCAAACCCTTGAGTTATTCCCAGAAACGGTAACAGATTGGCGTGTTCTAGCTTAGTGTTCCGCTGCAAGTCATGTTCTAGACTCTGAAGTGTTGGGCATTAGCAAATAAACACGCGGTACCAGCACGCGGAGCCGCCCAAACCTCAGTAACCTTTATCTTGCGGTCATTGTTTGGAATTTCAAGTCTCAGACACTTTACTGCAACCTGGTAGACAGGGAAATGGTATGAGCATTGAGCACATATTAACAGGTGCGAACTTGAAGGAGCTACTCGCCTCTACTGTGATTCGGGGCTGCTTCAAACTGTGTATGCACTTCCAAACATCCCCAAAGCTGCCTTGAGCAACAGGGTATCGGGATGATTCCTTGCTTATTTGCTCAGTGAGGTCGGGCAGACTAATAACCCGATGCTCAGTAAACATTGCGTGACATAAATGCATTGAAAACAAACTCATTCTTGTTGTATGTTGTTTTTTGTGCCAACTTCGAAGCAAGCCCAAGGCTGGCGAGGAGTAAGCGTGATCTCCTCTGCCACTTCTTCAACCAGACTTGAAACCAAGTAGGAAAGAGGACCTTCATACCGAAAGAAGAAAATCTGGGATGACTACAAAGGCATGCTTGATTCTTATGACAATTTGCCGTTATGTAATTATGCTTGTTTGACCCTCTTACACTCTTCCTCTGACGGTTTTTTGATCGGTGGTGGAGGCGAACTAGGTCATTTGCTCCATCAGCGCTCGGCGCTAGATGTATGACGACCAATAGCCATTTCTGATCTAGGGACGAGCATCTGTGTGCGCAGGGACTTGCCATTCTAACCTATGTTATTAAAATCCCAGATACTACTAATCTATCTATACTCGTATGAAACATATTGCTGCAGCGCTGAGCCAGTCCAGTACGAGCGGTCTATGATTAGGCCTTAGGTATTGTTTCAGCCACCAGCGAAGTGGGAAACGGAAGCCGCTGGGGGAAGGTTTGTTCCTGTATGTTACTAATAATGTACACGTAATAGTGCTCCGAGCGAGTCAGCTGAATCATGTTCTCTTCAATCGAAACTTCGACTGCTGCTAAACGCCTACGATAACGTTGCTGTGCTGGTTCTTGAGCGTTCAACCTTTATGTTTCATCACACGTGTCAAAGGTTTTCCAGAAAGCAGGTATGTGGTCAAAAGTCGCCCTAGTAGCCGTCCTCACTGGTGTGACCTTTTTGGCTCATGCAAGACCCTGTCATTAGATGATCTATCAATCCTAGTGAAACTCAGACGGACACCCTCTCACCCACGGAGATTGACGGAAATCTATTGAATCTAAAGAGTTCGGTGTCCGAGATGAGCGCTGAACGTTCCAGCGCTTGGTCGACCGGTCGGTCCTTCAATGCTGTAGTTGAAGCTCTATCTACGGAACTTATTTTATTAAGTGCAGGCGCTTGCCGGTATGTCACACATTCTTCATCGAACACCAATGACTTGTGTTATACTTGTCCGCGTGATCTACTTACCATTTATCTGTCATCTGTCATTTAGGAGGAACGTTCACTCTGTACTTATACCCTACTTGCATTTGCTATTCGACATATCACTTGCACCCACATTCTCATCTGAGACTAATAAAGATGCCACCACATAACATTAATTTCAAAACTCCTCTCAAAGAAATCCCAGAGGCAGAAATCAAGAGAACTCTCAATATTCCCAATCACACTGGTGGTTTTGGTGATATCTGGCAATGTATCTGGTCCACCTCTTCCGGCAATCCCCCTGTCACAGTGAGCCCAACTCTAAGCACACGTGCACACAGATTGATTTGTTTGTTCCTAGGTTGCAATCAAGGCAGTGAGGGTCCTTGATGCCAGTGAAACGGCACTGTTGGCAAAGGCTGCAAGGGTAAGGTTTCGTTATAGCATATCAACGTTACTTGCATATTTTTGGTTGACAGGACCTACGACGCGAGGCCCACGTGTGGGCCAACTTGAAAGACGAACACATCCTCTCGCTTCACGGAATTACAACTGGCTTTGGCCACTTGCCAGCGTTTATTTCATCATGGATGACCAAAGGGTCTCTTGATAGTTACCTGTCAAAACTACAAATTCCGCTTTCGACATTTCAGAAGCTGGACATGGTAAGTGCTTGTGTCTGAAAGACTAGCGGCATCTCAAGCAAAGCAGTCACGTCAGATAGCATCTGGTCTCAAGTATTGTGCGTGGTTTCTATTTCTCCATGCGTGACTCAGGTTGAAATAGCCCCTTAGTGCATAAGAACGGCATTGTCCATGGCGATTTGACACCGGTATATCTCTTATCATTTACAGATTATGCTCAAGAGATGATGATCTCATGAATTTAGAACAACGTACTCATCAATAGTGATGACAAGCTTTGCCTTGCAGACTTCGGTCTCTCGGTGATCCTTGCAGAATCTGGAAACCCCACATTCAACTCCTGCCACGGGGGTAACGTGCGCTGGATGGCCCCCGAAATGTTCGCTCTACCTGATTTAGAAGAAGAAGAGCCAACAAAACCAATAAAACCAACAAAGTCGGCAGACATATATTCTCACGGTTGTATCGTGCTTCAGGTAAGTATCATATTTCGTTTGAGATCGGTGCATGTCTGACACTCTGAAGCTACTTTGTGGTCAACAACCTTACTGCTCGCTGCTGCAAGCGATCCACGTGATAACGGCGATAACGAGAGGAAGAAAGCCCTTCCGCCAGCTCGCTGGCATTGACGAAGGCCATAAGCAGTATTGGCTGAAATGTCTGTCCACCAATTCCAAGGCTCGACCTAAAGCCCAGGAAATCGTAGCGTTCATAGAAGCCGAGCTGCAGAAGCTTTAATGACGAGTAATTATAATCAATGCATTTTATGTAGCTGCTATGAATACTGCTTCAAACTAGTAAGATCCAGAAATATGGCCGGAGATCGCTGACGAGATTTGCCAACGAACCGACTTATCACCGAAAGGATATATGTTTTCGGTGGTCAAGGTCCACCTGGGGAAGTTGAATTTTATGCTGTTCAGCCCGAGCACGCCGTTGCGTATGGCATTTGTGGGCCAGTATTTTTCGGATGATGAGGTATCTGTTGATGAAGATGAAATGGATGATTGAAAGGCGTCAGGCGACTGGGACTTGGATTATTCAGAGTCATTGTATGACGGATAAGTGTTACAACGTGTGACGGTCGTCGTACTATATGTTCAGTAGCTTTCCTTGACTATGACCTTGCTTTACTTTGTACAGGACACATGCAATGCTAATCTTGTAGGTTGATGAAGCCGAGAAAAGGTAGAGTACACTTGGTTCCAAACATGGTGTCCAAGGGACGTCCGCAAAGTTCCACGATAAAAAACACGTACAAAGTCAACATTAACTAGGACTAAATTCTAGCCCGTCCTTCCACAAATTCCAAGATATCTTCGTCAGAGGGCCGACTTTCCATATCTTCTAACCAACAACTCTGGATGAAATTCCAATCACTGTCCTCGATGACAGGAGTAAGCGGCCTTTTGGGCCTTTTCCCGCGTGATATGTTGTTGATTATGGCTTCATATCTTTGGACGTAATGGTATGGGACCTTGCCCTCCAATACCTGCAGAGATATGAGCTGATTTACTATTGATGATCCAGGTTACGTGCCTGTAGCATGATCCCTCCGAAAGAGTATACATCACTTTTCGGAGAGAATACCGGCGCCGACTCGTTGCCTTCGTCATCGAGCGCCAAGCATTCTGGCGCCATGTAGGGTGCGGTGCCTCCGCAGTTGGTTGGCATCAATGCTTGACTTGTTCTCTCAGGAACGAGAGCAGAGAGACCGAAATCGGTGAGGCTTGCTTTTCCATCTTTATCGACGAGAACATTATTCTAAGCAAGCTTCAGTTGGGGTTTCACACAACTATTAGATGTGTACGTACGCCGCTTAAGTCACCATGGGTAATTGACTGCGAATGCACTGCCTCGATCTGTGTTAGTTGACACTCGTATCAACGACGAAACATGAAACATACGATACTGAAGCCCTTCAGCTATGTCCTTGAGCTAAAGAGACCTTAGCATGCAGATTGCGGTAAGATAAGAAATTGACCAAACCAGTGCAAACTTTTCGTTGTAAGAAAGCCTTTCGTGCTCACGTCGAAGGTATCCGGTCAGCGCACCGTTTTCTAACCATGGCGCGACAAGTGCTGGGAGGGAGCCAAATCCATCTGCAACTCCCCAGAGAGGAACGATATTCTTGTGTTCGAGTTTCAACCATAGCGTGATCTCTCTGAACAATCGCTGAAGGACCAAAAGTCAGTCGATCGAAGACAGAACCCGTGGCTACTGACATTGATAATCTTCAACATGTCTGTATCGCCTTTCATAATTATTTCCTTGACTGCCACCTAGATTGCTATGAGAAAGGCAGAACGAAATGACGGACAATGCACGTACGTCAACACGATTCGATATGGAAGGAAATTGATAGCGGAAAACAACTCGTTGGACGGCATCAATGTCTCTTAGATCCAGTTTGCACCTATGGACATTCGCAAATGCTCCGGCATTCTGGTGAGCCTTGTTGGATCGTTCGACCGAGGTCGTCAGATCAGCAGCACTGAAGATGATGAGCCCAACAGTTGCATGCAAGAAAGGTTAGTGGCTTACCCGGAACTTTGGACTAAAACTAAGTAGAGGACCTTCTCGATTGGAAGACGGGATTTCACCGCCGACAGGCACTCTTGCACCAAGTTCAAGTGCGCTTTATCAATCTTTAGATCAAAAACCTTCTGAGGGTTGCGTAAGAGAAATATCGCAAGGATCGTACCTCCACTGTAGGATGAAAAGGCGATGTACCCTTTCCTTTTTCTGAAAGCACCTGACTCTCTTCCGAAATCCACCAGTATGGCACCTTTCCCGACAATACCTGGAGAATAGCAGTGTAGAATGCATAGAAAGTTGAGCTGCACAACGTACCAGAATTGCGACGCAGCCATATGAGTACACATCTCCTTCTTTCGTCGGCTTTGGTGCTCCTGTCTGGCCACTAATGAAGATAGACTCAGGTGCGGCGTACCTCGCATCTCCCTGGAGCTGCTCGCTGAACATCCGACTATCTGCTTCAGCCAGGATTACGGAGTGACTGAAGTCTGCGATGCGCACACGGCCTGAACTGTCAAGGAAGATGTTGTCCTAGGGATGCAATGAGAATCTTTGTGTAACGTAAGTAATCGAAGCATACACCCGTTAAATTGCCATGCACAACGTCCCGCTTGTGTACTGCGGTTGCACGTGAGTTCCATGCACGAGTTGTTATGGGGGACACTGACAATATTCGATACCATGCGCCACCTCCATTAACTGCTCATTCGAGGTCAGAGATGAAGAACCTATGAATGCAACAAACTTTGAATCATTAACTCACGATATCCAGCTTCCGACGAGCAGATAAATTGAAGTGCTCTCGTTTCACGTAGTCATGCAGCGAACCGCCTGCCATCCATGGGTATACAAAGGATGGGAGAATTCCAAAACCCTCAGTCATGCCATAGAGGGCGAGGATAATCTCGTGCCTCAACTTTCCCCTGACATGCATCTCACGACGAATCCTCTGCCAAATATGCATCATTTAGTAATGATTCATCGCTGTACAGACTGTTGACTCACATTAAATATCTTGTTGATATCATTTTGACTGTTAACGTCATCCCTCAAAGTCTTGACCGTGACCTGTCAGTCGATGAATTACATACAATTCTGTGGATTCAAATAAATACACAAACCTCGGTCTCACTCGACCCATGCACCACCCACTTGCATTTCAGAGCTGCACCGAAGATCTCCAAACCATCAGGATGATAGTCGCATTTCGTGAGAACTGCTTGCGATATTTGTGGCACTGTGACTGGAAGTTGTAACACCATCGCCTTCATAGTCTCCGCGATGTTTGTCCGTGACCACAAGAACTCCATGATTTCACCAATCAACGGGCGGTATTCCATATTCCTCGACAAGCATAGTTGTGCAAACCGTTCTATTTCTTCGTCGATACTAGTAGCTAATCGGGAGAACGGTTCGCGCCCCCTTGCCACTGCTGCTATAACGTGTATAGCCTTCTCGAAATTGGCGTAAGGTTGAAGGCCAGAAAACACCTGCCTTATATCAGCACCATTGTATTTGAATGGGAACACGCGACGCACCTGCATCATGATACAACCATACGAGTAAATATCGCTGGCCTTAGTTGGCTCGTTCATCGTACCCTCCTCCTCATCTTGAAATCCTAGTACTAACTCTGGAGCCACCCACCGGACATTGCCAGAGAGACGTGAGTTCAATGTAAGGTTGCCTGATTCTGCGGGGATCGTTGAGAGACCGAAGCCCCCGAGACAGAGCCTCCCGTCACCACTGACTAGGACGTGGGTCTAAATTGTGGAACCGTCATTTCCGCACGGAGTACGACGAACGAAACCTACATCAGTAAGGTCAGCATGGACAATCTCCTTGTCATGCACTGCGGTAGATCAGTCAATCGAAGTGCAAGACCAGAACGTGACTCACAATACTGAAGACCAGCTGCTATCTCTCTTACCTGATGTGTTACATCAGGGCTCAGCGTGTCTCCGCAGATATGAAAATACATACCATACTTAACTTCCTTTCCCACGAAAGACCAACTTCCCTTCTCAAATAGTTGCCCAGTGTATCATTTTCCATCCATGGACTGACAAACGCAGGCAAGGGCCCAAATCCTTCGGTGACACCCTCCAGAGGGAGAATGTTGTCATGTGACAATAGGATCCAAACGTAGGCCTCCCGACGAATGTTCTGGTGAGTAAACAAACCTATCAGCGATTGCAACGGTGAACTACTTCATGCCTTCACCTTGCCTATTTTTTGTAATATTTGCATATCTGCAAATTGAGGAAGATACGCATCATTCAGAATCAAGCTTACGGATAAAACCTAACTATGCACACCTGCGTCCGAAGAGATCCTGAAGGATTTGACCGCAACCTTTATTGTGATAAATAACTGTGACACTGGAGTTGTTCCCTTGCTTGTAAACTTACAAGACGAGCCTCAGCCTGAGATTGTGTAGACATGTGACATTTCCAGACATCGCCAAACCCTCCACTGAAACTAGGAGACCGCCCTGATTTTTGGATGGCTGTCGCAGCAATAATATGTGGTTCGATCTTGAATTGAACGGCAACATTACTTTCCTGCCCAGGTTGATCGATAATCAGCCATCACATATGCATCATTGCTGATGTTTGTAAAATCAAGAGCGACTCACGTCCATTGTATGAAATCCTCAGTGCAGCATTACATAAAGACGAGAAGCGTTAGAGTAAATAGCTAGCATTGGTTTCATCCTTATATGCAGAATGCCATCACGGGTTCACCATAAGGGGAAACGAGGGTGGTCCCTGAGGCTAGCGCTCAGTGCAGCATCATGTGAGCTATCCATGTGCACTGAACTTGAGACAACTCACAGGAAGATCCGATCGTGCACTATGCAATCGATAACGGTCTTCAAAGCAGTCCAGATGCGCAAAAGAATCGATCTACCTATCGGGTTATGCACGTTTGCCTCCTCTTATCACTTGCAACTGCCGCCAATTCCAACACTTAGACTCCAGCATACTTGGGTATCGGCGCAACGTTAACCCTCGCCTTCTCTGGTATTCTACCATCGATTATCAACGATCAGCCATATCAGTGCAGAGCGTCATCGCCAATCAATCGCTGCCCAGAAGACTCGTCCGAATAGACGATTCGAGGTCGTCCGACGGACCAGCTGGTTACTGGCAACCAAGTGTAGCCGTGACGGACATATTGATTTTCCCACTTATCAGCATAAACATAAACAGTGGATTCTACCGTCGTGAATATTGATATCAATCATAGTAACAGCCGAGTCATTTGACCTTGAACATACCACATATTAGAAATAGCGTAGAGTCACCGGAAAAGCATAGTCATTTTTACTCAATCCCAGTGACTCGCCTGGGCCGGAGCCGGAAAGGCTGACTCAGCAATATATATTTCGCCTCGAGCACCCATAGAGCCAGCAGCTTACACTAGCTTATACCAGTCCCCTTCGCATGGAAACATCCTCACCTGGAACTACAATACAACATCAAGTTGAGAACCAAGTACCCGCTTTAGCGAATCCAACCTCAAACTCGAGCAGAAACCGTCGTAACAATCGCCCCAGAAGTCACATTCCTTCAGCGAATGCAGCCAGTCCGATTGTCGTAGTTGCTCCGGAGACAGATGGTACAGGTAGCAGGAAGCCTCGCCGAAACTTTGATCAGAACCGATCTCATGATCACGAGCAGGGAAGCTCAAATTGGCGTAGACCACCTGGCGCTTTCCAGACCACAACTGGCTCTAACTCTGCTGCAGGTGAAACAGGTGGCGGAAATGCACGGCCAAGGAAGAATCGCCCTCCAAGACGTCCCCAGGGGGCCACCACTGTGAATGAACCCAACGTCACTGATTCTCAACCCCAACCGCAGTCGAAGCGTCCATCCCGACGTTCCAAATTTAATCCGTCACTTTCTGAACCGACACCGTTAACTGGTGATTCAAAACCTGAGGTTGGAGCCCATCTCTCACAGAAAGCTTCTTCGCTGCTCAAGAAAGCCAAACCTCCAAGACCCAAGGCACCTCTCGCCGATGACCTCACGTCGACTCTTACTCATGCTCTCAGCACCCATCCTTATCCTGACTGCCCAATTTGCTTCAACCCCATTCGTCCAGAACAGCCTACCTGGTCCTGCTCTTCTTCAGATCCCTCCGAAAACCTCCAATGCTGTTGGACTACATTTCACCTGAAGTGCATTCGGGCTTGGGGTTCCAAAAGCGTCAAGGACCTTCAAGATGCATGGCGTGCCCGTGGCGAGGAACGTATTGGCGAATGGAGATGTCCCGGCTGTCAAGCCAAACGTGAATCTGTACCATCCAGCTATCGGCAAGTGCTACTTATCCATCTGTATCGTGTACTTACATCTTATTATCAGGTGCTTTTGTCATCGTATCACAGATCCATCCCCTACTCGCCTTGTCACCCCACATAGCTGTGCACATCCCTGCTCCCGCGTGCGTATTTCTGCTTGCGGTCACGGCTGTCCTCTTCCCTGCCACCCTGGTCCCTGTCCTCCGTGCGCTGTTACCGTCCGGAAGGGCTGTTGGTGTGGACGCCAAGTCTCAACGGTTCGTTGCTCTTCCCTGGCATCTCCAAATGCCACCACTGGGGTTTCCTGTGGCGTCATTTGTAGTAAACCCTTGTTGTGTGGGAATCCTCAGCATACATGTGCTCAGGTTTGCCACCCCGGTGAGTGCAAGCCATGTGTCGTGGCTGAAATCGTCGCGTGTTATTGTGGGAAAGAGGAGAAAGAAGTGCCGTGTGGCGACAGGAAAAAGTGGGCTGTTGTATGCGCTGTAGAGGGAGAGCTTGGTTGGGAGGGCCGCTATGAATGCGATGGCCTGTGTGATAGGCAAGTATTTTTTCACCTTCATCTTGCTTATTACCTAAGGCGCGTGTTTGGCGGAGGCTCGCGCATGATGCAGCGCATATATCCATATTCTCTTTTTACTCTAACGTATCCCCTGCAACCGATAAAGGATATCCTACCTCATTCTAAAATCATTGTGACGCACATGTATGCTGACGTCCCTTTCACAGACCTTTTGCATGCGGAGTACACACCTGCGAGAAAGGATGTCATCCCCCGTCGTTCACACCTCCAAGATGCCCGCTTGATCCATCCATTATGCAAACCTGCGCCTGCGGTAGGTTCGCTGTCGAACAACACGATCGCTATATCCACGAACTGGAATCAATAACTACTCCCAAATACGACACCAGTGGCAAAGACATCGCGTATTTCCTCGGACCCCGCACATCTTGCACTGTTCCTGTCCCTACATGCAAGCAACAGTGCATCAAAACCTTACCCGACTGTTCGCACCAATGTGGGGTAAGCTGTCATACTGGCCCCTGCCCGCCATGTACCGAGCTCATAGAGCGCACCTGTCGATGCGGAGCAACGAAAGTGATGATCAAGTGCGGCGAAGTCATCGAAACCAGTGAAGGTAACGAAGCCGGTGATGTCCTTTGCGATCGTGCATGCATCGCCCTACGCATATGTGGACGCCACCAATGCAATCGCATTTGCTGCCCTCTCGCATCCCTTGCTGCTGTGCAAAAAGGAAAGGGCAAGAGGCGCGCAGGATTGTTGGACGAGCTTGGTGCTGAAGAAGGCGGGCTGCACGAGTGTGACCTCCCGTGCGGGAAGATGTTGAGCTGTGGGAATCACCGGTGCGAGCGAAAGGACCACCGAGGCGCGTGTGGGGTGTGTCTGCAGAGCGTTTATGAAGATGTAAGTTGTCTTTTCTATTGATCATCGTTGTGTTTTGGCCTGACGTTCGAATAGCTTATATGCCCGTGTGGCCGGACGGCTTTGGAGCCTCCAATTCCATGTGGTACGACGATGACTTGCAGTTATCCGTGCGCAAGGCCTTCACCTCCATGTGGCCATTCGCGCGTCCCTCATGCGTGTCATGAGGGCGTCATCATCGCTGGTGCGGATTCAAGCGAACCAGTGGAAGCATCCCCTTGCCCACCGTGTCCTTTCCTCACCAGCAAACAGTGTGCGTGCGGAAAGAAGATGGTGGATAATGTCAGGTGCGCGCAGGAGCGGGTGAGTTGTGGTACGGTATGCGGAAAGTGAGTTTTGTGTGTCTGACAGTGATCGTATCGATTAACTTTACTATTGCTTCACAGATTGCTAGCATGCGGTTTCCATCATTGCGAACGCTTGTGCCACGTAGACGACTGTGGAACGTGTACTGCTGTATGCGGCAAGTCTCGCAAATCATGGTTAGTTCTTCCATTCTCCCCACTTCAACTGATATAAATTTCTTCTTTAATCTAGCTTGCCAGCACAACACCCATGCACCCAACCATGCCACGCCCCAGCAGCATGCCCTGAAACCGAGGCCTGTCTCGCGCTCGTCACCCTCACCTGTCCCTGCGGCCTCCTCCGCTCCTCTATCCCATGCTCCCAAGGAAATTCAACCGCCCAGCTCAAATGCACTGGTGAATGCGCGATCAAGAAACGCAATGCGCGGCTTGCAGACGCTCTTGGCATCAATCCCGAGAAGCGCGAGGGTTTACAGGCCAAGGTCACTTACAATGATGACCTAGTGACTTTTACGAGAGCGCACAGTAAGTTTGTGGGGCTAGTGGAGAAGACGTTTGCAGAGTGAGTGATGGTATCTCTCGAATCCGAGCACGTTCTCACTCTATCTCTGTTCTAGTTTCATCACTTCTGACAAACGCACGCAAGTCCTGCCGCACATGCCTCCTGAAAGACGTAAAGTCGTGCATGACGTGAGTTCCTTTTATTTCTTCCAGTTTTTGAAACATTGTTTCTTGTGATGCTGATATATCAACTACGCCCAGCTCGCATCTGTCTACCGCATGGATACACAGATGATTGATCAAGAACCCCACCGAAGCGTACAGCTTATCCGGCGCATTGACACGCGCATCCCGACGCCACTCCTATCTGCGTCGCTCCCATCATCAACACCATCGCCCGCAGTCCTAGGCAAACTCGCTGACCTACGAGCTCCGAAGCCTATATCGAGCGTGATGAGCGGAAGTGGAGTATGGGCCAAACCCCAACCAAAGGTCGCAGAAGCAGGCGGGAGGTGGACAGCAGTTGTCACACGCCCTGGGTCTGGGTCTGGGTGTGGGAGTCCTTCGCCTGCGCCTGGTGCGTCCTCGAGCTCGGGAGGGACTCAAGTTGGTACTGCTACTTTGAATTTGAGACCGAGTGGTGGAGCGTGGGTGTCGTCCTCTGTGCAGCGGGCGAGGGAGGCAGCTAGTCAGGAGATGGGTGGAGAGGAAGAGGTGATACCGGATGATTGGGAGGATGATGTGTAGAGCCAGTTAGTTGAGAGCTTGGCTGACGGTGATCATGATGGGAACATTTATAGATAGATTTAACTGTGATCAAGCGGACACGAGGATTACAGCTTGGATAGCCGTCAATCGGAGGTATGTTTCGAGAACATACATGGGTTTGATCTGGCGGAGTAGGGAGATGAGGATTAAAGCCCTGTTGAACATGTTTAAAGAGTCAAGGTTCACGTAGTTGCACTTTTTGTTTACTATTTGCCTAAGTAGCTGCATGTCATTGAGGGCAGTTGCCTCTACAGAAATTGACAAGTCTATGGAGATGTCTACGGAATATTGGTGTCGGCGTCTGAAACTACTAACTGGGTGGCAATTTCATATTTGCTTTTCCGAAGAACCGAATCTGTGTTCTGGGCAAATGCACATTCAATGACAAGGACCTCTCCATGCCCCAATCGATATCCAAATCGCCATGTCTGGAATAACGGACTTAAATCAAGATATCAGAGTCAGTTCATGGATGTTGTAGTCTATGATCGCCGCGATTGAGGTTGTGCAAAAAGTGAGCAAACGGAACTTCGTGCGCGTTTCGACGAGAAGGATGCAATCATCATACATCGTAGTAACCCAATTCACTGTACAAGGATCCGGTAGATTATACCTGAAGGCCTGACGATAGACATCAAAATTTTCCTATTACGATGATCAAATGAGTGCCTCCACTCCGCCCATGTGCATGACTCAATTCAAGCATACCGCAGACTCTCCCTCGGAGTTTGGCCCCATGATGCACTCCAACATGTCGGCCTCCCCGCATTGACCTCGAAGATCGAACATCGTATAAGCTCAAGCTTCATAAATACCAAAGATGGTGTCAAGGTTTAATGACAACATATCTGAGAACGTCTTCCAAATCATTCGATGACGGACTGATATACTATCATCGGGGTCATGAGAGTGGAAATCAGCTTGTGCGGTTCTGCTTCAGGCACAGAGAATTTGGTCGGTTGCAGAAGTTAGTTTTCCGGGGCCTTAGGATTTTGCCGCATCACTGCCGCATCCGTGCCGCACCCTACACAACAAGTGTCTTATATGCGTATATAATATGTCTACGTCGTCCACAAAGGTCTTAAATATGATTTATGAT
>MU172304.1:263758-405406 GCA_016695485.1 Suillus hirtellus | reverse complement strand
TCATCGTCTCGCACTATATATTACTAGGACTCACTGCTGCCGCACCCACTACCGCATCTGTGCCGCAACACGTCCAACACATCCTCTAAATTCAACCTCTCAAAGGCATGTCCAAGAGGCGCATAGTTGATGAATTCGACGAGAAATGCTGCTAGGTCAATTGGCTTGTGTATGATTAGAGTAGTTGTCGGAAACGAGTGTTGAATCTTGGTTTCGGTGTGATGCGGCAGTGATGCGTTAGTGGTGCGGCAAGTTGCGGCAGTGATGCGGCAAAATACCTGAGCCCAGTTTTCCGACCTTGGTCAGGCTTATAGTAGAACTTCAGAAGAACGGAAACAATAACTTACTCACCGAAACGTACTAGTACGCAGCTGCCTCAGGCTCAATACTTCGACCGTGGCTTTCCTTCTTTCGCTCTGGGTCTTACATGGTTTTTGTCAAAAGTCCTGGTGATGACTTGGGCAAGGTATTCGCAGTTCGTCGGAGGCGCCCCACCGTGACAGAGATCAGATGCACACAACGCAGCTCGTCAGTCACCGACTGGCATGAGGACGGCTCCATCCCCACAGATATTCAATGTGTCCTTCCCCTTCTTCTCCCTTCACATTCTTCGGCAATCCACTCTGTTTCTGCGATCAATGAATCAGGTCTCTCGGACGTCTCCACCAATGTTTCTTCCGCCAGATACTCTTGGAGTGTTTCCTCTGCTCGCGAAGCTTCTGACCCAAGTTCAATATCAATCGCTGGTCCTCCAATAGAAGTTGCTATTGCTAGATTATTGGCCATCCTTCAAGCTATATATGTGAGAACTTATTCTATCGTGAGGATGCATATTGATGTCGAAGACTGTCAACAGGGACACGGTCAGCATAAAGCGGATCTAGATCGTCTGACATCGCGACTCCACCGACTAGTAAACTGGTATTTGTGGAGCGCCGCAACCGCGCGCGATCCATTTGAACAATCTCGGATGGATTCCTTGGTTAGGTATATGCCTTGTTAATGCGTGCTTCAATTTACTTGGTACTAAGTCGCACTCAGCATCCTGCAAGAAACCTCTGGGCAGCTGAAATTTTTGCATAAACGTGGTCTTTCGTATACGCAAGCTATCGCTAGATGTTCCATTGAAATTGACCGTTATCTGTTGGGGTGTCTAGTTGGGTTCTTCAGATATCTCCTGCGTTTCCGAGTCACTCACCAACTCCGCTTTTCTAGTGGTTCCAGATGCAACAAAGTCAAAATAACATGCACGATATGCGGGAGGGTCGTCAGAACCACGAACATCCAATACCGGTGAACTTCCACACCTCATTCCAGGTCCGTCTCGCAACGATGAAGATCTGGGAAGCTTACTCGTCAAATTCTCTAGCAACTCAACAAGATGCTTCAAGTTTTGTTTGAACGTGACTCGATTGCAGCCCGAAATAGTGTTATCGAGGAGGGACAGTATGAGTTGTCCATCGACAGGGGCACACAATTGGCCCGACCTACAATCCATGAATGGTCCAGCATCGAAGCAGGTACGAAGACTGTCATGAGGGTTATATTTGAACAACAAAGGACCTCTGGAGTCGACTACCAATGTCATTTTTGCGGCGTTGTAAATCGCCTTGGCGTTGAGACTATTATGCATTTGCTGGAACTATTCCAACGTCAGGCTGGTTGCTCTATTGATTGGTGAGTATTGTTTGTCTTCTGGTTACTGACAACGCCTAACACCTGGAAGTCAAATATGCAAACGACGATTTCAGATCTCCCTTGTACATGCCAGTGCGGAGCGAATCCCTCAGCGTGTACCACGCGGTTCGTTGCACGACTACCTCAGACGAAATCACTTCAATTTGTCTGAACGTCAAAAGTCCGACATTGTAAGTTGATATTTTGTGGTATGCACAAGTCCTTCTATTCTGACCTCGAATGGGCAGCTATTTGAGGTGGCGAATGGTATTGAATATCGTCAGTATGCCCCGTAGCCATTAATGCACGGAACTCACACGCTCCTCAGTGCATAAGCAGGGCATTGTGCATGGTAATCTAACGGGTGTATGCTTGGATTACTTGAGTCACATACTAAGAATGCTCACTGCATCCCCTAGGACACCATATTTTGTGATGGCCCAGGCCATGTACGTATAGCAGATATTCAGATATTCGACGAGCAGTTTCCAGGAGATGCGAGGTACATTGCACCCGAGTCTATTACACGTGATTACCAAACAGAGGCATCAAAAGCTGGAGACGTATACTCATATGGCTGCATTGTGATTCTGGTATGTTATGGAGCAAAACATTCTTCGACGTATTTCACGAGTATTCTTCAGGTATTGTCGGGAAAGTTGCCGTACTGGTGGATTTCAGAAGAAGCTCAAGTCCTTGCGGAAAAATTAAAAGGCATGGAGCCTTTTGGTCCGACTGTGGAGGTAGAATCCTTGCGAAGTTTTGCTTATGCAGTGCCTCACCAAATTTTGACTCAAAGATGGATGAAGTGCAGCTGAACTTAGTGCAACAGTGCCTATCTGAGGAGAAATTCCGTCCCTCAATTGAGAAGGTCCGCTACTTGATCTTAGTCCAAGGTTTTGGGTGGGTCATCTTTTGCTGTATGTCGCTGTTGGGCTGATCGTCTTTAGTGCCGTTGATTTGACAGACTCAGTCCAACGGCTAGACAAGGATCCCCAGAACTTTGGAGGGTTTGCAAATGTTCATAGGTGCGAATTCCGTGTAAGAGACCTCGAGGCAATCGTCCCGCAATTGGTTTCCCGTTACCAGTTTTCTTCTATAACAACTTGCAATGACGTGAGTGCCTTTGAGTGGATTGTCATCTAAAATTCCTGACATCGATTTAGGTCGCAGTTAAGGAAATAAAATTTAGTGAAAATCCGGACACGTTGAAGATTATCAATGTCAGTAGCTGGCATGCATTTCTTCTGGCCTCATTTTACTGACTTTGGTCCGTCAGCGATTGTTCCGAGAGATTAAGCTATGGCTGAAGCTCGAGCACGAAAATATCGTCCCTCTCTTGGGAGTTACAGATGGATTTGGCTCCCTCCCAGCACTCATCTCTCCATGGTTTCAACATGGTACTCTGACTGGATACCTTCAGCGTAAGCATAAAAAGCTTTCCTACAATGCCAAATTTGCACTGGTTCGGTCAATCATTCATCTCACCGTGTATACCAAGCTAAGTCTTTTTAGCTCAGGGATGTGGCTCGTGGACTTCATTATCGTATGTTCAGTATCTTCTGTCGTTGATGCGAGAGTCAATTGACACTGAATCGGGCAGTCCACTCGCAGTCAGTCATCCATGGAGACTTAAGCGGTGTGCGTATGTCCTCATGAGATCCATGAGCGCTCAGCTGAATTTTTCTTAGAATAATGTTCTTATTGACAAGGATGGAAAAGCAAGCCTCGCCGATTTTGGTCTCTCTGCCCTCCTTCCTGAAAGCACGAGTCAGGCATTATTGCCCACCAATCCCACGTGCACCGCGCCATATATGGCGCCAGAATATTTGATATTCGATAATGAAGGCAATGTGTCACTGGTATTCAGTCCAAAAAGCGATGTGTACTCTTTTGGAGGGATCATGCTGCAAGTAAGTAGCATGGATGATCGTCACTGAATCAGCTCATCTTCTTGCAGGTTTTGGAGGGCAAGATCCCATACCATTATGTTGCCAGATATGAAGCCATAATCCACTGCATATCGCAAGGAATAAGACCCAGAAGGCCGCCTGCACCTGTTGTAGGTGACGTTGACTGGGATTTCATTCAGAGTTGTTGGTCACGGGATATGGAGCATCGACCCTCTGACGAAGCCATCCTAGAATTTGTGGAAGGACGGGCTGTCCTGAATTAGTCATAGGTTACTAGAACAAATAAGCATGTTATGATAGCCATCGAGTGACTTTGACCCATAAACAACCTGCGTTAACATCGAGCGCTCAGCAAAGCCCTTTAATTACCAATCCCTTTCGCATGGAAGCGTGCTCACAAGCCTGGAACTATAATATGAGAACCAAGCTCGAACCCCCGTCTCAGCAATTGTCCCAGAACTCGCGTACTTCAAAGGGAGGAAGGTTCCACAGACAACTTTCTTTGCGAAGTATGGCTTGAAGAACTGATACACTTACCTCATCTACACAATCCTTATGAATGAGGGTATTCCTCAAGTACAAAACTGTAATTTTCCGTGCAAATTATCTACATCTTTCTACCTGGGCGACATTTGACACCTGTCTTGTGGCAAGCCTCTATATGTACAGAGAACAATAAGACGAATACGGATGCGCGTATGGGATATTGGTGTCACGGCACCTGGAATTGTGAAGTAGGCGCTCTTGCCTCTGCGGTCACTGTAACGATCCACACATGATGCATCACGTACACTCTCACAACCCGTCTTCACACTGGTGGGGGGACAAGCACTGGATAACAATTGATCTGGGACTGTAGCGTTATGATATCGCAAGGCGTGGTGGCAGGGAGATCTCAGGGGGACGAATTGTACCATGAATGGTACCGGTCATAGGCAATCTCCGCGACCCCGAAATTTAATTGCATCAGCAGGCCGTCCCAATCAGGACTGAAAGCAACGACAGTGTCTTGAATGGTAGTAACGTCACTGCCCAGAGCCGCCTCCTGGCAGACAATTGCAATAGAGTCCCGCATCATCACCATGCCATTCTCGATCATGGTGTCGACCGCATCCATATCTCGGTTTGGAAGTAATGTCTGCAGTAAAGCCATCAACGAGGCGAAGGTAATGAGCGTTTGTAGATACTTACACCACATGCATGCAGTTCATCATCATCATCAATGTTGATGGGTTCATTCCCCCGCACCCAAACGTGAAATCGAACAGAGCTAAGGTGACACCATGTATGGCCCGCGATCACGACGCGATGATTGTAAGATCGTGATGCATCCCCTTCAAGCGAAGCGAACAAAGAATCTGAGCGACATGATGTCTCCTGGCTTAGCATCTGCCATGCTTCGGACATACGTTCAGGCGAGCGATATGGTTGATGTTCATCAATTACAACCAATATGACCATCAAAACTTCTGGTTGGCCAGCGATTTCATGTTTGATTTTCCGAAGAACTGAATCTGTGTCCTGTGCAAATGCACATTCCACGATGACAAGAGGCTTACGAATCCAATGGCGCGTATTTTTTATAGCTATTTGCATTGCTATGTCTGGGACGGTATCTGTAGATGTTAACCGACTGTTCATGGTTGTTGTAATAAGCACAGGGCGGCGAACGAAGCCACCCAAAAAGTGACCGAATATCGATTCAAAGTGTTGTATTGGGGCTTCGTGCATGCGACTGCGCATTTCAATGAGAAGGATGCGATCGTCCTCTAAGTAACTCCATCTGCAAAAAAGTGGTCCATTATTAATGACAAGGAGAGATTCATTCGCCCTACCTTGGTCTTGCCGGTAACCATATCCAATTCAAGTCGATGATGTGCGATACTATTGAGTATACCATGCGACTAACATCAAAAAACTCCTGTTGCAATGATCAAATAAGTGCCTGCACTCTGCCCATGAATTCCAGCATACCGCATACTCCTCCTCGGGGTTTGGCTCCATGATGAACTTCAGGGCCTCGCCGCATTTGCCTTGTAGATCAGATGTTGATCAGCGTAAGCCTTGGTGAAGTTAAGTCATAAATACCAAAATCGATGGCGTCAAGTTTGGTGTTGGCTTCAATGAAAATGTCCGCCAAATTAGCTGGTGTTGGACTCCCAAAAACGTTGGAAAACATGTCGAAAAGCAATTCGATCCTGTTTTTATATATAGAGTCGGGTAGGCCGATGAAAGCTTGATTAATCTCCCTCGCCCAACCTACAGAAGAGAGGTGAGTCGACGTTAAGTTCAAGTTGTCGCCTTTCGGTGACAGCGTGATGGTCACACGGCTACGTGCAGTTAAATAGGGGTCGACCGTGTTGAACCCGTCAAGCAGATACGTCCGGATTCCATACGCTGAGTTACATCAGGATAGATAACGGGTCTGGAAGACTAGAAGCACGTTTGCAGCTACATTTTTTGGCTAATTTGTTGAAGATTCAAGTCTTCATATAGTACAGCACTAAGTTTGCGTATTGATATATGGTATAAGAATTTTGTGGACAAGTCGAGTACTTTTTATGTCTTTGCGAAAGGTCAAAATTTTGTTGGAATGGACTAATAGTAGTAGTACGTCTTGACGTAGTCAGAAAATTAAAACAGGATTTGCATCCTCACGTGGGCCTAGTTAGACGAGTTATAACTTATAAGGGAACGGGCATTCAAAAAATAAGATTGTTGATACTTCTAGGCTTCGTCCAGCTGTGGAGAGCAAGTACTGGTTGAGCGCCGTGGAGCAGCCCCGGCTGCTTCAAAAATTTCTATCGATTTCCCCTTCCCCTTAGACGAATTCGTGCCCACCAAGCACGATGTGATACAAAAATCCAGTGCTTCAAAAATCAGCTGGCGCTCAAAAGTGGACGGAAACACATGATAGATTTCAGTTCCTAGGAGCGAACAAGTCATCAATGGTAGTACAAGGTGAGTGATGTTACAAATTCAGTTAATATTGCCAAGCTAACTACTACGTCTTGCTCAGAACCTTACCTCCCCAGATGTTTCACCAGCATATGTACACGCCATGTGGACTCGTAGCATGGTGTTCGCGTCCGGATCCCCTGCACCGCGCCCTTCATCATCATACAAGGACGATGGATATACCCACTCAACGTTCTTTCCCCACAGTTCGAAGAATTTGTCAATAGTGGTTTGAGGCTGTCCAGAAGAGAGCAGGTACTCGTACACTGCGCGCCATGCACTATCCAATGCACCAACAACCCAACTGCAAGTGGTATTGCCTTTGAATTAAGATCATCCCAAAGACGACTGCTTCACTCACGCATGACGGGTGCTGATAGCTTCTCCAGCGAAATGGAACCTCTTGTTGTGATTTGGACAACTGAGAGATGTGTACAAATCCTCGAAATCTCCGGGCCCGAAGTACGCAAAGGCACCTTAGTGGAGCGAGTAAGCATCGATTGGATCACATCAACATTTACAGACTCACCCATAGTGAGCGGGTCGTAGTTCCAGTCCCATGCATGCATATCCAAGAATTGTTCCGACAAGAAATCATAAGTGGCGCGACCACTGTGTACTTCTGCGAGATTGCGCAGCACGAGTTCCTTTAGTTGCTCGATGTACTCTTCTTTACCGGTGCTGACGAGCGCTCCCAAGCGCTCTGCGTCATTTGTCCAACAGTAGCTCGCGATCAGCACTGTGGACGGTGAGCTAGAATCGACCCCGTAAGAGGGGTAGACGATAGTTCGAATAGGAAGGTCAGTGAATGATTGGCCTCCTACGATATCGAATAAGTCCGTCCACCACGCTGATTTGAAGCGGACCCCAATTTTGATTGAAGGACCGTACTGCAGCTTGCGCAAGGCGTTTTTCTGCATCACGTTTAAACCAGCACCAGAGAGATCAATCGTCCGCAGGCACGGCAGAGGGATGGTCGATATAACATGTGAATATGTGCGGCTATTATACTCGCCCCGCACAGAAACCTGCATGGTGTCTTCGCCACCCTCAGAGATGCGAGTGACACTCTTGTTGAGCTTGATGAGATCATTGGTGCCGTCAGCAGTGATGTACTTCGTCATGTAGTCGACGAGCACGTGAGAACCACCTCTGTGGGTACGGGACGTGTGAGATCATGAGTTCGGAGACAACGGGCGTGCTTACTTGAAACACTTCCATTCTACTTCACCGATGACTCCCGAATCGGCCTTGGCGAACGCCAGCGTCTCGAGAACTGCTTCAGTTAATCCGCGGTCATACGAGCCGGTGCTGTTGTCGAACGTCTCGCACCAATTGATAACATTGGTGGTAAGATGCATAGGCGGGAGTTTGAGGTCGACGCTGGGAATGTACTTGAACGACATGTATGCGCGGAGCGAATATGCGTCGTTTGCCTTCATGACCTCCCACCCCTTAGTAACCTGCTTCTCCAAATCGTTTATGAGCATGCGGGCGAATGGCTCAACGACGTCGTCGACAATCTTCTCTACTCCCACAGCGACATACTCAGACTCGACACCCATTTCCCGGGCACAGAAGTCAGGAGGGTGCGATACCTCAGAGACTTGGTAGCGTTCATTGTTGAAGTAGAGGAAAGATCCTTCTTCCCTCGCCTTGTAATAGTAATCAATGAGTTTGGACTTTAGAGGCTCGGGACCGTCGTTGAGCTTTGGATAGTTGATTAACTCGCCCAGGCGCTTCATAATACCGGTCTTGTAATTGCCTTCACTGTCCTTCTGCGGCAGGGGGTACCTCATGGCCCCAACATCCTAGTTAGCGAGAGAGACAAGAGGTTAATCATCAGTACAGCAGCATCAGACGAGTAACATACGTAGTAATCATATTCTTTGCCTTTTGGGAACTTGTAGGTGAAGAGGCGGCCACCGGCGTGGTCCGACGCCTCCAAGATTTCGTACTTGATATCCAGCGAATCTAGCATGAGAGCGGTGTATAAACCACCAACTCCTGCCCCTAGAATTCCAACCGGGTAGGCTGTCTTACGAAAGCCAACCTTGGAGAGCGGTAGCTGCTGGGTCTGTCGACGACCAGCCAGGGGCCCAGAATGCCCAGGAAGCTTTTTGAACAGAACATTATCATATTCTTGGATGATGTTTCGACCCCAATAGCCCAACACGTCTCCCCCAAAATCCATGGTAAGCGTAAGTGATATTGAAGATGGGATGTGTTGAAGAGGGCTCTTCTAGTGTGAACAACACCGAAACCCACAATATATATTGTACTTTTCATTCGGAGAATAAGAAGGATTGACCAATTCTGTGACCGCACAGCGTAGTGAATATTTGGACAGGAGCACTCGCACGTCGTTTCTTCGATGAATTCTGTGGAGTAGTCGTCTGGGACCAAGTCTAGGCCAAAGTAAGGGGGTCAGACTTGACCCCAGATCGGCCAAGGCCCCATTCTAGCAAACTCAATCCAGTAGATCTCCATGCTAGAACCAGTTCCAGGCCAAAGAACCCAAGATCCTTGATGTGAAGACGGTCAGCTGGAATGTCGTGCTAGCGCTTGCAATGTTGTCGGACATGAAGTAGCAGGCGAACTATCAGGACGCCACCACCGGTTAGAACTAAGCCGTCTCAATGTACTGTTCTATTTTGATAATGTCATTGATGAATGTTCCTGGGACGGAGCTAAAATACTCACATGGTTGTGCATGTGACCGTATTTGTGAATTAATGGTTCTAGCGGCGATATCCACTGAGTCAAGTGCAGCGCTCAGCGCTACATGGTGCTAGGCAGGTGACGGTCACCGGTCGCCCGCAACTCCCTACCTGTCAATGTCAGAAACGTATCACGAACATGAATGATAAGAAAGTTACGCCTTCATCAACTTCTCCTTCATATTCCATGTCGCTGTGCTATATGATCCGTGACCAAGGTGGTCCTGGTTCTAATCGGTTAGAATGTGGCTGAGACACATCTCAACCCGGTAGGAACTCTGAACTCAATTGACTGCTTCGAAACTTGTCAGATGACATGATCACTACTTTAATCAAGACTGACCTTGCGGACAGAATTCCTCCGTCGGTAATTGAGAGCTTCTGCACCCTACCACTGTTCTGATAGGGTGGTCTTTAGTCTTGAAATTGGCAAAAGGTGGGAGATTCGATTTGAAAGTTGGAGGTAGCTTAGAATCATTCCAGCGTGATCAGTCTGGAAAGGTGAACTTCGCGAACGGACTGTATCATAAAGAAGGGAAGGTGTTTTGGGGTGAATCCGAGAAAGGCTGCCCTGGCTGGCGATCCTAACTAGAAGCACCGACCCCATATTACGGGCAGTAGTATCACAAGTCCAATCCCCGAGCGCCCATGATGAAGTGCCAGTGAGTCTGCGAGCTGGAGTCTGAGAATTCTGCAGAAATCAGGATCCCAACACGAGCAAGGACCCACTGCTGCAAGTGTTACATATTCATTCAGCTCGTTGTATTGGGGAACATTCGTGGGCTAAGCCTGAGCTTGGTGGATCAAGCATATGCCACGTTCAAGACCCGAGCGGAGTTTTAAATGACGAACACGGTAGGAGTATGGAAGTCACTTGGAGTGACTTACGAAACCATGTTGAATCCGGATCTCTTGGTAAGTGATTCCCGGAAAAGACGTCGTAAAACTGACGAATGTCATTACAGCATTTGATCTGTGTGTGTTGCAACTGTCGAAGGAACTGACAAAATTAACTCCTGACCCCTGGGGCACAGCTGCACGTAGCCTACGATCATGATGGAGGCAATGACACGCCTTCCTGTTTTCGAATTATTGGAGCAAGTGCAAGTCGATCGATGCTCATTTCCACAGCGCTATTGCGTCACGCTAAAGCCTTGCCGCCCGCAGCCGCTATAAAACACTGTTGATGGAATTACTCATAAAGACCCTTCGCATTCAACTCTTCTAATCTCATCAAGTAAAATGTCTTCTGGGCAGACGCTTGCCCAGATGAATCTCACGTGTATGTGGCTAGCGGCCATACTTTACGGTAGAGTGGAAATTTTGTTGGGAATTGCAGATGTTGAACACTTTTGCAGGAATCAAGTAATTCGTTCTCTTCCCATGAGGCATAGGTCAATCTAAATAAAAATCATAGTTGCATATTATTCGGTACATGTGTTTGTGTCATCTACATTAGGAGTCCAGCCCACAGGTGAATATTCCACCACTGTCCTCTCGTCTGCGTCCTGATTTGTTTACAGCAGGCTTCTGCTCTATGCTACCTCGTTTCAATTCGTGATGTCAACTGCACATGTGATATTGATGTTTATACAAGCAATGATTGCATTCACAAATCCGACGATTGCTGCTACTCCTGACGGGGCAAACTTGTACTACGCAGCTACCGGAAACTACATATTCTTAGCTGGTCAATTAATCTATATTGTCAATGTGAGTCTGAAATTTGATCTCGCTCGCTCGCCTTCGGACGAAATGATTGTCGATGCAGTCACTTGCTCAAGAACTACTTTTGGTCAGTACATGCGGCGAGAACATACATGTATATTCTCATACATAGATCATTCAAAGATATGGAGACTCTACGTCGTCTGGAATCAGAATTTCAAAGTTTGCATTCTACCGGTAATTCAGATCATGGAATAGGACACTGTTAACGATACTGAATTTCTTATTTAGCTCATTATGTGGGTAGCTCACTGTGGTATGCATCATCTTCTGGTCGCTGTATCATCTTGTGAACACGACTTCCACAGCTACCGCTTCTGTCGCCGTCGCCTTGCTCGCGCCTAAGAATGCTAGCATCTTTTCGTATACCTTTCGAGTCCTCTCATTGTCTGGATGGTCACTCGAGATGATCTTAAATGTTTCAGTAACTGCTGGTATCGTGTACCGCATCTGGCAAACAGGTCAGCAGACAGCTGCTCTGACCTCCGCCGGCGGCTTCAGGTACAAAGGCACCATTATAACGATCGTGGAATCTGGGGGTCTCATCGCAGCCTGTACATGCGTGATATTTTGTTTATGGGCAGCAGGTAATATTGCAGGGTTAGTGGGAAGCAACATTGCAGTACAAGTCGCTGTAAGCCTCCAGTTCCTGAGCGTCTACAAACATGATGACTGATGAAGGTTGAAACATAGACAATGACCCCTCTCCTCATCATTGTCCGCGGCGGTCTTAGACGCTCTTATTCTAATGTTGGATCATATGAGAGATACTCATACACTCTAGATCCTTGGAGGTCAACGTCTTTTGTTCGCAAATTACAGACAGAGATTGCCCAATGAATATCATATCTAAATGCAAGGGTGCGGGGGTGAGCGCCGTCATCTATAGCACAGGAGGAAATGAATAGGTAGGAGAGAGATTGGTCTCGGAGGATGCAGTATCAAACGGTGTGAAGGATAGGAATTGTTGCTCGGATTAGCTTGGCGCAAATGACACTGATAGGTATGAGCGTTGATGTATCAATCAAAATCAGAGACAACTTTGATGCTTATCAGACGAATCATATCGCAGCTCGACACCAAATCAAGTCCATACAGCTCCCCGTGAAGAACGATATCCCATTGGCATAATTATCCAGCGAGCCAACGAGCGAACCCACTAATGTTATGACAGATTGCACACTTTCCAAAGTCACTTGAGCCAGGATGATGGAATCTCCACAAGCAATAAAGGAACGTGGCAGACGCAGACGTGGGAGCTGACGCGGACGGGAGACATGTACAGCGCAAAGTAGCGCGACTTCAGCGTGACATTGTCAATCTGATAAGGGCAGTTAATCTGGCCACATTCCAATAGAGATTGCAACCAGGCACCAATGGGACCTGATACATGATGGGACTCCTTTACGTATGCATAGAAGTCGCTCCCTGCTGTCTGATGAATATTGGTGAGTGATTCTCGGCAGACACGCTGTAAATTGACAGACATAATTACAGCATTTTATCTGTGCGGGTTGCAACCGTCGAACCGACAAACTAAGAGTCGTGGGCCGCTCATAGCCCACGATTAATAGAGACATCTGAATTGATACTAGTGACGTGGTGACTCGCTGGAGGAGATACGTGGTGTTTGATAGGTAGTAAACCATGATTCGGTTTCCTGTCTTCCGCGTCGAACCCTTGAAGCCTATCGGTGCTCATCTATCCAGTATCATCTAGCGTACTCGTTAAGCCTCCCAAGAGCGCAGGCTATGGGGTACAGCCAGCAAGTGCATCTCTCCAAACGAGAGTTCAGGAAGATCCGATGAATGTTGCCAGTGCGCAAGAATTGGAAAAAAACAATGGGGAGAATTGAGACCGAGAATTTGAACCGCCGGCATCGGGTGCAATGTCCATTCTGCTCGTCGAGTCATGCTCATTGCTGTCACGGTGTTGCTGCACATTCCAACTGGTTCCAAATCGATAGGCCAGATTCTATTTTCCTTCACTCACCAGCGTTGTTTAGTTTTGGAGTGGTTGGTCAGGAATGTCAACAAAGATGTAGCATCGTGACAGCTTCGGGACCGAACACCATCGTATTCATCATCGGTGCTGGACCACTGCCGGTAGAGCGCACCTCAGACATTTGACTACCAGGTGTGGAATGACCGCAGGGATGACAGGCATGCTATATCTCAACACCAGAGCATGAGCCTATCGAACTCGCGCACTTCAGGAAGCAGTGGAAGGTCGAAACGACTCGGACAGGCTGCTGCGTTGGGCGCGCGAACTCAAGTGCCAACACGATTGCAGAATGCACCATTCCCCTAACTTAGAGCGACAGCGATACAAATGCTAAGATTCCAGAGTAGTCTTACCATCGCTAACACATTCTCTTCATCCCGGGGACTTGGAGCCCATAGGTGCGCCTACCGTCACAGTGTACACATGTACCTCCAGAGTACGCTTTACGATGATTTTTTTCCGCATTCAGGCAAGTGGGCGCAAATCCAGCATTGGTAATGGTGTTTGCTACAAGGAAGCAAATGAACATTATGTTACACCGCTCACATGCAGCTCATCCACCATTTGCGATAGCTCTTAAACGGTCCAGCCGCGCGTGATCAAGTCATGCGCGTGGTTCAAGAAGGTCATCAGCCGCTTGACTAGTGGATACGGATCTCTTGAGCAATTGTGGTACTTGCTCGTTGCATCGTGGCAATAATGTGATTATTGTGCAAACCGTGGTCGCGCTTTACCGAATCTAGTGGACGCGTCTACTCAATTAAGTGGCTTGTTATTCATCCAGTCCACAAGTCCACCGATTATTCAGCTATTAAACTCGCTGCTCGACATGACATCTTCCATCAACTCATCTTTGCTTCATTCGCATCATGATTTTCTTCACTGAGCCTGTCCGAACGAGTCCCTATTCTCTCGACTACTATCCCTACCACCCCGTAGTCTTACTCTCTGCGCGTGCGCGTGCTACGCGGTATCTCGCCGAGCAGCGTGAACGTGCGTGGGCTCTGCGTTACCAGCAGCAGCCTGTGGATCAGCCTACCCAAACTGCCTTCCTTGCTCAAGAGTGCGACGAATTTCCCGACCAGGAGTGCATGATGCACGTCTTGCGTACCTGTGCGCCGCAGCATGAGGACAACATTGGCTACATGATGGCCTACAAGCACGCTGAAATGCGGCATGCCAAGCACACAATACGCCAAATAGCTGAAATGCAGCGGACTACGGCCCTACAGTTGCAGGCTTTGGCTGATATACGATCTAATATGGAGGAGGCGCAGATTTTTGCCCACCACCATGCAAATGCCGAGAAATTCCTCGAGGAAGCTGAGACCTACCTTGAGGGTTTTCTACCTCCGGATCAGGAGTCATGCCTCACTGTCTTTGAGCCTTTTGACCTGCCTGATGATTCCGTATGTCCTCACTCGTCTAATAACCCTGTTTCATGTCACTTACACACTCCCCAGATCTCAACTTCCACCTCCAAGGTCAACGAAGAGGAAAATACATCTCCATAGGAGAGAAAAGGAAAGGCCAAGGGGATCCCTGGATTTGAAGAAGACTTTGTGACTGTGTCATTAGCTGAAGCGGTGTAATATTGCTCCAGGCTTTTATCTTTCAATTTACATGTTACCTATGTTCTATGTTCTATGTTTAATCTTCTATGTACACCTGGTTCATATTTACTTTATTGCAGTACTCCAGATTGTACTAACAAACTGCAAATGCATGTAACGCATGGTAATGGACTCATCAATCATCGACGATCACCCCAGCAGATTCTAGCACTCTATGAGGCACAGGACGTGTGATTAACTGAAACTTGTTCTATAGCTGGTTGGTCACATGCCCATGACAAGAAATTCACCTTCAGGTCATGCGGGATCCTTGAACATAATATATCCCCAAGTCCCACAGTATGTACATGTCACCCTAGGGAGTTTAGTCCTGGTGTTGTGCATCGCCATGATTTAGTATCATTGATCTGATAATTAATGATTCCGAGTCGGCACTGTGCGCATCATTGAATTGAACACGTGGAATTCAATTGTAGACCCCGTTATGGGCCCGGGGCGTGACATCCGATATCCCACACTCCATTTTGAACGCGTCACTACTATAAACAACGCAACCAGTATCCATTCAAAATTCAACTAGTCCTTCCTATTTGCTTTACACTGTAAAATTCTCTTTTGAAACGGAACAAATCAGCATTTATCGCTGGAGCGAATGACCTCATTCTGAAATACGCCAAGCTGGTAAGTAATAGCCTTACAAATTTCCTGCAACCGACCGAAGGGAGCCTTGTTTATGGTAAGTCACAGCGCTTATATTGCATTGGACTGAAGCCGATCAAAACTTGTTACGCGCAGCCGCTATCATACTCCGTTGATGGGATTACTAATGAAGGCCCCTGGCATCCAGCTCTTCCAAGTAAAATGTCTTCTGGGCAGACGCTTGCCCAGATGAATCTCACGTGTTTATGGCTCGAGACCATACTTTATGGTAGGGTAGAAAATTTGATGGGAATTGCAGATGCTGAGCGCTTTTGCAGGAATCAAGTAATTTGTTCACTTCCCATGAGGCATAAGTCAATCTAAATGAAAATCATAGTTGCATATTATTCGGTACATGCGTTTACGTCATCTCGATCAAGGGTCCGGCCTACAGGTGAATATTCACCACTGTCCTTTCGTCTGCGTCCTGATTTGTTTACAGTAGGCTTTTGCTCTGTGTTACCTCGTTTCAATTTGCTCTGGCAACTACACATGTGATATTGATGTTTGTACAAGCGATGATTGCATTCACAAACGCGACGAATGTTATTACCCCTGATGGGGCAAACTTGTACTATGAAGCTACCGCAGGAAACCGCGTTTTCTTATTCTGTCAGTTAATCTATATTGTCAATGTGAGTCCGAAATTTTATGCCCCTCACTTGACGTTGAACGAAATGATTGTCAATGTAGGTATTTACTCAAGAACTGCTTTTGGTCAGTACATGCGGCAAGAGAATACATGCATTTTCTCATGCACAGTTCTTTCAAAGATATGGAGACTCTATGTCGTCTGGAATCAGAATATCAAAATTTGCATTCTACCGGTAATTCAAACCATGGATTCGGACGTTGTTAATGATACTGAACCTCTCCTTCAGCTCATCATGTGGGTAGCCCACTGTGGTACGCATCCATTTTCTAGTTGCTGCACTGTTGTGTGAACATGACTTTCACAGTCACCGCTTCTATCGCCGTCGCCTTGCTCGCGCCCAAGCACACCAGCATCTTTTCGCATACTTTTCGAGTCTTCGTATTGTCTGGATGGACACTCGAAATGGCCTTAAATATTACGGTAACTTCTGGTATCGTATACCGCATCTGGCGAACAGGGAAACAGACAGCTGCTCTGACCACCGGCGGAAGCAGCGGCTTCAGGTACAAAAGCACCATCATAACGATCGTGGAATCTGGGGCGCTCATCACAGCATGTACATGTGTGATATTCCTTTTATGGGTAGCAGGTAATGTTTCGGGGTTAGTGGCAATCGATATTGCAATGCAAGTCGCTGTAAGCCTCCAGTTCTCGAGCGTTTACAAACATGATGACTGATGAAGGTTTGAACATAGACAATGACCCCTCTCCTCATTATCGTCCGCGCCGGTCTTAGACGCTCTCATTCCAGTATTCAAGTTGGATCATCCGCGGGACACTCATCATCCTACCTTAGGTCTTGGGAATTCAACGTCGCTACAGTCAACGATCACGCAATGGACGTCGTCTCTACATGTAGCACTAGGGGGAAAGATTAAGTGGCAAAGAGATGTTGGTCTCCGAGGCTGCAGTTGTTGTGGAAGATATGGAGTTGCCGGTTGGGTTGGCTTCGCACAAACGACGCCGATAGGTATGAATGTTAACGTATCTTCGGATCTCATCGGATCTCGACACCATCAGAGGCATGTCTAGACTGAAGATATTTGGAGTACGACTTATTGTTGAGACATGGTTTCGCACTTTTTCGTTAGATTCTTTCCTTTAACATGTGTACGGAGAAGTCTGCAAAGGATTGGTATAATATTGTCTAGAGTTGAATAGTATGGCCCCTTTTCTTGATACGATCAGCCATCATCGGGATGGAGTACTACCCACTGGTCGCGAAAGTTCAATTAGGAATTGTTCCAATGTTCAATCCTGCTTGAGGTCACTAGAGAGGCTTTGGTAGATTGAGCGAAAGAGTTGACTGAGCAAATGATCGCAAAGCTCGAAGGCCAGTTGGTACTCTGTTAGAAGACTTGAAATACCACGGGAATGCGACGGCCCTCTTTCAATGAACGAGCGACCAAGTAGATATCACGGAGCCCAAAGAATAATTTAATACGAGAATATGCTGTGACAAATGTAATTGCGTGCGACAGTGCATAAGGTGTGTATCATACAGTATTAAGTCCAGGCATAACATATCGTAATCCACTCACCGAGATCTAGTCTACATACCGAAAAGACAGTCAAAAACACAAGACAAATTCACTCCGCCTCCGCATCATATTCCTCGTCCCAATGCTTCCTTGTCCCGTCCCCGTTGACGCTCAGCCAAGCCTCAAGTCTGCGTCCCAATTCCCCGCCTCGCCCGCCACAGATATCTCCGGTGGTATTTAACATCTGCTCCTTCTCTCGCTCCTTCTTCAAGGGTATATGCCCAGCCTTCTTTCGCCGCTTGAATGACGCAGCGTGCAGAGCACCGGAATTAGCACAGCTGCTCGCTTGACTCTCTGCGCATACAGGCGCACTCGAGGCAGATAGTGCCTCCGTGGTACACTCTGCATCTTTGAACCATTCGTCCTCAGTGTCCTCGGGCCCAAGTATACTGTCGACGAGGCCTTCCTCCCATCCGTCCCATTCGACACATCTGTGAGCCATGCGCAGCCGTGCACCGATGGCTTCGTAATGTAGCCACTCTTTCGCGACCGTAACAGCATTCACGGGTTTGCCATTGTTTTTTCCTGGGTGCGTTGGCCGAGGGGCTCGGCCACAAGCCAAATCCTCGACTGCTTCTCGGAACATGCGAGTCGTGAACGGACTGGATTGCAGGAAGGTTGGAAGATGCGCACATGCCCAGAGGGGCCGGGTAGTTGTAGATTCCCAGTCAATAACGCATGTCTGTTTAGGATCATTCATCAGAACGAAAGATACATGCCAAGTAGGCAAAACTTACTATTTCTGTCGGGTTGTTTTCGTCGACGAACACGTTCTCCAAGCTTATGTCGTGACAGTCCAGACCGAACTCTTCTTTCTCCCCAGAATGATCCGCGCACGCCCCAAGTCTCTCCATCATGCGCATCCAACGACCCATCTCTTTTCGTACAGATTCCTCACGTCGCATGATGTGGGCAATTAGGAACGTGCTTCTCTGCATGCGCCTGTAATCCCTGTACATGACATCACCAGGGCCATCCCATTCCTCCTCACTCTCCTGCGCGTCCCATTCGTCACTATCGTCACTCTGATCACCGGGTACGGCGTTCAAGTGGTGATGCCGGGAAGATTGAATCTCGTCCGGGTCAAGATGTAGCCGGTGCGGTGCCGTCTTGCCCTCATTCTCGAGAACAACGCCCCGGACCTCCCGGTCCACGCATGAGGCAAGATACGAATGAGTACTAGACCACGGGCCACGGTCGATCTCATCCGGATGGGAGAGGTCCCCGCGGTTGGATCCGAAAAAGGGCCATGATACGATGGGACCAATATGAGGCACTCTAGCTGAAGTTGGCCGTGAGACTGTTCTCTCCGGGGGTCCTGTGGCGTTGGAAAACGAACTCATAGATAACAGTGGCATGAATTTAAAGCCGTTGATGGTAGGACGCGTCGCGGTTGGTGTCGGGGAATTTGATGACCCGACCGAGAGAGGGGTGGGTGCGCCTGTGCCCGCGCCTTCTAAATATAGTGATCCGATGTGCGAGAATCGCTGTGCGAAGAGGGGTACTATGATAGCTGCAACATTTGCGAACAGAGATTTGAGTTCTTGATTAGAGAGTGTGTGGTATACGCGTGACAAGGGAACCCCTTTCGCCTAATTTGACACGTGACCTTCAAGGCACTCGACATGACAACGGGGAGATAAGACGTACCTTTGACATGAGGATATACTCACCCCCTAGGCGATTGTAAGGATTTGCATCATAATAATAGACATCCGGAACAGGAATGGATGTCCGTTCGCGGAGGTAGTGCATGGTGGCCACCTCAGATTCAGTTTTGAGGCGAGGCATGAACCGACGAGCGACGCGAGCGACCAGCTCACGCGCGTCAACAAGAGTAACGAGATATGCCTGCAGCAGACATCAAGACGTCAACATAAATAGGGTGGCCCCTGAGCTGTACACTTGCCTTGTGAAAAGTCCCTGACGTTGTAATTTTAGTGTCCTGCTAGTCCTGGAAGATGAAGATGACGTACCAGAACTCATGAACTTTATTCGGCCAACTTCACAGCCGGTCATCTCTCGTACGACGTCTTTGAGAACCCTTCGGTCGACTTGAAAAGGCTGTGCGCCGTGCATTGCTGCGTCCGCTTTAGCTTCAAGCCGTCGGTCATGGTGTTCGACATCCCAATCCCAATCAATGACAGTCGTCGAAGCTGATGCCTGCGGTAATGGAACAGTGCCAGGTAGCAGAGGTATATCCTGCGCAACAGCATTGACGGGGTCGCCGTGGCCGTTGCGCTGCATTATCACCTGGGGTTTTACTGAACGTTCGTTATGAACAAAGGGTCTGCTTAATTTGTCCGAATGCGCCAGGCGCAAGTTGCAGGGGAAATCGAGGGTGTCGGGAGCGAATCTTGGATAGTGACGGTTCAAAATCAAGGAGCAGATGCGCGCATCAGGTTTCTACGTACCTGCTCGTAATCTCTTTCGGTAATGCTATATTATATTTGGCCTTGTTTCCGTGTGTTTCGGGAATAGGGACAGGCATGATCCACTAGCTAGTACTCGTTTGAAGCTCTCAAGGCGTTGAGTACCAGGGAGTTCAGTTGGGGCGAACGGTAAAGCTGCTCCGAACTGACCCAACGGGGTTTTATATCTTATGGGTTTCTAGGTTTCTCCGGAAGAAACCCTTGGCACCGCTTGTATGTCATTGTTTACCAAATGGACGTTATGCGGCGTACGCAGCCATTACTTATCATCTTTCTATATATTTAGTCCTACTGTATAAAAACTTTGACGCCGTGCACTCAATTGAATCAGTCTGTTCTGTGTCAATGCATAATATGAAGTGGCATGTGACAGCAATAGGCCTGGACCTTGCTGGCATGGAATCTCGACGAGAGTACCGGACCGAGTAAGTACAGCCAAGCGTTGGCTCCAAGCGAACTTCGATCCAAGCCTTGGCGTGAGGCCGCCTACGAACTAGTCAACTATGAGTAAACTAGATTATCTGATCTTACCAAGCCTCGGTCGACTGTGGGACCAATCATTTCTTCTTGATCACAAATCAACCTTGCGTTGATCGCAGTTGCTTATCCTACCAGTAAAAACCAAAATACATCTTCACGGTAATAAAACATTCGGCGCAAGGAGCTAGCAGGCACAGACACATCTTCGTGGCGCTGCCAAGCAACTGCCAAGTGCAGTGCGGTTGCTACTATACCCTGCACGTACTTCTGTACGTCGATATCGCGTCATGATTACGAAAACACAAGGCGGAACCAAAAAAATAAATACATATACACTCCAAGTGAATTACAACACCGTATGTACAACAATCAAAAATACGCCACTAAGCCACAACAGCTAGAGCCGCGAGTCCTGCGTAATAAATAGTATCAACACAAGTTCGGCTCCCGCAACCTCAAGGAGACCTTACATACGAAGAAGGCTCAGTACAAATAACCTCATCTACCCTCTTTTTCAGCCATTCTATCACATCCTGTCCCAGTGTCGCACAATCATACAACTCCAGGTGCTGCAGTCTCGTCGGTATAACTCCATTCACCATCGTCGCAGATCCCGACTCTGGATTGCGAGCTTCCACAAGCTGCACCAGCTTCGCTATCCCATCAGAATGCGCATGACAGCTTTTCATCGCCACCGTCGTCAAATTCGGGCACGCCCAATGGGTCTGTTCTTCGTCGGGCATTCCGAGTGCCGACAAAAATGGCTCGAGCGGCGTCCCGCCTATGCTCAACGATTGCAGGTGGTTTAGGTCCGTTAGGAAACCCCATGAGATAACGACTCCGCCGGGACCATAATAAAGCGTCGAGCTCGAGGTACTGCCATACGAGACAGAGAGGCGGGTAATCGGTGGATTGTTCGAACGTTGTAGGAGATTGGTAATGGTGTCTTCTATCGGATCACGGGCTTCTACATCGAGGTTGAGTATCTCTAAAGAGGGAAGCACGAGCGAGTCCGCTAGTTGCGACATGTGGTAGTGACCGCCAAAGGTGAGTTCACGAAGCCGAGGTAGCGAAGTCTGGACAAGGGGAAGAATAGCTGGCAGAGCGACAGCAAAATATAGGGTGAGCGATTCAAGATCTGGGTTACTGGCGATAATGTGCATGATGCGATCCAACGGTAGATGATTCGATGGAAGTGAACGGAGATTGAGCGACCGTAGATTGGTTTTGAATATTGGCGATGACCATTTGAAAGGGACGTGGTGTAACATCAGTGACTCTAGTTTGCCAAGAGCCATACTAGTCGCTGGACTTGAACTCGGTATCCATGGCCATTCACTTGCATAAATAGTTTCGGCGCAAGAGATTTCAAATTCTCTAAGTATGGGGGCGTCGCCTATTACTTTTCCATTAAATGACATTGAATCGTTTTGAGCATGGTTACGTACCAGCTATTGATTTCAGCGCGGACATGGATGGAAACTGCCTGTCGAACCTAAAGACAAACCGTTGCCATCGGTGCATTTGCTCGATAAGGTAGAATATTGCGATATGGCCCCAGTGAGCGTTCCGCTGAGCTTGTGGGGTATTTCTTGAAGAAGGTGGAGGGGGTGAACCCCATGAATCGTGATGCGAAGGTGATTGCGGGACAATGATAGGAGTATGGGCGGGTGGTAGGAGCATCGCTGTTCCCGGAGGGTGTGGGATCACATAATGAGGCGGTGGACTGGGCGGATGCAACCACGGCGTAGGTGAGGCAGGTCGTGTACGGGTCGATGAGCCCTCGTTAGACACACCGTTTACTCGCAAGTAAATCTCGATATCGAGCGGCACTTTGTCTCCAGAACGTTCCAGCCAAAGCCGTATGGTGTCGGCGGTTGCGCTTTGATTTGTCACGAGTCTTATCTAGCATGAAAGAGTCAACATCATGGACGAGAAAAGGAGATCAAGAACGAGCTACGAGGGCAGTAACTAGTGACTGCCTCCACCGCACACACATACGAGGATATCGATACCATCTTCCATGACGCAATACCAAAGCTGAAAGGCGAAGAATTGTATCATCTCACCTTGGACCACAGCCTCGGCATTGACAACGTCAGTCTTCGCCATAGTGTGCAGACAGATGCAAGCACCCAAGCACAGCAAGGATGATCATCGAAGTTGAAAAGGAAGATATGGCGGAGTAGTTCATGTGGCAACCGGCGTATAGGAGAGATATACGCCTTTGTATATATCACCTTCTCCTCTAACAACAACTTTTCGCGTCGAAGCTCACGTATAGCGCGCTTTCTTTCGACGACAATTTGAGCCAGGGCGTCTTCCGCGGATGTAATCTTTTCCGAAAGTGCTAAGAGCTGCTCTTGCTGTGCCTGGAGCTCTCTGCGAGCATCAGCAACAGCTGCGTCCGTTGGTGGCTCCGGATAATGGGCTAAATATGCGGAAGGCGTCATGACGGACGATAGTGTGGATGTGTTCACGGTGAGAAAAGGCGGGACAGGAACAACAGGTTGGATGAGCTGAAACTGATGGAAAGTCCCATATATGGCCACGTGGGTTTTGTGGGCTTGGCCCTTGGGGATGGCGGAGTGACGGGGCCCCTCATGTCTTTCCGAGTTTTCTGTTTACTCTACCAAAGTCGTATCATCGTTCGTTCAGGCTATCGGTACCCCAGTCTCAACGACCTAAGCCTAGTTAATCAAGCGACGATTTTAAAAAGACTTTTGTATCGGAACCGAAAACCAATAGTTGCTTATCTATCCATGACAACCAGAAACAACAGCGTGGAAAGGTAGTACAACATTGTATGGATAAGTATGAAGTAACTGCCATAACGGACGTTCGACCGGTGAGAGATGCCTCGGCTATTTCTTTCCTGCTTCAATGGCATCTCCATTCTTGCATGCGATTATTTTTATACGAGCCGCTGAGACCATTTCGTTCGATTCCATCTTGAAAGACGGGTTCTTGACGATGAACGTCCACACATCATCGCACAAACGGTATGTCCGAAGGTTGCCCTGAAAGAAAAGGATAAAAGCTGTCAGAAGTCTTTCATCTCAACTCAGAAACGAACGAGCCTTGAGGGCAGTCTTGGTTTTCACCTGCTTGACCATCGTGTCCGCGAGCGACTTGTCAAACTGGCAGAACTCGTGGTCAACGCTCATTGACATGACGGGCATTGAATCAACAAATACCTGTTGAAGGACTTTCATGGCCAATTGCGGTGTGATAGCGCCGCTTGTGATAAGCTCGTCCAGCGAGTCTGTCAGGGCCATTCCAATTCTGCAGCCGTGAACAGCCAAACGATCAGGTAAACCGTTGGAACATACGATGACCCTCGGTAAAACTCGTAGTACGCTGAAGCCATGCTAATTTGCAGCAGTCCTCGGCTTCAGAGTGAAACAGGCGGGAATTGTAGAGAGCCGCTTCTGACCGCATGCTACCATGAGCAATGGTTGGTGAGTAATGCCACCGTGACGTGTGATGTCACACAAGAGTGAACTTTGCAGATCTGAATGCAACGCTCGCACAAATGTCTTCCACCGTTTATCTCGATATTTTTATGGGAGATGAAGAACAGCACAAACTTGATGAAGCCGCATTTATTGCTACCCGCAATTTCCTCGCTAATAATGCAGCAATCTACGGCTTGCCATCCGATCCACATCATCTATCATCAGAGCAACAAGAAATGCTCAGAGAAATCGATGTATTTGCATTTCTGCCGATTGCTCTACTGCCAACATATTCAAAGACATCCATCTTCTAATCGTCGATAGAAATCGCATGTACTACGCTTCATGCCCGCAGAGGCCCTTTGTGTCGGCCGCCTCGTCTTTGAGTTGAACCCCGAGGCCTCTCTGAAAAAAACGACGACCAATTTCACCGCGCTGTGTACAGGAGAGAAAGGAAAGTGTAAAAATGCACGTAACAAAGAGTTGTATTACTTGGGATGCCCTATACATCGCATTGTGAAAGATTTCGTGGCGCAGGGGGGCGATGTTACAAGGGGAGATGGCAGTGGCGGTGAGGTTCGTGCTCGAAATATGACTCATTAATTTTCTGATTTCACCCAGTCGATATATGGCGGCAAATTCAACGATGAAAAGGATGGCTTGAAGATCAAGATGAGAAGAGGAACTTTGGCGATGGCTAACTCCGGCAAAAATACGAATTCTTCCCAGTTCTTCATTGTGCTCACGGATGACGAGATGCAGCTTGCAAAGTTGAACGGTAAATATGTGGCATTTGGAGAATTAAAAGCGGGGTTTGAGGTACTGGACAAGTTGAATCAAGTTGCTGGGGACGTCGATGGGAAACCCAACGTACCAGTGTGGATAGGCGGATGCGGGAAGGCCAATCATGTAAAATGACACGTAACAAGAGGTGGAGTGCTCACCCAAATCCAGACAGTGGGGTGTAATGATAATCGGCTTGCTCGTTTCGGGACTGATACTTCTCCCGCGAGTGGAAATCACATAAGGGAGCGAGGTCGCTTAGAAAAACATGAGTTGTCTTGTTATGCTATGTGGGGAAAGCATACATTCAGTGTCACGTTCTCCCTATATGTGTGTTATTCTTCGTTTAGACCAATGATAACTGATGTGAGACAAGGCGCCCACAGAGGCCCTTGGAGCGAAAACACCTGCAGATAGAATTCAGGGTCCTACTAGTTGTCGGATCACGTTATCATGACTAGTACTCACTTGCTATCAAGATCCACCAATACAACGTTATCGCGGATATATCTGTAGGGCAGGCATGCACGACTCATGTCTGAAGTAATATCATAGGGCGAAGAAGTCTGAGAGAAGGCTCGCATTACGCGATTCATCTTGCATGGTAACGCTGAGCTGGTTGCTTGTAAATGCTTTCGTGTCAGATGTATCCATGCTGGCAGAAGATCAACAAACGACCAAGAAGGGATGCAACTATGTACTTATACTGCTGAGATGATCCAGCCTCGTTGCGATTGAAGCGCGACTCTCGGCATGAACGCGGCCTCGTGTGCACTCTCAGTTTGCTAGAAAACCTGCGAAATGGAGACCAACCTGTGGCAATCAAACCATGCGCGACGGATCATGATGATCGACGGGTTTTGAAGAAGCTATGCCAGCGGGCGGAGCCGTGTGATAAGCAGGTGACCATTGCGCATGATTACCTATTTCAACATCGCCGTTAGCCTGGGATATACTAGATGGAGATGTTGTGAATGAGAAAAACAAGCTGGGGATCCCCAACAGCCCACCACATGATTAGTTTAGCGTGTAGAGAAGCAAAGGAGCTTACATAAATGTTGATCATGAAACTTTCCAGCAATAACGCCAACGCGGTTGCAACGAGGATCTGGCAGGGAATAGATAATCAGAACTAAGATGAACCTATCACTATCACAGACACTGTGGCCGGCGGCATTGAGAAAACATTAACGGTGACAACCAGTCACTGACTAAGGCTTGTATCTCCCTCTGACAAACTTCCGTTCAAGCCGCAAACGTCACGAGTTTGGCTCATAGATAACCCTGCTTAGTGCATGGCTTAGACTGCCGTTACAATTAATGCAATCAATATGAAAAATGAACATGAGTTGGGATGAGAAATATGAAAACTCGGAAACTAACCACCCGACGGGAAAAATTAATGAGAAAGCAAGATCCAGCGGGAATGAACATTAACGCAGTTTTCTTTGGCTGGACAGTCCTCGAGATCCGCAGAGCTACGATCAGACACAGGTTCCTGAACCAACGGATTCACATCTACATCACTCATACGTTCACAAAGAACTAGTGCCTTCTGATGGAATCCTGCGGGAACACCCTCAACCCTCCCTGGCAGCAAGATATACGGCAGAATGGGAGTGAGAAACAAGCGATGAGCCACCCTGACGCAATTGACGTGTCGGCACGGATGGTCGCAGAAACTGAATTTCAGTCTTGTGACTGTGGTGTAGCATGAGGCTGATAACGTACAAATTGATGATATTCCCCTGTGACTTTGTAAAAATCCACACTTCTTGCGGACTGGTGCCAGCGTTTTCCGTCAACAGATTTTCCAATTCAGCAGCTGCTGGCTATTTCGGGAATGAACCTTTCAAATTTCCGTGGGTCCATAGCGTGCCTTGGGAAGCTGTTGGGGTCCAGTCGTATAATAGGACCCAGAGACCACTGAGGAGCGACGTATTCGCCCAAAGGGTGGGCATCTAAAGCGCAAGAATGAAGTTCACAGCCATATTAATGTTGATACCGCGCGATGGAACGCAGAAAGAGTAAATAATACAACTCAAGCACGCGACGCCCTGCCGGATAGGTAGAGCGAAAATTAAGCAGTTAACACACATCATGGATGATCAAATTGTCCTACCTACAAAGCTGGGCCCTTCATCACGACCGAGCCGCCCTGTGACTTCCACGAGTGAGAATACGTTCTGCAAGCTCGGATGTAGTAAAACGAAGAGAGGGAAAGACGTTGATTAGGTGAGTAACAAACGCCGCATTATGGCATCCTCAGGAACTAAAGATGTTTAAGCAAGTCTTTTGACTCTTCAGGGAACTGAATTTAAACGACTTGGCAGCTAGTGTACCATGAAAAATCATGAATGACTTGAGACCCGGTTATTCGTCAAACAGCAGTGTACGTGCACGGCCGAGGTTAGCATCAAATGACATTAAAAAGCTTAGCGCTTAGTTATGAACACTGCAGGCAGACTTGACAAATCTACGCCTTGGCTAAAAGTCATGATCGCGTGAAAATGGCAGAGGCGACACTGTTAGTATCATTAATCTCGACTCCGGGAAACTAGATCAGTGCTCGCTTGGTACCGAGAAACACGACCGTTCTCCCGCCGGCAAGCTTACTTAGTAGTATCGGTAAAAGTTTGGCGAAACATGGATTAAAATTTTTGCTGCGCCCGGATCCGTGGCGGCTAGGCCGGTTTTGCCGCTGGCAAATAACTGACCCTCTGATTTCTCCATGGGGAATATCCACCTTACGGGACACGACATGATGTAGCAGAGTCCAGACCTTGAAAGTTGTTCTGTCCAACAGAACCTGAACCTGCTAGCTGCCTACTAGAGGACAAAGTTTCAAACCCAATCAAAACCGTGGAGCTCGCAGTCACGTAAAGTCACACCTTCTGCGCTAGCACACTTCGCCGCCACTCTCGTCACCTTTGGTTAGGTTGAGCCCACCGTTTGGCCAGTAATCACATCTAGTCATCATTGCACGACTTCCTCGGTGTCTCGTGTCATTCAGGTTATTAATACTTGGTTTGTATTATATTGCTTGCCCAAAGAGCGAGCATCTTAAGACATCCTCTGCGAATGCACACTAACTCATGTTCAATTTCACCACGTCCGAGCCCTTTTGGGGTACGAGATCTTCGGAACCGGGAATGCCAATCGGGATCTCCACAAGCATAGAGGATTATAGCTGATCGTACCATAGCCTGAGTCGGGATAGCGGTTTTAGCAAGAATCGCTGCGGATGGTGTGTCGGACCCTCGGTCGCCATTATGTCAATTTTAATAGCATCCTCGTCGTCTTCTTCGTCGAATTGTTGAGATGATGTGGACATCGATGCCGAAACGTCGACGATTGGAGCCAGCGCAAGAGGGTGTATCTTCCCATTCGGAAGCACCTCCTGAATGCGAGCTCCAATGCCGTAGTTCTCGCTGCATTCGAAGGAGGTTCTTTAAAACAATGGCCGTGATCAGGACTCAGATCATTACAATGCACGCGCAGTCAGAGAGGCGACGCGCTGGATGCCACGAGGTCGCGGAATGAACCATACTTCCCACCCGTCACTCATCACAGTCACAACCCAGGCAGTTCCTCGCGTAATCAATCCCCCACCTCGCAAATAACTCGTAAACTGAATTAACCGTTAGTATTTATCTTCATTTTCCGGTTCCTCGATCATTCTAGGACTCCGTCCACATCAAGGAACGTGGGCGGCTCGATATGAAGACCGCATTTGGGAGTCTGATCCCTATGTTAGGTATCATTCCAGAACCATAATAACCTGGCGGTAGTCGACTGTACCTCAGGGCTTGCACCCTTTTTTCGATTGCGGTTCGCAAACACATACATATATATATTGCATGAGTCGATCTTGTTCAAACACCACCTTCGACTTTGGCACCTCTCCTCCAAATGAACTTTTCCGTTGCTCCTTGCCTCACTCTGTCCCCAACGCCTGACAGTTGTCCCTTCGAGGCCATCAGGCTATCGTTCAAGGACAATGTCAGGATTCCTCTAGGACCAGGAGAATTCACCCCTGGTGGCTCAATATCCATTTCATCACCACATGCTGAAATCTGGCTTCAAAATAAACAGGTTAGAGAACGCATATTCTAATATGACGAACAGACACTAAAGATCCATTCCAGATACTTATACGAGATCAAAACACCACACATGGAACATATGTGAATGGTATCCGAATAGTACAGCAAACTCTCTTGCGGAATGGCGACATCCTCGTACGTATTCGCGTTTGAACTGCAGTATACGCGTTGAATTTTACGTTTTCACAGACATTGGGTGCTCCAATAATGCGGTCCTCTAGTATCCCCAACAATGTAACCAATGCACAACTCAAGCCCATCAAAGCAATGGTGGCCATTGTGGGTGTCTGATCTCCCAGCGGCAACTATAGTGCCAATCATCATTCTTGTGGCCTGTCTGTGGGTGTCGCGACCTGCGCAATTCAAGGGCCCACCACTGCCTTGGCAACATCATGCGCTTGCCCTTCGGCAGCATGCACTCCAAGTCTTCGTTCCTTTCCTTCTTTTGTATCGATTGTCCTTTGATCACAGCGTCCACGATACGCTTGCATAGTTGAAGCATCTTTGAAGATTTCCTTCTGCTTAGCTTACATGTGCGACCTAGTTAGCATCGAGACTCATACATAGATTAGACAAAAGCTGATGATGGTGTATGATGTACGCAGTAGTCAATCCCTAGATCCAGATTCCACAGGCGCTCTAAAAGCCACGAAACAGAATAAATTGAAATCTTATCGTACGCCGCCAATCTGTCGGACTTCAATTAGGCGATGAGCCGGCAGCAATATGATGGAGCTACGGACGGGTATGAATTTCATACACCAGTTCTGGCGGGCCAATGGTGTAGCTTGATGAAGGTCTCCACCTCATTGGTAGGTTCAATAGGGTCCAAAATCGACGTGAGCTAACATAACTCGCGGCCTCACCGACATCCCTAGCCATCGTATCTTCGACAGCTAGTACATCGAGAGCGAGGATGTAGATTTGCCTACACATAGAAAAGCAGTATGATTCATAGTCTTGCAGGTTCTTGTCAAAGCAAAAATTTGCATGCTTCATGGACCATGTCCACTCGTTACCATGTTCTGAGGAGAAAATACTGGGAAGACTGACCAAATGGAGAACACCCTTTGCCGATCCGGCGGCAGAATTTACTCGCCGTGCCCCAAAATGATAGCACAAAAGGTTCTTGTTGTCTCAGTTGCGGGGTCACAGAATATTTGATCGCAGTCTTCGGACATGCATAGCTCTTCCACAGCTCGTATAGAACCTTGTTCGCTGTTGTTGCAGCGATGATAGGCAGACAATTCAGATCTGATCCTCTCCTCGGACATGCCACTCGTTGAGCCTATCGAGTCATCATGACTATTAGAATATCTGGTAGATTTCCAAGTACACGATGTCTTTTCTTGATTGATGGAAGTTTTAAAGCGTGTAGGCACATTGGAAGATCGAAGCCTCACGGAGGAATGTGCACGAAGGTTAAAATGCGCCTTCGTCTGGACTCTCTATCCACGTCGATCGAAGATCAATTAGAAGTGGAATGTGCGCACTAATGTCACTGAAATCCGACCCGCTTGTAAGCAGTAGTAGTATGTCCTGGAATTGTGTGGTTTGTTAGGAGGGGTTGATATTGGGTATAAGATGAAGAGTAATAAGCGCCGGGGACGATCTGAAATTTCAGTATGTCCAACTCGTTGCGCAAACTATCTTCCCGTCTCCGTTTGATAGATACGACCACTCAAGGTGGTTTGGAAGAAACATGAAACGTAATTGACACCCAATCGTTGATCGGACCTCCGCCTCCGCCATCATCGTCTACAGGAGAGCTCATGGGTGACATAACGTTAGATCCCTTCCATGCATGAGATATCAGGCTTGTTATTCTTGACGTAAACGAGCACCTCGGAGGAGAAGCAATCGCCGGGGGAGGGAATTCGGTAATGAGAAGGAAGTGTGAGGTCGGCTGGGGAGACCGACCATCGTCATCGATGACCTTGTCGATCAACGAATTGGAGTTGTGACAGAAGCAACTATATTTGCCACTGGAGTCAATATTGCTATCATCCAATTTGCAGCGAGGATGATGATATTCTTTCTCCACGGGTGACATGACCATTCATTAGTATGCCGCGGCCGCGTGATTTGGGTGCAGATCCATGATTGAAATCACATACTCGAAATCTGGTCTCTCATAATCATCATCAGTCGTAATATTGACACTGTCTTGTCTCTATTCTGGATCCCACTAATTCCTGATGACATACCGAAATGATTTGCTGCTTGTGAGGCATTAATGTTGGTAGTCAGCCCCCTAAATCCATTGTTGTGCGACTGCACGATTTAAAGGCGCGGTCTGTGCCTGCCCAGACTTTGATAATCACCACGAGCAAGAAGACCATATGCTCGCACCTTCCAGTCCGGTACTTTTTCCAACAACGATGAATTCAGTGGGATCTTCGTCAAACTTCTATCCCAGAGTACCGGTAATTCCGAAGGCCGTGCTGCCCAAATTTTCATTTCTGGTGAAATCACCTGCGAAGCGTCGTCATTAAGATTCATGCCAGAGCTCAGAGAAACCACTGAGGACCAAGCTTCCTTCGTGCAGGCCCGCGCACCGCAATGAAGTCTGTGATGTATTGTGAAAGTCAGGTGAGGCAGCATATGCCAAAGATTGTGGTAGTTCGGAGCGACGACGATTTATGAGAACAAAACGTCGCGGCGTTTTATTGCGGTACTAGGTAGGCCCGAATAATGACGCGACAAGTTCGAAGCGCTTCGTCTTGACTCTTCGAGCGGAGACTGAGTACTGATGCATGATGCATGATGACTCACCAGACTGATAGATCGCGGCTTCAGAATTCAATACCCAGTACCACTCACGTTTCACAAGTTGTTCTGGTTGCCGCAAATCGAACTTTAGGGGATTCCGAGTCATGTGGGTGTGGGAGCTGACTCAGCACACTGTACACCACTCTGAGTCAGCGCAGTCAACGTTTGTCATCAAACATCATCTCCAGTAGACCTCTAGGACTGGCAAGCTCGTTATTTAACCTGCGATTTGAGCAGGACAATTCACGAGACGACAGGAGTATGCATGCTGTCTCTTGGCCAGTGGAGGATAGCAGCATCTGCATGCACTCGCACGCCATGCTTACACTCATTCACTACAAATACGACAAGCTCGTCTAACACTGTTTTATCAATACCATCCATCTCCCGAAACTACTGGAATAATCGAAGTAGAGCTGGACAAAATCTTACGGAACGCTACCACAGACTAGAAAATACTCTCCGGGGGGGAAATACTCTCATGAAGCAGATATCCGAGGTTTCTCAGGATGCATCCAGGTCGCCTCCATTGCTATCCTCCTCGCCCTATGGTGCTCAAAATATCCCCAATACCATCGCGGGCTTTGTGATTCCAAAGGAACCCATACCACCTTCAGATGAAGGTAAATTTTCCACCAAAGCTAACACCCAGTGTCTGACAACAGGCAAGAATGTTGCATGTCAGGATGTGCAATTTGTGTCTATGACCTTTACGAAGAATCTTTGGAAGCTTACAAAGAGTCGATTCTGACCTTGCGCTCGTCACTTTCTGCTCTCTCAATACCAGAATCCGAGTGGCCAGACCACGTTCGAACCAATACACCAGCTATACAAAAGAGGCACGATATCGTCCTCAATGCGTTCGAAGAAATGGAGCGTCAGTTGAGGGAGAAGAAGGAGCAGAGAGCTGCAGTTGAAGCGGAGAGTTAGTTTGTGGCTACTAGCTGGGGCTAGCCAATACTAACATTCGGCTTCCGATAGAAAGGACGAGAGGACAATTACTCTCAGATGATACGGAGATGTCTCCTATAAACATTCAGATGTTGTACGAAGGCATTAGGTGGTTATTATTCCCAAAACGTTGACTAGTAATACCATGGCTAGTAGGAAATGACTCGTATGTTCCGTGTCTGATTCGCCTATGCACGACGTCAATGTTAAGTTATTAATACTATTTGCACTGTACATTTTGGAATCTGCCTCCGCCACAAATCATGTGGCCCCTTGTCATCTACCACCACATATGACTTCTAGCACCGCGTTCAAGACCTTCTCGCTAGCAAACGACGTATTTGAAGTTTCGCCTCAAGATGAGATATATGCCTTTGATGTCGAAGCTAATAAGCGGATAAACCGGGAGGCACCATGGGACAAGGAGTATGTCGGCAACCCCATATCACTTGAGCAGGCCTCATTGACTTCTCTGATAGTCCACAATACTTCAAATCATGCAAGATCTCAGCCGTCGCCTTAATAAAGATGGAAAGCTTCAACAGCTGAAGTTTTCCACGTGCAATCTGACGTTGTTTCTTCTGCAGGTCATTCATGCACGATCAGGAGTGCCACATGAGATCATGGGACTCATGCAAGGCAAGGTGATGGGCAACTCGCTGGTTATCATGGACTCCTTTGCACTTCCTGTGCAGGGCACGGAGACGCGTGTTAATGCTGCGAATGAGGCAAATGAGTACATGGTAAAGTATATCTCGGAGAGCGAGAAGGTATGAAATTGAACCCTCTAGACAACTTGCGCTCACTCCCCTTAGGCCAAAAGATTGGAGAATGCTATCGGCTGGTACCACTCACATCCAGGCTATGGGTGCTGGCTTTCGGGAATAGATGTGGACACCCAAATGAACAACCAGCAGTTCCAGGATCCTTTCGTGGCCGTCGTGGTGCGTCCATCATCATGTTCCGGCTCGATTGCTGGTCTGACCCTCAATGCGATAGATTGACCCAAATCGCACGATCTCTGCTGGCAAAGTCGATATTGGTGCCTTCCGCACGTACCCAGCGAATTACACGCCCCCTAACATATCCGCTTCCGAATACCAATCCATTCCCCTAAGCAAAATTGAAGACTTTGGTGTGCACGCGAACCAGTACTACCCACTAGACGTAGAGGTGTTCAAATCGAGCTTGGACACTGAACTGCTCGGTCTGTTGTGGAACAAGTACTGGGTTAACACACTCAGCCAGAGCCCTTTGATTTCGGTGAGAGGCTTCTACTAGCCTCAATTGTTTTCTCATACACTACGGGTACAGAATCGGGCGTATGCAGTGTCACAGATCGTAGATTTGCATCAGAAACTTTCCAAGGCTCAGGCTACAGTGTCCAGTACACGGGCGCCTCTACCAGCAATGAAGGGACAGGAGGAGAAGGCATCAAGTGCACCCAAAGTATATCATCCTTCAATTGTCTGCACTAAGTATTCATACGTGTTTATTGCAGAAGGAAGAAAAGAAGAAAGAAGACAATCAACTTGCAAAGGGTGTGAAGGATAGGTAGGTCTCTATTTCTGTGTAGTTACAGCCAAGCTTATGTTTTGGTAGCATCAAAATCGCCGCAGAGGCTCAACATGGTTTGATATCTCAGGTTTTGAAAGATATCGTTTTCTCTTCGCGACCGAGTCAGCAGGCTGGGGCCAATCGCGTCACCGAGATGATGGATACTGCAATGAGTGTCGAGTAGATCTGCATTTTCTGATTGTTCCGCACTTTGTAATGATACAATTTATACTACATCCTCTTCATTATTATGAAGAATCTGTATGCGATAGATCTCAAATATTAGATCTTCAAGTTTGTATTGGAGAACAGCAGGCTTCGTGATTTGCCACAGCCACAAACATTGACAAACAACTACCTCAAACCTTGGTGTAGATAGTGGTTTCGCCATCCTCGCCAACGTCAACGCCTCAAGAACAAGACAATCTCAAAGTAAGCGACTCATTTACGACGTTAACATGCATATAGAGATATTTGTCGAGGAAAACAATCGAGAAAAACTGTTTCTTTTGATGGATGTCACTCTTCCTGTCTGGATGTGTACTGATATGTTCTGCACCTAGATGGGCCTCAAAGAATTCCAAGTCGTCGGACGTCACTTACCCACCACCAATGAGCCCAATCCCAAAATCTATCGCATGCGCATCTTTGCTCCTAATGAAGTTGTTGCAAAATCCCGGTTCTGGTATTTCCTCAGGTACGCTAGCCTCTAGAGTTTTTTCAGACGCAATGTAACATCCACCTAGGCAATTGAAGAAGGTCAAGAAAGCCAGTGGTGAAATCATTGGTGTCAACGTTGTGTGTATCCCTTGCAGCCGTTCAAGTGGCAGGCGGAACGGGATTGCTAACGGTCTATATGACCTGTGTTACAGATACATGAGGCAAAACCTCTGAAGGTCAAGAACTTTGGTATTTGGCTGCGTTACGACTCGCGATCGGGAACCCACAACATGTACAAGGAGTTCCGTGACCTCTCCCGTGCTGATGCAGTCAAAAGCCTTTACCAGGACATGGCTGCCAGGCATCGTGCCCGCTTCCGGTCGATCCACGTATGGCCTGTCATTTTCCCATCTTTCATCATATTGATTTCTGTATTTCCTCAGATCCTCCGCGTCGTTGAGATCGCTAAGACTGATGATGTCCGCCGCCCCTACATCAAGCAGCTCCTTACCCCCAACCTCAAGTTCCCTCTTCCCCACCGTGTTGGCAAATCTGCTGCTACATTCGTCGCTCATCGTCCTTCTACTTTCTGATTGTCTGATACGATGTGAAGGCGCCACGGAGTATGGATTTGCATGCATACCTAAGTACGGGTTCATATGTAAAATTTCTTCGTCCTGCAATGGTCGATATTCATATGCATATATGACATCCAAGCTCATGATTTTAATCCTTTGTGCGATCTGTAGGTGATCGAAACTTGACAATGTGGCATGTCCTATATCGCGGGTGATTCTACCTGTGGTTGATCATTCTAGTCATGATTTCACGTTCATCACACATATGTACACGGTCAGAGCTCCTGTTGAGCAGCTGTGGTACTCTCGTTATTCTCTTAGATGCAAGAGATGTCCTGGATAGTCTGCTAGCCAGGCATCATCTCGGCCACCTGGTACAGGTGCCCGCCTGAGGCACGATAGATTGTCAAAGATGGTTCTGGCCGTCCGGCAGCAATCAATATCAATGCCCAGCCTTTCATTACTTAAGCTTGGCGAAGCGCAGTCGCAGCTTTGGTAGCGGGAACTTCAAGCTGAAGTACTTTCCCATAGAGTAGAGCAAGAACCTTTAAAACCAGCTGATCTCAAATTACGATACCTACATCGCAGAATGATCATCCCTTCACAGGACTCTACCGTGACCGATCCAACCTCTGAACTCAAAGCCCCCCCAGAAACTGAGGGTGAGCTTCCCGGAGAAGCAGTGCGCCAAATCTTTCTACCTATCCTCTGCTAGGTTACTGATCTTACCTGCAGCCTCCTTCATATTATAACAACACCCCGGACCAAAATGCAATTGCGGGTGCATCCTCTTCTAGCACTCCTCTTCAACTCACATTCAAGTCCAAACCAACGAATTACTTGCATCTCTTCAATGATAATAGCTCTATCAAGGGGGAGTACGTCATAGACCCTGGCATGACCATCCCCACGTCTCTTCTGCCGCCGCTGTCTCCAGAAGAGAGCGAGGCAGACAGAAAGAATCTATCCTTGCACTCGACACATGGATCTGTCAATGCAGACATATGGCTACTCGGTGCTCGAGCCGCCCGACCCTCCGATTCCAAGAAGTCCACAAAGCGCACGACGCTCGACATTAGCTCTGACAATGGTTCTGTTACCGCACGGGTTGTACGTTATCTATTCGATTGCCATAGTCACCCATTGATCAGAATGTCAGCATACTATTCACGGGGCTGAGCCTTTCTTGTTAACCATTTCCGCCAAGAACGGCGGTGTGAATGTTACTGTTCCGCGCTCTTTCAATGGTCTTCTTCTTTTAACGACCAGGCACGGCTCTGTCTCACTCGCTGATGCTCTCTCCGAGAACTGCACGCATCTCAGTCAAGTAGATCTGACTCGCAGATATTTTGTTGGAGACTTGTCTACGGTTGGTGACAGTGAATGGCCTGGGGATGAAGTGCGGGTAGACGCAAAACATGGAAAGATCTGGATAAGATATGTTGAAGAGCATATTAGTAAAGACGATACGAGCAAAGGAGGTCTTTTCAGTCGGTTATTCGGGTGGTAGTAGTAAGTAATAATACTTCTTGTCATTGTACGGCTATTTTTCCAATCCCGACTCCGCCGGATCATTTAGCGTCTCCTCTTTAATTATCCCTATCAATGTCACTTTGACTACCTCACCGGCACCCCTCTGCCTCCAATGATTTCCTTTTGAGTTTATTCTGCTCTTGGAATGTTCCAGACTTCAGAGACCAGAGACAGCGCTTGTAAAGGGCGCTAGAAACGTGCAAAAAGCCGAAAGCGACATACAATTTCTGATACAGGTACCTGAATTTTAATTACACTACTTCGGGGTGTGCAACTTACAATCAGTACCCATGAAACGCATGTATGTGGCGTCAATCGACCAACAGCTGCCTGCTTTTTTTTTGCCTCGATCTTTTAATGCCGCAGTACGCAGCCGCAGTACCTGGAGAGAGCGCCGCAGTATTCCCCCTTGCATTTGCGAACTCACCCATTGTATGACCTTTGACCTCTTTACTTGCACCACCACTAGTCCTCAATGATCATACCAGAGAAGCAGCCCCAGAATGAGTATGCCGAGGTGGAAGAGGCCGGGAAAGATCAAACAGAGGCGGCGAACAATGCCTTGAATGTTCGTTGATGAGCTATCTTCCAGACTTTACCGCTATCGTTGACTGCTGTCCTCAGGATGCACCACCTCCAGCATATTCAACACACGTGCAGCACACATCAAGCTCAAGTCCCACGGTGTTTCAACCTCCCTCCAAACCTACCAATTTTCTTTCACTTATACTCAAGGATAAACCTATACGAGGCTGTTATGTGATCGACCCTCAGATGGAAATACCCCTTAATCTGCTTCCTCCACTGAATACTGGAGAAACGGATCAGGAAAGGAAAAATCTGTACCTTCGCACAAAGGACGGGAGTATCGATGCTAATATTTGGTTGATCGGTCAAGAGGAAGCTACTCCTAGGAGTGGTAGGCGCACTACGCTCTCGCTAAGTTCCGACGATGGAAGCATCACGGCCAAGATTGTGAGTATTGATCATTGCAAATATTGCACTGCCTGACGAGCTCTAGAATACAGTCAAGGTCGCTGCACCATTCCTGTTGGACATTTATTCACGCGATGGACGAGTCACCGTCCTCCTACCTCGGTCGTTCCACGGTTCGCTTCTCCTGACTACCAGGCAAAGTACAAAGCTTTCCGACGACCTTCTGCGACAGAGCACCATGTTAAGCACTGTTGAGCATACGCGGCGATATTTCGTCGGTGATGTTTCGCATCGATCGTTTGGCAATGATTGGAATGGGGACGAGCTCAAGGTTGCGTCTCGGGACGGCAGGATTATGATCAGATACAAAGATGAGGCAGAGCTACCGAAAATTGGATTCTTCAGTCGAATATTCAGCAGCTAGATCAATGACGCGCGTATACGAATACTTATAGGGGCCAGTGATTACGATTCAAATTGGATTGGGACAGGTCGCGGCTTGTGGCGGCTGACCGTTATGATCACGGAACTGCCTCGGAGGAAATCTCCCCACGCACGGTGGCAGATAATCACTTCCGATATCCGATGATCATCTCCGACTCAGATCGGCATCGTCCGACTCTCCCTTTTATCAGAGCAGCTCCCGCAAACCCCCAATCTCAAGTCTCTCTCTTATCCATCATGGCCAACGTTTACGTGAGTGTCATATCGGCGTTATTCGCGATGAGGGGATTTATATCTGACCTATCTGATTTTATAGTTCGACATCACCATCAACGGTAACAATGCTGGGCGCATTGTTTTCAAACTCTTTGATGACGTTGTACCGAAGACCGCGAGAAATTTCCGCGAGTTGTGCACTGGTCAAAATGGTTATGGATATGCTGGCTCTGGCTTCCATCGCATCATCCCATCCTTCATGCTTCAGGGTGGTGACTTCACCAGGGGCAACGGAACTGGTGGCAAGTCCATCTACGGCGAGAAGTTTGCTGGTGAGGGTCATAGTGGTACTTGGAATACAGCATCTAATCGTGATGTTCTAGATGAGAACTTCCAATTAAAGCACACTAAGCCTGGACTTTTGTCCATGGCAAACGCAGGCAAGAACACCAACGGCTCGCAGTTCTTCATTACCACCATCGTCACTAGCTGGCTCGATGGCGCTCACGTAGTGTTCGGTGAGAATCTTCATCAAGCTGCTGCCGACCAGAACTGACTTATGCATCAGGTGAGGTCGTCGAGGGCATGGACCTTGTGAAGACGATTGAGAAGTACGGGACTGACACTGGCAAGCCTAAGGCCGAGATCAAGATCGCCGCTAGCGGTACACTGTAAGACATGCGACTAATGTAGAAAGGTTCTGAGAAAGAAGAATACTACTTTTATTCGTCACGAATAAGTTGTACGTTGTGAGAAAACCAGTACTTATGATTCTTATCGATATGCAATTCAATCGCAGAGATTAGATGATCAGAGATCTATGAAACGTTACGTTTACAATGTCCGCCATCAGTGCTCTATTCATAGAAACTTCGTGGGCGCTCTTGCACACAAGTATTCTTGATGACAAGCAAATAGTAAGTGAAGGGGTCTCAACCCGTGCAAAGTGGGCCGAGGCGAGCACATCAATAGGAGTAAATGCGATGAGCCCGAGTCAGATCCCGAGCCGCCCATTGATCATGAGGTGAGGCTAGATGAAGAGACAGCTCGTAACAAAAGTAATAAGGTGTCAGCGGCACAAGTGCTGGCATCTGCGTCCACGAAAGTGCGGATTCAACATGCGCAACAGCGGCAGGTGTTGGTAAGGACAGCGCTCTCGCTCACCACTGGCAGAAGGTGACTTGGTGGATGGTTCCTTCCCTTATCAGGTTCTCTGGCGAGAAACTTGACAGAGGTTCACAATGGTGAATTTCTTACACGAGTAAGATTGAGAGAGCAGTTTCGAGAACTCTACTCATGGGCGGCGTCCCCGCCGGGCTTGCCTTCATCGTATCGGATACACACAAGGATATGAGCCATCAGAACTCACCGAGATTTTGCGGCAGGCGCACCGGAGTGTAGCATGGGTGCTGTGTGCAGAAAGTGCAGGATTTGGCCGGTCTGCGTAATGTTTACGCAAACTGGATGTAGACTTATGTTTGGTCAGTGGGTTGCTCGGATTCAGTAAGTGTGTTAAGGCCCCGTACGATGTCACTATCATCCTACCCAACCTCCATCCCACTTGCCCATCTCTTCCTATCCCTACAAGTCCCTCATGCCTGCATCTCTGTCTATGCATGCGGTACGGCTGCCGCCATGTCCTCTCTCCAGGTGACTGAAACCGCGATGGCAAGCTGACAATGACGACGAGATTAGCATGATGGTAGTTGAAATAGATGCCAGGATGCCACGTGTGTAGTGGGGGCGGGCGCCGCCCATGGTGGCTGACGTAGCAAGGTATTACTTAGTTGCGGCTTGGTTGCAGCAAGACAAACCGCCCGGAACTTTCCGATTCCCAGACTTTGGCGCGGAGTATGCGCAGTCTTCGCAGTCCGGCCATTAATTCCTAAGTACATGCCCTCCTCGCTGTGTGAGTGAGTAGCCGGAAGCCACACAGCCGCTCGCTCCACTCTCACGGAGTCGGAGTAGAATTCCAAGTTACCATCAACGTCACCGAGTTGCTGTTCTTTCGTATAACATCTTCAGGCTTCAAGACAAGCAGTGACTGTTCCTACCTGGATCTTGGCCCAGCGTGATGCTCGATCGCCATGGTGGCATTAGCAAAGAATTAACCTTCTAATGGCGAACTTGAAGATCGATCAAACGCGAGGCCAGTACATGGTAACACGCTACTTGAAATGCTGATGCATGGCCCATTGGCCGTGTATCCTGATAGCTACTAATTACTTACAGATCCATCTACGCCCTTTTGCGACAAGGAAGTATCTCCGCCAATTTCACTTTTTGATCCCCGTCGATTGTTATGGTGGCTATGATCAGTGATGCGTTGATGCAGCAACACGCAGCTGCAGCATCATATAAAGTCGTCGGCTTGCCAGTTTCTTGGAAGTGTTTCATTGCAGGCTTAAATCCACAGTACTATCGCGGTCACGGCTGGCATATAACGAATCGTTTCACACTCTCAACAAAGTCTTCTGTCGCATTCTGGCTCAACATACTCATGGATACAACTGATTCGGAAGCGCAGGCAATGTCAGTGATGCGCACGTAATTTGATCATGCATCCTGATCAGCTAATAGCGACTGAATATTTACAGATTATTTCGCACATACACCGTTCTGGCGGGAAACAGTAATGAAACTTGGCTTTATCTTTGCCCTTAGGTCGATAACTCGTTGTTCTAGGTATCTTGATATACGACCATATGGCAACCCTACCGGAAGAAATTGCTTTCATTTGGCGTCGTCCGAAAGCCCTGTCTGCAATGTTATTTCTGCTCAATCGCTATTCCGCTCTGCTCGTCAATATCACCAACATAGCTATGAGCGATTCGCCGCTTTCTTATGAGGTTCTATGATTTCATCGTGTGTATACTAAATTGGCAGGCTCACAACTTATATCTATAGAGGTGTGTTTCATCCTGGTTCTTGAATATTGCTCAATAAAGATTTAGCTGTTTGGAATATGCCCTATTCAGAGAATTATCTATTATTTTCCAAGCAGTGGTTGTTTGCTGTGAGTAAAAATTCATTATTGGGAGAAATTCATACTCTGAGAATTGAAGTTATCATGAGCATTCGCACTTATGCTCTCTACGGTGGCAGCAAGCGCCTGCTTACTTTGTTGACGGGCATAATGATTACCCTTGCGATATCAGTTTCTGTGTGTCTTCACGTAGAATCTTACACTCTTATACTGATGGCTTTCAGGCGGGAAGTTTTGGACAATTTTCAGGCGATGCGGTCCTTTTGCCTGGAGTTGGCTGCTATGAAACCTTTACAGCAGCGACGTACGCCATCCTCTTCACCCTTCTGTGTGGCTATTCAAACGTTGTTATAGAGCCGCCCGTCAGTGAATTCCAAGGCTAACTTACATGCAACTTGATGTCACAATCTTATTCGAGTCCAATTACAGGTCTTGGGTTGGCATGGGTGGCAGACATGGTATTCCAATTACTGATCTTCATTCTAATAGTGTACAGAATTTTCAAAACTAGACGCTTGTTGCGGTTCTCTCTAGTCGCCAGGAGAAATGTCATTGATATCATATTTCACGATGGTGAATTTTCCGTTGCATCTGAATTGTGCACACTGATACAATTGAATGTAGGTGCGATGTATTTCGGGTGAAGTTACTACTTGACATCATGATTCAAGTGGTTCTGATTTGATCATCCGCATGCCCTCAGAGCCATGGTGCTTGTCAACGTACTGAACACCATGACGTACTACGTGAGTGAACGAATGAACATCGATGGTGTCACAAACCGCTTACAGCTTGAATCAGTCTGCTTCAGTGAGCATATACAGCCGGATCTCATTGAGGTTTACTATTTCCTGACGATTGGCAAGGTTTCTGCTAGAGGCAGTCTTTCCACATTGACTAGCTGGTGAGTGGTTGATGCAATAAATAATTAATGTCATTTATGACATGACATCCAGCTTGTCCGTTACTCTCGTCTCTCGAATGATGCTTAACCTCCACAAATCTATGGACGCTGGTATACTCTCCATCCCTTCCCAGGATGAAGGTCCCAACCTCGCTGTCCTCACAACTAGGGTCGATCTACAAACCGCGATTTCCTCTCACCATGATTAGGCTGGCATTAGATTCTCTTTCTGGATGCGAAGTGGCGGAGATACTTGGTAGGAGTGAAAAGCAGTTCTTGTAGTCGAATCTCGCGTAACCTGTATGTTCATCGTGCTGACTATCATATGTATAGCCGTAATCAAATAAAATTGTAATCAAGCCTCTCAACGAGAGGAATCCTGTCCCTGCTGATCAAGAAAAGAAATGGTCCCAGAGGTAAATTGCTTGTGCGTTATTCCCTATTTAGTATGAGTTCGGAGGGGATTGGCCACAGATCGACATTGTTATGAGACGGGTGAAGATGATAGAAAGATTGAACAGATCAACGTAGTTATGAGACGTTTAGAGACGGAGGCTTCCGTTGACCCTGGAGCGTTCGGAATCGGGTGTGCTTTTGAGCGGGGAATCAGCGTATGATATTCTATTGTAGATAAGTGTACATGGGCTGTATATATACGTGTTCGGATAGTTGACTAGGCCAAAACGAGTATATGGAGCATATGGTGATGATCAAAGCAGGGGGATCGAGCACAAGGTACTTACATAATAAGAGAACGTGACTCGGCCCTCGGATGCTCTTCGCATTACCGACAACGTGGACGACTTCAGGCGTCACGGTTTTCTTTCTGAAATCCGACGTGATCGGGGCGTAGCTTACAGCGACGACGTGCACCAGCCATCTCGAGACTTGCATCAAGATGGTGCCATCAACTTTCTGAAGCAAGTATACGCTGCCAACTCTTCTCTTCAAATACCCCTTGATCGCGGTGGTGAGCATGTTACTCATTCTCAATAAGTACAAGCCTTGTAACCGCACAGCCCATCGAATTGCCCATCCATATGAGGCTCAGCTGAGCTATGTCCGTGTGTCAAACAACTCACGTTGATTGAACGGACCAAGTCCGACACCGAGCCCACGTGAAACTTCTACAGGAATGTACAACACTATATTAAGTCTGAAACTTGATTTTGGAGTCGACGGCTCGTCTCCTTACCGGCAGTGTTTGGCTTGTATACATAATGCCTATTTGACGATCATGTGAAGGACCGCCATGGCTGGTATATAACAGATCACATTCTCAGCGCCGTTATTCTGTCGAATTTTGCCTCGTCGCGATGGATATTACTAACTCGGAAGTGCAACAAGTGTGAGTGATACACACGTAGATTCAGCGTCTGTCCTGACAGCGACTGAATATTTACAGGCTGTTCAACGTGTATGCCATTCTGGCGGGAAACAGTACTCAACCTTATTTTCTTCTGTATCAGGATGATAACACGATATTCTAGGTATCCTGATTTACGACCATATGGTGACCCTACCAGAAGAAATCGAGTTTATTTGGCGTCGTCCGAAAACCCTATCAGCGATGTTATTCCTGCTCAATCGTTATACCGCTCTGCTTGCCAATATCTCCAGCTTAATCGTGGATTTTCAGCCTATAATTTCAGATGAGGTTCTGTCATTTCATTATGCGTGTACTGGACTGGCATGCTCACAACTTATGTAGAAGTGTGGTTTGCTCTGGTTCTTAAACATGCCTTTTTGCTTAGTAAAAGCTTAGCTGTTGGAATTATTCGTTATACAGGGAATTGGCTCTTTTCCTCCAGGGAATAATCGTTTGCAGTGAGTACAGATTTGTTGCAAGAAATTCACATCATGATACATAGTAACATTTTAGTCACAATGGCTATGCGCACATATGCTCTTTATTGCTGTAGCAAGCGCTTGCTTACTTGGATGGTAATTGTCATGATTTCTCTTGTGGGAGTGTGTTGTGTACGTCTCCGTAGAGTGTTGGATTCTGGAGTCTACTAATCGTTTCTAGGCGAATACATTTGGACAATATTCAGACGATTTGGTCATTGTGCCAGGAATTGGCTGCGATGAAACATTTTCAAAAACAGTGTATGTCGTCCTCATCCTCATTCTGTGTGCTTGCTCAAAAGTTGTTACAGAGCCATCCGTGAGTGATTTTTAAGTCACAATTACATACAGCTCGATGTCATGACCTTATCTGATTGCAGGAATTGGACTGGCATATGTGGCCGAGTTTATCTTCGATTTATTCATCTTCATACTCACAGTGTACAGGTATTGCAAAATTAGAGGCTTGCTGTGGCTGTTTGCATTCTCCAGGGAAAATATCATTGATACCATGTTTCACGATGGTGAATTGTTCATTGTATCTGTATTGATAATCACTGAATCAACAAAATCCAGGTGTGATGTTTTTTGGGTGAGGTTGCTGACGAGATAGTAATTCGAGTGATTCTAATCCCCATTCCAGAGCGATGACACTGACCAATATACCGAACATCCTGTCGTACTACGTGAGTCGCTGAGTGAATATTGACGATATTATGGAATGCTCACAACTTGTATCAGTCCGGTTCGGTGAGCATACAAATCGCTCACCTTGTATTTAGCTTGAGTGTTCCTGACGACTGGCAAGGTTGGCCTGAGAGGGAGTTTTTGCACATTTACTGGCTGGTAAGTGATTGGTATGATACGCACGGATTGATATTAAATGACGTGTAGCATTTCTGTTACTCTCATCTGTCGGTTGATGCTTAACTTGCACCAGACTTTCGATGCTGGCATTTTCTCCATCCCTGCTCAGGACGATGGCCCAAGCCTCGCCGTCCTTACCACCAGGATCGACGTACAGTCCACGTTTTCTTCCCACACTTGATAGACGATAGTGAATTCTACTCCTGGATACGGAGTGGCGGGGGTTCTCCCTTGAAGTGGAAGGCTGTTCTTTTAGTTGTTTTCTCAAGTGCAGCACTGGGCGGTGCTTAATGTATGTAGAAATCTCATTTACTTATTGTCATCTTTGGTGCCCTAGATATACTAATTACTAGCTAATATTTATTGTATATGTGCTCGTCCTTGCGGTTTGCAGTCTTGTGCGAGCCCATCATGATCGTGGAGGCTCCCAACATATGTGCACGGTACTCAGTGTTGGCGCTCTAGCGCGGGTAGGCTACGGAAGTAAAAGTGAAGTCGCAAGCAACTATGGCTTGTGCATGGTTATGTAAGACTGTTACAGCATAGATGTATTGTAATTGAGCCTCTCACGATGGGCAATGGGCGAAGATGCTGTCCATTGCCGCAAGCGAAATCGACAATCAATCAAAAATCAACACGAGGCTGAGTTAAGAGTTAGATCATTGATGAGAGCAATGGGATTGCTTACAAAATTTACCATTTCGGGTAATTTTCTACTTTGAGCACAAGGGTTCGATCGTTGGGCTCGTTACCCATTTATCTGATCCTAATCATGCTCAACGCACTGCAGATAAATTATGCGGAAGAAAGCAGAATGCAAATGTATATCCGATGTCAACGTTGAAAACCTCGCTTGATGCGTTTGCGCCGCACTTATATATCCTCGTGGGTCCAAACGTGCTTGAAAACGTGCCAATGGCAATTACTAAAAAAGTCAATTTTCCAGCACAAATTTCCTCGGGGCATTTTTTCTGACTTCTTTTGTTGGTCCGCAGGCAATTGCTCTCTCGATTGCCTTCTTTCGTCGTATCCAGCTCTCGGTATATATCTAGGGCCATGTTCGTCCTATCATCCCAACAAAGTAGCCCCGCCGCGCCTTCTGAAAGCCCCACGAAACCTACCTCTATCACTTGAAGAATCTTTCTCAACCACGAGCTTGAAAATGTCTGCCTCTCCCAGAATTTCTAGTGTCTTTGGCAACTGGCGCGAGACTTCCATATCCTCGGTTGACATTGATCTTGAGGCACAAACTGTGACTGGTGCACAGGCCTCCTTCACTCTTCCTACTGCCATCCAGGCAGCTCACTCTGCTGCTACTTCTACGCGTACACCTCAGCGGAATGACAATACCACAGACCCCATGGATGTCTTTTTCGGGGTCGCTCGCACTCGTGCGACTCACGAAAGTCGCCATGACTCTTATGCCACTCCTAGTCGCATTCCCATGGCTTTGGATGGAGAAGCGCCTCCTCCGTATGTAGATGCCGCGGAGCCTCCAGCTTACAGCTCCGCTCCTCCAGAGCCTGTGACGCTTGCTATGTATTTGTTCAAACGTGGATTTTGTGAGCATTGCATCTGCTCGGCACCTATCATATTTATCTAATCGAGTCTGTCAGTCTTCCCACCTTTCTGGGTACTTGGAGCATTCATCCTGTTCTTACCACTCGAAGCCCCTGCCGACTTTGAGCCAACGAAGTCTGAGGATGAGCGCCAGGAGTTGGTCCGGATTATGAGAGATGCTGAGGTCAAGTGGGCCAAAAAGTCTGCTTGGGCACTATTAATCTTTTTCGTTATGGTTGGCATTATGGTTGGTGCTATTATCGGTGTCCTGGGACCATAAGCACTCGACACACGGCCACTTTTCCCCATATGACTATTTCATTCCCTCAAAGACCATTGCATGGATGATTTCATCTCCGTCTTCGTACTTCATTTCAACGTCCTGAGGGTGGCCTCAGGTCATAATCACCCAGTCTTTCCTTATATTCCTCGGAACTAAAGTTCTTTGTATCACAGTAACTAACTCCTCACGACATTCACACCCAAGAATAGGTCGCGCTGTATAACTAGATGTCGGTATTTATAACTGTATCATGTATGATGAATACCGCGAATCAAAAAACATCGTTGTAACTTCGTGTATGTTACTTCGGCACATGTGCGGCAACTGATGAAAATTGTCGGAGAATAAATCATAAATTATTCGGGTGTGGATGTTGCGGAGTATTTTAAGCCTTGTTCGTTTCCTCAAATCACTCGCTCGTTTAAAATTCGCTGTGTCCTCTGTCTTTACACATTCCCTCCACACCAAAAATTTGACCATGTTCCGCCGTCTTGCCTTCACTTGCGCCGCTTTGCTTAGCGTTGTGTCTGCACAGTTGACCATCACGTCTCCTGGCGCCGATGACTGGTGGGGTGAGTACCCGGGATCCTGGCCGGATGTCGCAGTGCTGATGACTTGATGTGCACCCTTCTTGGCTTTCGTCGGTCAATTCTCTGTTCGTAGTCGCGTCGTCGGTGAACACACTCGCGTGGTCGTGCACGACTTCTCCGTATCTAAACTTCACCATTCTGTGCGCACAGTCACCTTTGATGCGCGTGAGAGCCCGCTCAACTGACACATTTTTGTAGTCTCGCCAACTCGAACCTCGCTGTTCTCCCTGCACCCCTTGCCATCATCGCCGTTCAGGAAAACTTTGACTGTTCCAAATCCATCACCCAGCAGCAATCCGCGCAGCCCGCTGGCACCGGCTACGTTGTTCAGTTTGCCAACACTCTGAACGAGACTGATGTGCGTGAAACATTTCTCAGGCTTGTTGACAAATCGTGTTCAATGTTTGTTTATATTACAGATCTATGCCCAAAGCCAGCCTTTTGAAATCAAGGCTCTCGGCTCGTCTTATCCCACCACTACCAGCAGCGCAGGCAGTACTTCTACCGGGAGTGCTTCCGCTGGGGCTGCACAAGCTACCAAAACTGGTGGTGCCCTCGCGGAATATGTTCCTGTCGGCATGAGCATGGTCGCTGCTCTTGCTCTTGGCTTGGTCGTCGCATAATTCATTTTTGGACTTGAACTCCGATACAGATATCCCTTTGTTTATTATCTTTTCTTCAGGACCCTCCATTTCGTGGAACATTTGACTGCCTTGGGAATGTCACTTTTTTTTACAGCTTTATGGCCTAATGTGCGGTGTGATGATTTTGGACGTTGTGGTTTAACGCACTGTTGTTTTGCTACTACTTGGATGGCGTTATGAACTTGATTCAGGTTGTGTAGCTGATCGTGCAGTCGTTGAGCTCATGTCCTTGAAGATGTGGCAAATTGATCATGACATGTTTTGAATTATGACCGTGTTAGGACCACTAGTACTGGTCTGATTATTAACTGCCGCTCATTCTTTCGTGCGGACCAAGACCGCCGATATCCGGAGGTGTTAAGCCAGACTACTGCCTGCAACTAATCCCAGACTCCTACGACGTTAGCGGAGGAGGGTAGTTTGAAGCTTGTTGGTTGTTACATGTCCAAAAAGGAGGCTATGTTGGACCTGGCGTATCATGTTGGTTAAGAGTTTACCGATTGCTAAATCCAACGACCGGCACACCGCCGCACGGATGAACACGTATGGGTAATACAATTAGCCAACAATTCATCATGTACGTATGATCTATCTATATACGATCCTAGGGCAAAGATAAGAATAAACGAGATGTTTCAAATATACATTTACCGAGCACTGGCACGCGTACCACGCTGCATTCAAAAAGGACAGAATAGTTTTTAACTTCCAACGAGAGTCTCGCCACTTGGAATCCATAAACTACCAGCCTACGGATGGGGAGAGGAATCCTCGAACTCTACGTCGACCTCGGTGGTAAGGACATGGGAGCTGGTCTCAGCAGGGGTGGAAAAAATGCCAGTGTCAATACATCCGTGCAGGTTGAGCATTAGGCGAGAGATGAGAGTGACAGACATGCTAAGAGTCATGATTAGGGTCGTTCTGTGTCTCTCCCATGAACCACTCACCATGTAGTAAATGCGTTCAGGCTGCCTGTGATGATAACCTTGTAAATTGTCAGAAAATAGTCAACCTGGTGAAAACATGCGGATGTGTGCTCACTGAACCACACTAAATTATGGTGAGTGTGCGATTGAATCAATATTTTATTTGTTGACTTACGTAGTACGTCAGAATGTTGGGTAAATTGACTAATGCCATTCCCCTAAGAGAAAGCGGATCAGCTTCACTCGCACAGTTTCGCTAGTACTCTCACGCGAAGTACATCACACCTGTACTCGGTTGGTTCAGTGTTTACAATATCGGTGCGACGAAAATACCATCTTCAAATATGACACCAAGGATATTTCTCCTTGATATTAGGCGCGGCGATCTCCTAGCTTTCCAAGTCCCGGAGACTGTGAGGACAAAGATGAGTAATTCGTAGATAAACATTGCCACCCATGTCGTCCCATGACCTGCGATTGGACAATTCCGTAGCGCCATTAATTTACACCCAGATGTGACTTAGAATGCACTGACGGAAAGATCTGACAGGACTTTTGAGCAGGCATGTAGAATGATGAAGGGAGTGACATACGTCGCTGTTGTGTATATTTCATGGCAGTGGCCGTTGTCGATCGCACTTTTTGTTAAATTAGGTCCAAAAGCTCCCACCTGAAAGTTCAGCAGGATTGAAGTCTAAAATCTTTCGTGAACACATACCGCCGATGCTGCTATAAGAACAACGCCCATGATTAGCATCCATTTAAGCAGGCGTTTGCTGCAGCCGTAGAGAGCATAAGTGCGAAGAGTCAATGTGACTGAGAATCTAAAACTTCAGCGTCTTTCTCGTGATACACTTCCAACTCACGGCAAATGAAGACTTGTTGGAAAAGACGCAACATATGTACGGTCAACAGATATCTCGAACAGCTAAGTTTTTGTTGAGTAAACTAGTAGATATTCAAGAAGCAAAGTGGAAACCTCTGCAGGGATAGAGTGAGCCTGTCAGTTGAATGTATGCACAAGATTGTAGAACCTTAGCGGAAACAGGTAGAAAATTGCTCATTAAGTCCAGCATGTTTCCGAGCACGGCGACATAGCGATTGATGAGAAATAACACTGCAGACATTGCTTTTGGACGACGCCAGATAAACATGATTTCTTCTGGGAGGGTCGCCATGTGGTCGTATAGTAGAATACCTAAAATATTCAGTTATCATCTTGAAAATCAAAAATGAAAAAGTCGCAGTACTGATTGCCACGAAAAGGGTGTATAAGCGCACTAACCTGGTAAATCATAGTAATGTCAGTGCGCGATCAGCATACATAGTAAATCGATGCGTTTATTACTCACACCTGCTGCGCTTCCGAGTCAGTAGTATACATTAGGAATACAATATCATAGGAGGAAGGGGTGTTGAGACTCGATGTCGACTGGAAAAATTTGACATTGGTATTATAAGGCCTAGTTGATTCAGGCCTGAATTGACCCATTGTCAATACGACTTAACCTTACGGCCGTCCTTCCGTAAATGACTTACGTGGTCACTAAACTTGGACTTTCCTGATTGGGCCACTACCGCGCACGTTCCACACTAGGTCGCATAATACTTATCCTCCTCATCCTCGCTGTATAGAGCCCCAGCCAACCGCCCAAGCCCTTGAATGACCTTTCGATAGAGTAATATTTATACTGCGAAGATACTCTGACAAGGTGCAGAACGTACGCGTTAGTGGTCAAATCAGGAAAAGGTTAGGTCCTCAGTCAGTGATCAGTAATTGACATGGTCAGGGACTCGGCCCTGTTGGGAGCCAATCTACTTCGGAATGGAAACAGGTCGTCACTACATACACTGAATGAGCCGTTTCTACATAGACACCGAGCCCGCATACCATGCTGGGTTCAAGAAGAATACTCAAAGAGCCGGTTTTAACTTCCAACGACACTACACATCCATAAACAGAATCCAGTACCAGCCTACCAATGGTGCGAGGAAACCGCAAACTCTACGTCGACCCTGGTGGTAAGGACATCGGGACTGGTCTCGGCAGGGGTAGAAAAAATGCCAGTGTCGACACATCCGTGCAGGTTGAGCATCAAGCGAGAGATGAGAGTGACAGACATGCTGAGGGTCATAATTAGGGTCGTTCTGTGTCTATCCCATCAACTACTCACCAAGTAGTAAATGCACTCAGGCTGCCTCTGATGATTTCCTTGCAAAACGTCAGGAAATAGTCAACCTGGTGAAACATGCGGGTATGCTCACTGAACCACACTAAATCATGGTGTGAGTGTGCGACTGAACTATACTTTATTCACTGACTTACCAAGTACGTCAAAATATTGGGTAAATTGACTAATGTCATCCCTCTGAGATAAAGCGGATCAGCTTCACTCGCACAGTTTCGCTAGCACTCTCACGCGAAGTACATCACACCTATGGTCGGTTGGTTCAGTGTTTACAATACCGGTGCGACGAAACATACCATCTTGAAATATGACATTTAGGAGATCTCTCCTGGATATTAGGGAGAACCGCAATCCTCTAGTTTTCCAGGCCCTGAAAATTGTGAGGACAAATATGAGCAATTCATAGATAAACATTGCCACCCATGCCATCCCATGACCTGCGATTGGATGATTCCGTAGCACCATCAATATACATCCAGATATGACTTAGAATACACTGACGGACAGTTCTGGCAGGACTTTTGAGCAGGCATGTGGAATGATGAAGGGGATAACATACGTTGCTGTCGTATATATTTGATGACAGTCGCCGGCGTAGACCGCAGCGTCTGAGTCATCTCCAAAAGTTCCCGCCTAAAACTTGAAGTTCAGCAGACTTTCCAGTCCAAAATTCTTCGTGAGCACGTACTAACGCTCCTGCCAGAAGAACAAAGGAGATGATCCCCATCCATATAAGCAGGCGCCTGCTGCGGCCGTAGAGAGCATAAGTGCGAAGAGCCAGAGTGACTGGGAATTTGAAAACATTCAGCGTGTCTCTCTCGCGATACACTTCTAACTCACGACAAATGAAAACTTGCTGGAAAAAACGGAACATGTCCACAACCACCAGGTATTTCGAACAGCTAAGTCTTTGTTGAGCAAAATGATAGATATTCAAGAAAGCAAAGTTGAAACCTCTGCGGAGATTAAGTGAGCCTGCCAGTCGAATATACGCACAACACTGATGTAGCACCTCAGGTGAAACGGGTAGGAAATTGCCAATTAGGTCAGAGACATTTCCGAGCACGGCAACATAGCGGTTGACGAGAAATAACACTGCGGACATTGCTTTTGGACGACGCCAGATAAACATGATTTCTTCTGGGAGGGTTACCATGTGGTCGTATATCAGGAGACCTAAAATATTCAGTTATCGTCTTGAGAAACAAGATGAAAGTCGTATTACTGATTGATGCGAAAAGGATGTACAGGTGCACCGACCTGGCAAATTGGAATGTTAGTTCGCGATCAACATACATAGTAAACCAATGGGTTTATCACTCACACCTGCTGCGCTTCCAGGTCAGTAATATACATTAGAAAGACGATATCACAAGTGGAAGGGGTGTTGAAACTTGAGATTGACAGGAACGTTAACGGTTTGATATTGGTGTTATACTACACAGCCCGACTCCTCCACAGTCATCCTCCACAGTCATCAATCATCCATCAGTAATCCATTGTATCCAGTAAAATGGGGCCTTGACTAGGACACGCAGTGCAGCACTAGAGCAAATCAGTACACTGGTCGGCGGTCCAGAATTCGGAATCGGATAGTGGCAACTGCCTTGTCCAGCTACGTCCACCACGTGTATCTTGCACGTTCTGTTGAGAATAGTTACAAGTTGTTATACCTAGGTCCTAGGATAAAAAGATATTGGTTCATCCTGGGGAAGCGAACATGCCCGACGGTCATATTTTTCGGTAAGTTCCGCTCGTACTTTATGATATAACTCCGCTAGTTGCAGCGTGCACAGGTCTACTGATTGAACATATGCCTCGAACCTCAATGCATTCACCGCGTTAGGTGCCAGCTGGGAATTGGTAAGATATACATGGTAATCACCAGAATGATTTTTTCTACATATCGTCTGTAAAATTACAACACGCTAACTAAAAGCGAAAAAATTTCGCAACCAGGAACAGGATCCAATCACTCAGAATCAGCTTGAAAACTGTGAGAAGAGAACTCGACATCGAGTCTGGTGGTAAAGACATTGGGGCTGGAGTCATCGTTCTGGATGGCGGTGGATAAAATTTCGTCATCCGTAGATTTGTGCAGGTGAAGCACCAGTCGAGAGACGAGAGTGACGGACATGCTAGGTATCTAATTCAAAATCGATTCCTGTTCATCGCATCAATCACTCACCAACCAGTAAATGTGGCTAGATTCCCTCTGGTGATATCCTTGTCAGTTGTCAGGAAGAAGCCAAGCCAATCGTAAGATGCAGCGCTTACTGAACCACACTAAATCATAGTGAGTGTGTGACTCAATTGATATATTATCTGTTGACTTACGTAGTATGTTAGGATGTTAGGTAGATTAATCAATGTCATCGCTCTAAATCAACACAGATCAGTTTCACCTGAATTACAGTTTCACAATCAATCTTACGCGAAATACATTGCACCTGCATTTGATTGTTTCAGAATTTATACTACAGGTGCAACGAACGAAATACCATCTTGAAACATGATATCAATGATATTTCTGCTGGATGAAATCATCCGCGGAGATCCCCTAGTCTTGCAAGTCCTGAAGACTGTAAGGACAAAGATAAGTAATTCGAAGACAAAAACTGCAATCCAAGCCAGTCCATAACCTGCAAGTGGTTAAGGTAGTAGCATCATCAACTTGCATGCAACGTGGTTGAGAATTCACTGACGCATGGCTCTGTCGTGACTTTTAAGCAGGCACGCATACCGATGAAGGGAATGACATACATCTTTACTGTGAATGAGTTATGACAATCACTTCCCTGGATGTAAATCGCAGTATTTGAGTTGTTTCCAAAAGAACCCGCCTAAAAAGGTTAGCAGAATCTGGAGTGCAAAAGGTTATGCGAACACGTACTGATGCTCCTCCCATAAGAGCAAGACCGATGATCACTACGTAACTGAGCAAGCGCCTGCTACGGCCGTACAGTGCGTAAACGCGCAGAGTCAATATGACTGAAATTTTTCAGGGCATGTATTTTTCGCGATCAACTTTTGACTCACCGCAAACAATGATTTGTTGGAGATAAAGGAACAGCTCTCTGACTAGCATATATCTTGAACAGCTAAAACTTTGGTAAGAAAAACAACAATATGTATTCAAAGAAGGGTTGAAACCTCTGCAAAAATAGATAAATCGTGAGCCTGCCATCTGGGTAGGTGCATAACAGGATTATCGAACCTCATCCGAGACTGCGGGCAGGAAATCAATGACCAAGCCAAAGATATTGCCCACCAGGGCAAGATAGCGATTGGCGAGAAACAATGTTGCAGACAGTAATTTCGGACGACCCCAAATAAACGCAATTTCTTCTGGGAGGGTCATTATATGATCGAACATCAGAATGCCTATGATATTTGTTATCGTCCTGAGAACAAAGATGGAAAGCCCTGGTACTGTTTGCCACGAGAACGGCGTTCAGGTGAAATATCCTAATAGATTGTAATGTCAAGAAGAATATATTTGTGCGCGTATGACTCACAACTGCTGTTTTTCAGTGATATCCATTACAACGAGGCGATGGTGCAATATAAAAGGTGGGTGTTGAGAATGTCTGCCGCACTCAGGCTATTACAACACTATTATATACATATCATCAGGGTCACAGGAATCAATACGGTGGATTTACAAAGCTAGCCTCAGTGGCAACGGTTTGATTTCTTGCTGAAACATCAAAGTTGCTATCGACGTCACGGTGTATTAACGTTCTTCACTTTATATTTATATTGTATCTATGACTATTTCATGCACATTTTTTCTCACTGGTCTGAGAGATGATCGATGATCGCTGGGCATAATAGCATGTGTGCGATGCCAGTATCAAGGGGGAATATAGGAAAGTTAAAAATACGACTTTGTTACAATTGGGTCTCCTCGACGACATCCGATGATCGTCTCAAGAGACTCAGACGTTACAATATCATGGCGCTTGATCCGTTACACAGCATCCTGATACATAGATCTCGGTAATGGTACGTACTGTGGGGGCCTGACGATATTGACCTAAGCAAGACTATAGACTAGAAGCCCAAAGTAATTCGAGAACTTGAGGGGCACTGTGATACGTGTTAGTCTGCCCGATGGAAGTTGAACTAACAGTGATTCATATCACCGCGTATGGCATACCATAGACAACACTGATATAGCTATTAGTACTACACGTGCGATCAGGCCGATGAGGAACATAGACATATCTGCTGTATCTCAAGAAATACTAAGAGTGCGTAGGTACAAAACTATTCGTACTCGCGCATAATGGTTATCAAAATATACTTATCCGGGAACATCAAACGAAAACGAAAGAAACAATCTTGTAGGTTACATCATGCTAAAGAGTACTATAATCGTCACAATGGAAAAATAACATGCACCGGAAACTGTCACTGGATGAGTACGACGAGCTAGTGCGTACCTGACCCAACTTTCACCTTCTCCACTATCCCACTATCGACCGGCGTGTACTCGAAATTCTCCGGGCTGCCGTTGAATGAGCCGAGGAAAGGAGTAGCTGGACTGAGAGTAGATGAGGTGCGAGACGAGTAAGTTAGCGCCGGAGATACGAGAGTAGGAGACCTCATGTCATTTTCGAATGATAGTTGTTGGACCAAAGAAGGCGACTTCTGCGCAGGAACGCATGCTTTTGAGGACACAGAAGTAGAATTGTGGTGATGGTCCTCTTGATCATCTGACCGGGGCTGGGATGTTCGGGGCGAGTGAAGATAGTTCTGCGGACCACTGTCGGGTTTATCTTTGGTACTGGACGTAGCGATAGTGCTGTTTTGGTTATTGGAGCGGCTGTCGGTGTGCTGATAACTGTGCTGAGATGAATTCGATGCGAGAGGGGAACGAGGGAGAGTAGCGACTTGTGCTTGCTGCCGTAGAGGAAGGTGTGAACGCGAAGAGAACTGAGAACGATGGTGCGATTGCAAAGGAGAACACTTGGAATCAAGGTGCTGAGGTGGCGCAACAATTTCGATAGCACGACTAGGCGGTTTCGTGATCCTAACGTTGCCAGCGTCACTGCGGAAATGCAGCTCGTCCTGATAATGGGTGCGGAGATGGTCATAATGCGACCTAGACTCCAGCTGATGTTGGCCAAGAGTATGGAAGTCGTCCTCGGAGATTGGCGGTAGAGCGTCGCCCAAGAACTTCGACCGGTTTGCCCCACCCAGGGTACGACCAGTGAGCGGATAACTGGCGATATGCTCCGGGGCGTGGAATACTTGCGCATTTGCATTGAGTTTGCTTCCAGATTCTAATCGTCCAGATGAAGAGGCGCGCCGAGGGAGAGTGAGATCGCGTGGGTGCACAAGTTGCTGTTGGGTCTGCAGCTGTTGGTACTGTTGTTCACGTATCCTCGCGTGAGCCTGGAGGATGAGCTCCTCTGCGGGAGTAAAGCCGTTCCTCGCCTGTATCTGGCTGCGAGGCTGCTGTGCAGATGGCTGGGCGCTAGCCGTGTACAGCGTTGCATTTGCGAGGGCTTGAAGATGGGCGCGATGGGCATCATGCTCTTGGTCAAGTGTCGACCCCGTGTAAGCGTGTGTCAAATTCAGGTTGTGTTGCAGTGAATGCAGAAGGTCATCAGTGTAGGAATTCGACTGAAGGTCCTGGTACCTAGTCGACGGGGAACTGTCGTATGGATAACCAAGATGCCCTGGCAGAGACGTAGATACGGGAATGTTCCCTGCTGACACGGAGGGGGGATTCAGATTCGGATAGGAGTGATGAATACTTGATAGAGAAATTTCGTCGCGAGGCTGACCAATGATGGGGATGTCACGGACACGATTTACATGGGTCTTACGAGCGTGAGCTTGGAGCTCTTGGCCATGAAGGTTGAGAAGGGCAGCTTGAGCGATTGTCAAGCGGGCTGGAGACTGGTCCCCATTCTTGGATACTCTCTCTGATCGCTAACGCAAGACGCATGGATCAGTTCAAAGTAAAACACGTCTCAATCAGCGGACCGACCCTTAGCTCCCGTTGTTCAGCACTATCAGCAAACCGGACGGAAATCCTGCATCCAGGGTCATTCCATCCACGGACCATTCGACCATGCAGGCGTTCGATGGTATCCTCTGCAGCTGTACGATTCTCAAGTCTATACTAGGTGGATCAATTACAGAATTTCGATTTCCAGAACAAACTTACCGAACGAAGGCTATTATCCGAGGGGGTTCACTGAGCTTTGTTTTAAAGAAGCGGCTGCTCTTGATGGTGTAAGGGTGCACCAAAGCAGTAAGGCTCTGTATTCGCATGTAAATACCGTTGCATATATGGACACCAGCTTCACATACCTCTTCATCAATCGAGAGCGGAAGTCTGAAAAGGATTATTGAGCACCAGACTGAGTTTATATCGAGGTGACCTTACCCTTCGATGTATAGGTTGGTGGATGACCCATCCTTCAGTTTTTCCATCCGCGCTTTGAAAGAATCTTCATCGTGCTCTATTTGAGAGGGGCTTTGCTGAGCGTACACTGTACCAGGTATGCGATGGATTTGCTGTATCGGGAACTTTTAAGAATGTGGGTGCATATAAGAAAAAAATGTTGACCTTTGAGAATGACGGATGTAGATTGCGATATTTACGAAGACCTTCGATACATTTTTCTGCTGAATCGACATCGCTGAACCTTAGCAAGAATGTGAGGTGGACAATCGTACAAAAATACATGTTCACCTACAAAACGAAGCCATACCCTCTGTTTACCAGAACGTGAGCTTTCGAGTTTCGTGCCGTGGCAAAACAGGACATACGTTGGTTTCTCGCTCACATGCCTAGTGAACGACCTCACACTCTTCACCTCGCCAAATGGGCGAGTGAGAGCAAAGAGCTCCTGCTCCGGAAAATGAGGGGGCAGTCCATTGATATATACATTTGGAGTGCGGTGTGATGCACGAGATGCACTAGGAAGATGCTGGGAAGGCGTATCGGGACTCAACGACAACTGTGAGTCGCTTGAGTCAGGAAACATGTGGTCATACGAAAATTGCAAGCCTGTAGGACAAGAGAGGCTGTACGAGGCTGCGATCCGATAAGGAATGCAAGTAAGTCGGGGGGAATCATAACTGATAAAATAAAACCTCACGAGAATTGGATAAAACTGCAGTAGAAAGACTATAAGGCGATGCCGTACCATTTTCCTGTAGATTGAGGGACGGATTATTTGGTCTGGTGACAACATGGTTTGTAGACATAGAGATAGTATTAGAATGCGAAGAACCGTTGGGCTTGGGGCTGCCAATGTTAAATTTTTGGGACGGAGAGAGAGAAAGGTTGGGCTGAGATGAAGAAAATGATGCACTACTACTATGGATATTGGGCGGCGACGAATCTGAATCCGGTGGTGTGGGTGGCGCTTGACGAGAAGAGATCGGAGTGTTTGGTACAGTGTCACAAGTAGTACAGGCTGAGGCGCTATGCTCAAGATGCTGAAACTGCTTGTTATCGAAGGTAGGAGAAGCTGGGAAAGCCAGAACGGCAGATTGCGGTGGCGAAGAGCAGTCAAGGCTCATACTGGAGGATCAGGGCAAGTGAATTCGCGGGAGAGAAAGGAAGCAAGCGAAAGGCAAGCTTTTAGGTAAGGTGAACGCCGGTGGACTGTAACGATTGTAATACGAATAGTATGAAGAAATTGGTTGTAAATCGTTAAGAGTAGCGGTGTGAAGATGGGGGGAAGGAAGAACAAAGACGAAAAAAGGAAAAAATGAACTTGCGAGGTTTATATTCAATTTTCAACATATGACGCACGGGACTTCGAGGTTGGAATACTGTAAACCCAATAAAATGTGATGAAAGAAGCCTGGTTTTCACCATCTAATGTCATTGCATACCCCATTTTAGGTCGGTCGCTGCCCAGATTTGGCAACTACTCAAGTTCGTTTTGGAGCGGCGCAAATAGGATATGCACGTCGAGGGCATTCCATGTTCCAAAGGTGATCTCGTTCGCAACTTCTTGGGTCCACTATTCCTTCTGTTCCAGCGTGATATTGACAGAGAATTAAGCTTTAAGAAGCATAGGCGAAGACCAGAGAAAATCATTGCGCAAACCTGACTGACGATCCAGAATTCATTGGTCCCAGAAGATGCCAATCGACAGAGACTAGACAGCAAGCAACCAGTACTTCCGATAACACATGTGCGACTGGCCCAGCATCTATTCGTGTTCGATACTGCTTGGAAACAGACGACTATAAGTGCTTCATCGAGTGTCAAAAAGACCAAACCAAGCGTAGCGACTGGCAAGGGCGCTGACAGAAGCAGGTCCTGCGAATCCTATCTGATGACAACGAAGACGACGAATTGCGCGAAACCTGGTTCAGCCTGACCTGTACTATGATAATGTTTGAACAATATTATTGTCAAAGCACCAATATGACCGCAGGAAAACCGTGACAGTTCGCAAATCTTTTGGTGGCAGTGTTGACTCGGAAGAACTTGAGGAGAGAGGCAGGGTGGCTGTGCCATGGGTTTCGCGCTACTAACTTATTCGGTTCGATCAAGAACTCTTTGACATTGCATGTCGCGGTCCACCGAAGTGGCCAGTACATGAACTCACAGTTTCATGGTCACTGCCAGTGGGTAAGGTAGCAAGCCCTTGACCATTTCATCTGGTATGTCTGTCCACGCACTTTACTCGGACAATTCATATTTCATTTAAGTGTTTGTACAGACAATGATATGGTCCTCCGTGTCAGACACTTTTTAACTTGAGCAGATCCGTTTGACGCTAGTCTGTTCTACTACTACTAGGCAGACGTTATCGAAGGAAGCCATTCGTCCAAGTTCCTTCGTATCTTGAATGTTCTGACTTGTTCGGACCGATCTTCTACGTTCAAGAAGGACTCGGACCTACAAATCCTCAAAGTTTGATGGGTAGTAAACGTTGACCAGCTTCCTCACATCTACACCTTCTTGGTGAGTCTGGATATTCATTCGATAATCTCAGTTTCTTCTCCCCAGTTTTTTTTGGTGGTGGTACTCTCTTTCTCCGACTCAGATCAGGGAAACGTAAGCCACTACAGAGTGCTACAAAGCGCTCTGTAGCACAATCCAACTCGCTGATGGAATATTGATACCTATGATATCTGCGTCTCTCTGCATTGCAAATGGGCCTGATCCACCTATCATGCCTCGACAGATTCGTGAGTAGTTTTGCACGTTGTTACAGGAGCAGGCAAGATGATTCCTTTCAGGTTCTGCCAGCGCCCACTTTCACTTGCATTAATACCACCGATCCGAGACAGCGGCAAAAATCAGCCCTGCATAAGCGATGTCATTCTACATCCATGATCTGTGGTTATAGCCACTGACTATCGCAGCTTTTGTACGGCGTCGTGGTCAATTGGCAGCTAGTTTGCCCCAGTGGTACCAGTAAGCATAATCATATTCGAATCGTGGGATGTAACGACCCCTAACACCTACTTTGCGAGTTTTGAAATCGCCATGTCCCACGTGTATATACTTAGGATCTCCGACTTCGCTTCTTTATGGGCCTGCGTACGTGAGTAGTATCCCTTGAATCTCAAAGCTCGACCTAAATTGGATTCCCCGTGAATGTCACGGATATCATCAAGTAGGTCACCTTATGTATCATATATCATATCTCCTCATCCCAGCAATCTCGGCGACAGCTTGAGCGTCCCGCTGAAGTAGAAGCATTTTTTCAGATGCGGCAATCACCTGGACCTGGACAGAGCTCACACGAATTACCTTCTATCATCTTCTCGGTTCCGGTGGCACGACTCTTATCTGCACCGCATGGGGTTGGCGTAAGTAAGTAGTCCCGCAAAAATTATCGAGTGTTGTCCGGCGTTCACGGATGCAGGGCAGTAAGTCGGCGAACGGTATCCGCGGAGGCACCTCACTCGAAGTTCGTTGACAACTTCAAGTTGAGGTTGACGTGTCGATGTAGGAAAGTCGCAGGATCATTGAAAACGGCTCAAAAACAGCTGCAGCAACAATGTCAGGTATTTAACACCTGCATACTACCAGTCTTGAATACCGCGGCCCCCGAAATGAGTGTATTGTGCCATTGCGGAGGCTTCCTTGATTGGAGGGGTTCGTTCAGGAGTGAGATCTGAGACTCGAAGGTTTAGTAGGTACTTAAGTGGCTAGACTTCAGCTTCTGTGCGACAGTCCGGTTCCGAGTTCCTCATTATGTATGTAACAGATGCTTCACGGCGAGAACTCGCCTGAAGCTTAAGGTTGTGTAACTCTGCAATGTTTACAAGTGCCGGAGAGTTTTCTGGTGAGCCTATTTGGTAATTGGACTTATGCGCACCTTGAATTACTCGTTCCCCGAACGATATCAGGAACTGGACCAGTACTACTTAGTATGTATAATCTATATGTAGTTCTGACAGTTGTAGCTCAGGTTACAAGTTAGAAAGTACAGCCCACACATGATGCATGACCTCGGATCCGAGGACCTCGTTTGACCCAATGACTCTGCATGATGCTGAACGGTAGGTGGAGTTGATGACTTGGCTAGTCTGGATGATGGCATGCACTAGGTCTAGTAGATCTACGAGGTGGAGTGAGTAGTAATTGCTGATCATCGGATATGTCTGACGATAATCAAGCTGTGGTATGTCCGACGTGTGATAAGGTGGTGTTGACGTGGCTATGCCACGACCGCTCAACACAAATAATGTACAGTAACAGTTACAGTAGATAACTCATAACAGCATGCCAGCACCCATCGCAAAAACTACGATCACAACACGCGACTTGCCTTAGGACACATCCATGTCCTGATCCTCTGACGAACGCCCTGCCTTGTGCGTCATTTGCGGTGATGACGCTGGGGTATCTTCGATATCACTCCACGCCGAGAAGTCATCGACGCTAACACCCAGATCCGACAATTCTTGCCAGTTTGCATATTCTGCGGCGTAAGCCTCAATTTCCTCTTGCTCGAGGTCCTCCGGCGTCACACTATAACTGTCAGGGGGCATTTCTGGAGCACATCGAAGGTGAGCTTATTGATGCCATTCAGAATAGGAGAGACTGACCTTGCAATTCGCTTTCCCACCGGTTTGCATCCTCCATGTCTGGGTCAAAGGAAGATCCGACATCATGAGAATACGAAAGGCGATAAGAGTGTTTTTGCTTATGTGCAGTATTGGCAATGATTCTCCGAAAGAGCTGTTGCCAAGTGTCCAATTATGAGTGTCAGTAGACCCCTGTCAGGAAAGTCACACACCTCATCTTGCATAACAAATTCATCGTCCTCATCCTCATCGCAGTCCATCTCAGCATCAAAAAATACGTCACTGCTGCTACTTGTCCTTTGCTTTTGGACTTTATCATGTCGTTGTTTCTGCGCGCGCTCAAGACATCGCGCTTTAAAACGATCACGTAAAAATGTTTTTTGAGGGTTTTCTGGCGTCTGACTACCAGCATGTGTGCATGGGAGCTGGGTTGCCGCACTTCTGGATGAACTGGTTACGCGAGCTTTGTATTGGGCTTGTCGTCTTGCTTGTGCGGCAGCCACCGGCGATGATTTCGGAGAAGCCAGTGGTGACGAAGTAAGTGGTTGGTGACTCCTTGCGGAATAATAAGATGAACGCCCAGGAGTAGAGGGGGTCTGGAAAATGGGACTTGAACTTTGCATACTTAGCATTTTGTTGGCTGTCCAGTTGCCGTGGTGAATGATGAGTGTGACAGTTGAGAGTGGCGCGTTTGTTGTGACTTGTTGACGTGTTTAAACAGTGCCTGGGTTCAAGCATTCAAATGTATGACATGACAACACTGACCGCCGCCCCGACCCCCAGAAGCTGGCATTTCAAGTCATTGAAACAGACGGTTGATGTGACCATGGCCGCCGACTCGGACGAGGTCACATGTTGGTGGATGGAATGGTATTGAGGTTGTATCATTTTGCCTACCACCCAGGTCAAATTCGATATCGTGCAGTCCTTCGGCATGAAAATGGTAAGTTGCAGCTTCTCATCTATGAGCAACGTGGCAGTTACACGTTTACTCAATGCTATTTACATTTAGGGATCTTACACGGGCACTAAGTCAATGACATCGGAGGCGGTTGCTGGGAGCCACCAAGACGATCATTAATTTGGCCATGAACATTGGCTTCTATGCTGCTTAACTTGTCAGTTTTCCAGGTGTGCACCCAATTGAAATACGTATGACATCGATATGCAACCCAGGGAAATATTAATGATTAAACTCATATGCAGCATGGGACGTAGCGACCACTCGCGGACTCAACGCTGGGGAACTACGAATGCACGGAAATGCATTTTCCGCACTATGACAGCGACGCTGCGACTTGCGCCTTTACTTTTCATTCTTGCCGCAGATCAGTGATTGAGTCAAACTGCAAGCACCTCATCGCGGCTGTGCCATGTCTTGCAGATCACTGTAAGTGCCTCGGTGACTCGCAGATAGTATAACCTCTTGCAACAATGATCACATTTGCGCTAGCACTTGATCTTCTGAATGTACTCGTTGGTACCGAGGTACTTATTCGGTTGACTAACATACACCAACTTTTTACTTTTTTAGTATGTGAGCTTTTCTGAAATGACACTTCGAAGAAAATGACATTCGTTTCGGCATTTTCAGAAAGTTAGCTAGAACGATAGCGCTTGGTGCCATCGAGGCTAGCTGGGCGCCTTTGAAAGGGAAGTTTTTCTGTATCATGTACAACCTCTGCCGGCAGCAATGTGGCAAATTGTTGTTCCACACTCCGATCTTTGTCGATACGACAAAACATTTCCGACGTTCGCATGGAAGCAAAACCAGCATCTGGGGTCCTGCATCTATTCCAAGCGCGGGTCAGAACCTGTGGCGTTGCCGAGGGACATGCATCTACTAGTAGTGTCCATAAATGATACGAGGCACAACATTTAGGACCTGGTTTTGGCTCTTTTTGGGTGCTTCGACATGGTGTTGAATCCGATCACCGGCCTACCTGATTCGGACTGGGCATTTTTTGCCAGTCACGCTGATTGCAACGAAACGGAATGAAACGCGTCGTCTCAAGACGTGTCGTGACCAGAAATGCGAGCGAGTGCCCTGTACTCTCTTTACTTCATAAATCTCACGATTTCTCCGCAGATCAATCCAGCTGCTAGGCTGGAGGGTCTTCTAAATTTTGCGCTGTTTTGGAAGATACAGTTCAACGTCTTCTTTCGGCTTGCCTGTCAGAGGACGTCTAAAATATAACAGGTGTGATCGAATCTCCAATATATTTGACTGAGTGTATTTTGATATCTCCGTTTATTTATTTTTCAATTATGGCACCCTGAGATCTGGTATCGTACCTCCGGGTCGCAAGCAGCCCCATATTATGGCTAGTTCAAATCACTTACTTAGGACCTACGAGAGGTACCGAAAGCTTTTAATGAGGCAGAGTCTTGTGCGTTCATGATCGGTTTGTGCCCCAATCTCCGATTTCTTGAACATGTTCTTCCAGTCCCAGCATCGACGTGACTGGTATGCATTCAGTTGTTCCCTGTGTTCAAATACTTACTTGTGAGTCCGTCAGCGCCGCCAAACAAGAGGAACGACAGAAAACATTGGATGGGTTGTCCTCGTCGTTCTTCGAGCCATGCACAGAGTCCGATAATAAGGTGCTTGACTTGTCCCTAAGCGAACTAGTCCAACGCCATAACGCGGGTTCACTGTCAACGGCGAGCATTTTGAATGCTTACGGAAAGAAAGTGGTCTCAGCGCAGAAGGCCACTAATTGCCTAGCTGGGATCATGATTCAAGAAGCTCTAGTCCCGAAAGTTTCAGCTCCTTCAACTGGTTCAGACGGCACTGACATTCCCGAACAACCCGCGAAACTCCTCTCCGGTGTCCCTGTCAGCATCAAGGACTGTGTCGATATCGAAGGCTACGACACTACTGTTGGTTATTCTTCTAAAGTTAATCATCCCGCTTCGTCGTCTGCAGCAATAGTCAGACTTCTTCATGATGCAGGGGCAATCACTCACGTGAAGACTACCGTACCCCCCGGTCTTCTCGGAATGGAGACATCATCAGACCTTTTTGGGCGAACGAGTAATCCGTATAACGAGAAGTTCTCCAGCGGCGCTTCGACTGGTGGTGGGGGCGCACTTCTTGCATGCAGGGGGAGTGTCATCGAAATCGGCACAGATCTTGGCGGCAGCATAAGGTTGCCCGCCCATTTTTGCGGACTCTATGCTATGAGGTCTTCGATAGGACGGTTTCCATGTCAGGGCACGCATCCCCCTGTACCTGGATTAGAAACAGTGGCTACTACATCCGCTCCGATGTCTCGAAGACTAGAAGACCTTGAAGAATTTTGGAAGCGTGTTGTGGAGATGCGGCCATGGGAGTATGACCATACGGTTCGCTGAGTTCTCATTTCTAACATCCACCAGACCTAATGATTGCTGCAGTGCGTTCCATTACCTTGGCGACCCGTAAATCTTCAAGAGACGAAGCTGAAGTTTGGAGTGATTTGGGAAGATGGTCAGCCCCCTTTATGCTGCTTTTTACATTCGTTCCTCATATGCCTAGGCATTATTTCTCCCTCTCCTGCTTGTCGTCGTACTTTGGAATGGGTCTGTGATGCATTGGAGAAGCAAGGTCATGAAGTAGTTGATTTGTGCGCTCGAACCGCTCTAATCTTGAATTTTACTGACCAATAACATCACCCAGTGCACCCCCTAGCATCCCAGAAGGTCTGAATGCCGGATTTCAGTTATGTTTTGGAGATGGGGGTGAGCATCCTTCTATCGAGCTGTAAGCCACATATACTGAAGTCTTTGTAGGGGTTGCTTTCTTTGGTGCTGTGCGTAAGGACGAGAAACTTGACCCCGTGATGGTTGCTATCAAGTCTTTGTTGGGGATGCCCCTTTGGCTCAAGAAGTTCCTGGCAATGGTAACGCGTAAAACTACTGGTGATGAGGTCTGGGCATCTATGCTCGAGACAATTCACCTCAAATCGCCAGCCGAAGAACGTGTGCTTGTCGTCTCCCGAGACGAGTACAGAGAAAAGTGGCACCAAGCATGGGAAGATGAAAGGTTCGACTTTTTGCTGACGGTTCCACATTCATTGCCCGCTATCCCTGCTGGAACCGCAGAGAAGGTGACCCTAATATCTGCTGCCTATACGATGATTTTCAATATCGTAAGCTTCATTTCCACCATCGTATTCTCATCTTGGGCTCAATGGCGAACAGTTGGACTATACTGCCGGTGTTCTCCCAGTATCTTTTGTTGACCGCCAATTGGACGGGCTACCGAAAGATTTTATGAAGAGTTCCGACTACAAGAACATGGGGTTAATTTCTAAGGGTGCATACTCTGTTTATGATGCGGATAAAATGCACGGACTACCCCTTGGCGTGCAAGTTGTCGGAAGGCGTTTTGATGAGGAGAAAGTCTTGCAGGGGATGAAGATCGTTGAAGATGCTCTCGAGGCATGCGGTCGTAAGTTCATTCCTCGGGAATTCTAGGGTGACTTTGAACATCGTTAAATTGGAACTTGACTTATGTGATAAACTGTGCACTATCTTTGTTTATTGTGAACTGTCCATACTTCATGTCCACTGTAGTCGTCGTACTGCTATGACCTTGTAATGATTATCCTGACTCCATAGTGGGTAGCCTCGGTTCTGTATGCACGAAACATCTAGCCAGATGTGTGCCTGCCTTTTTATGACAACTGAGGCTCAGCCAACCTGTTGGTTAAAATCAAAGCTGCAAAGTAGAGGTACAATAATAGTCACGATTTTATTTGACGATTTTATTTCGTCAGCATGATGACAGTCAACAAATAAAATAGGCACGTTATTGAGTGGCCATTTTATTTCGCACTCGGCATACTGTATCGAGTACGGAGTTTGATATGGAAGAGAGCTGCCGAAATGCCGACTGAGTGAGATCAACACACCCAGTACGAGTGCTCAACGTCGCAAGCACTGATGCCAACATGGACCAGCAAGAAAGTGCATACGGTCACTACAACACTCCAGAAAATATGCTGCCCTTATACGATCAGTCGACAGGGCAGATATGGACCTTCTGATGATATCAGCCTAAGGCCTCAGAGACTGGAACAAGACAATCACCACGTCTTGAAAGACTTATTCTCAGTCGAGAATGGAAATGGAACACATCAGTTTGGAGGGGAATCTGCCATGGTAGCATGAACGTGTTTCAACAACGTCTGGGTCGACGAGCACAGTACAAAGGCCTGCGTGCCGTTCAGCCGTCGCGTATCTGCTTTCGAGCTCCGCTATGTAGTTGAAGTCCATTTTATTTCGGAAGCTTTTGCACGAACTATGTCATGAAATAAAATGGCCAAATAAAATCGTTAATGAGTAGGGCTATATAATCATTGGCACCGTTCGCAGTCTTGTACAAGGTTCAGACAGAACATGTCAGGACGACTTTGCGTGAGAAAGAGAACAGAAAACAAGAGTCCAGGACTCTCGCGATACGTAATAGAGTAACCTATGCTTTAAGTTCCTCGTGCCAACGCAATGAGGCCTTGAACATGGGGCGACTTCTCTTCCATACATAAGCAGTCAAACGCCGGATCTCATCTATCCCTTTCCTCCTTGGAAGGGTATCCTCATCGGGGCATGTTCGCCCCCTCAGCTTCAACATCCCTTCCACCTTTTACCGACAATTCCATGTCTCAATCTTTGCCAAAGGTCGGCGAGACCAGATGCTGTGAGTCTACCAAAGTCTATTATTCCCTAAGGGGTCTCCAGTCCGATTGTTTCGGTACCTCCACAAACCTATCACAAATCTGTAATTTTATCTTCGTCAATGATTTCGCTAACCAAGATTTTGTACTTTGTGGCACCTTTAGACTGGACCTTATTATCGTCCGAATTGGATTTCATCTATCTGGATCCCGTTCTTGCCAGTCATCTTGAAACCCAGGCTGACTTGCTCATTGGCAAGTCCCTCCTATCCTTTGTTCACCCCGAAGAGCAGGTCACTGCGCGAGCAGATCTAGCAGAAGCTCTTGAACAAAAGACGATGCATGGTAGCGTTACCAGGTAAGCGATTCCAAGTGCAAACATATTTATCATCACCTCATTTTTTCCAGGGTCAGGTATTGTCGTCTCGCTCGCATCCGTCGCATCCTCGGTCACCAAGGGCCTACTCAACCGTGGCCTGATGGTGACAAGGTTTCCGTGGATGCCTACTACATGGTCGTTGACATCGTCATTAACTGGGCTGCAGAGGGCCTCGTATTATGCTTTATCCACGCAGTCGTCGATCTTGAACCTGGTGACAATGATGAACATAACAGAACTTCATGGACGAATTGGTGTGGCACGTCATGCATGCACCCAGAACAGATAACACTATTGCAACAGCGGCTTCTATATCACTTTCCTCAATCAACCGCCACAACTAGGGTATTCCAGATCTTGTTCAACTCCAATCACAACCAGCAGGACTGTCGTCTTCTGTTGAGCTGGCCGTCGGACAGCAGCCAAGAATATCCTGGTATGCCAGGAGCGAAAGACTTTGCAAGGCGAGCGGTGGGCATCCAGATGTCCACTCGGGATAATAGTGCGAAGACGAGTTGCACGAGACGTTGGGGAATCCAAGATACAATGCCTGAAATAGGCGAAGTAGGAAGCGTGTTCATCCCTCATGGTAAGCGCTTCCTTGATGAAGTTCATGTACTTCTATTAAGCAAGCGGATATAGGTTCAATAACGTTTGCATGCCACACCATCCAACAGCCTGCTTCGCGGAGCTTGTCTGTCTCTTATTCTCAGTCTCAGCCGTTCACGAGGTCGACAGACGCCTACACGCCTGCACACAGCCAACGTCACCACTATGACCTGTCGGCAAGCCCGTACACACTTCCGCCTGTGTCTACTTCAATGGCACAATCTTACGGGCACTACACGCAGTCTTTGACGTCCCAATACTCCCACTCACCCTGGGGGAGTGACTCGGAGCCTTCTTCCTCGCTCTCTCAGTTTGAAAGGTGGCCTGCTCAAAGCCCTGCACATTCGATGGCATCCCTCTCGCCGTCTCCAGTTTATGGCGAGAACAGAGCGTCTTTAAGCAACTATCAAGCCACACCTAGTCGAGTGAGCCCCGGATTATATAAGGACACCCTGCCACGTAGCACCAACAATCGCCCTGTGGATGTTCTCAAATGCAGTAGTTGCAAGGCAACGTCTAGTCCCGAATGGAGGAAGGGCCCCAGTGGCAGGAAGGAGCTCTGTAACGCGTAGGTGATACCACAACATGCGACGGGACTAGTTACTAATATTTATTTGTTTTCTGTTTCATTGACCAGATGTGGCTTGCGCTACGCCCGTTCTCGTGCCAAGAGAGAAGGGCACGTGGTATCGACACAGCGTCGGAAGAAAGACAAGACCAGTGTCATTACAGCTAACGAGGAGTCTGCGGTGCCGTCAACTCCTCCGATACCTATTACTGGCATGGCTTCGAGGATTCGTCGTCGTGCTGTTAAAAGGAGCACATTTACTTCCTCATCATCTGTTGGCTCTGGATCTGGTAGTGAATCATATCCTCAACCAAACTATGTAGCAGCAGAAGATAATCGACCTTCACCATCACCTCCGTTGCCTGGTCTCAATTTTGTTCGCTACCACCCTTATCCGTCCCCCTCTGGACAATCACAAATTGATGATCGTACATTTCCTTATCACGCGTCCAGCCCTTTTCAACCCTCATCTCCGCTATCAGCACCGGTCAACCCGCGCTCCGTCGTCCCCGCCACCAGGCACTCTCGCTCCTCAGGCAGTCTGAGCTCTGCCATGGGCTACTCTTACTCTTCAGACAGCCTCAGCTCTACATTCTCGATGGGATACTCTTACTTTCCCCCGTCTTCGCAGTCACCCCCACCGTTTGTCAGAAGGCCTATTGCTACCAAGGAATTGTTGACAACGGATGATGACGGCTTTCAGCCTAGCCCGAGTCCCAAAGACTTGGGTCTTCTATTGCGCTCACCGTATGAAACACATCAATTCTCGCATTCTCCACAGACACCGGATGAGCTCCCGCGGAGCGGGCAGTCATCTAACTTCCGTGCTCGACCCTCCTCACAGGACATGCGGCACGGGTACGGTCAGGCTCAGCGTGTTCATCAGTATGACGACGACCTTGACAATTCAGATTTACCGCCAGGGCAAGTCGCATCAGGAAGCTCTTTACCTAACGATATCGGTGCCATATCTATATCTCAGCGAAGAACCAGGCTTGGAATTCGTACACCGAGTAGTCCCTGTGCACAATCATCACCCAATACCAAAGATAAAGCAGCCACACGTCCTCAAAGAGACAATCGGAATGTGTTCAGAACGGAACACAAGAATAGGACAGAAACCGATGCTACCGTCGAGTCCAATACTACTTCCGGGAATCACATTCCATTTTCAGAGCTGACCCGAGCACCATCACATTCACTCCAAGATCTTACTAACAAGCTCCAGGGAAGATCACTTTATCCGACAGCTTCTGGAGGCTTTGGGGACATCTGGAAGTGTGATTTAGTGAAGCCCGATGGGACTGTACAAGTATGCCTACCTTGTCGCATTTCCTACGGTATCATTCTGATAATGACTTAGGTAGCAGTAAAGACCATTCGTGCTTTCGAATCCGACGACGAGATCTTGATGCGGAAGAAAAGTAAGGTGATGTACTATTCAATGGCGTCACGCATGTCTGTTTATTTGATGTTGAATCGACTTCAGAGAGTGCGTCGAGAACTCAAAGTTTGGGGCCGTCTCAAGCATGATAGCATTCTTCCACTCTGGGGAGTAGCAAATGACTTTGGACCTTACCCCGCAATGATTTGCCCATGGGCCGATAACGGAGCACTCACGGGCTATCTTGAGAAGCAAGAAAGCTCGTTGTCATCTTACGATAAGTTCTCCCTCGTAAGCCCTGTGCATCTAGCATCTCTAGATACTCACTGACCTCTGGCGCTCGCCAGTTGAATGATATTGCTCTTGGATTGCGATACCGTAAATTCGTCGTTCACTGCACCTATTTCTCGAAAGCTCACGTTGGTTCAGTCCACAGCAAATCAGTTATTCATGGGGACCTGACAGGGGTGTGTAAGACCACACAGAGAACGTTCTCATTACTCACGCGCCGACTCTCCAGTCAAATGTCTTGGTTTATGGCAACGGTCGGGCATGCCTTGCTGACTTTGGTCTTTCCACTATAATTCTGGAGTTCGTCGGTACCTCATATTTTAGTTCCACTCCAGGGCACGTCCGATGGGTAGCTGCAGAATTATGTGAAGGGGATGATGAGCTCTCGCTCAGCACCGAGTGCGACATATACTCGTTTGGCAGTATCACGCTTCAGGTTGGTGACTCGATTTTGAATGATATGTGTTTGTTTACTCTGCACACGCTCTAGGTATTGACTTGCAAAGTACCCTACTACAATGTGAAAAACGACATTGCGGTACTGAGACAAGTCATCAAAGGGATCAAACCAGAACCTCCTAAGGAATCGCAGATATCACCTGGGCACTGGGAGTTCATACAGCGATGCTGGTGGCCTCGTGCAAGTCGTCCGTCAATTGCAGAGATTGTAGTGTTTATAACATATGAACGACAAGCTGTATCATCGCAATCAACCACAGTATAGGGAAGAATTAGGTAACTTCATTGCAGATTACATGGTACATGATCAAGCCATAGATGGGTTGAGATCTCCCTGTCAGCCCAGTCAAACCTCGTCTACCGGCGGACCCCTATCCACAGAATCAAGTTATTCAGCCATCGTACCCGCAGTGTCTTGGCTCTGTATGTGTTACCTCTGCAACACCCTGTCTAGCCTGATATGCACTCTGTACGGCTCTGTATGACTCTGTACGGGCTACCTATCTACTCCATGCAGAGTCATATAGAGAGATGCCCTTCTGTGGACACTGTTGCTCTGTGCAGGGCTGTCTAAGAGTGCACAGCCTCCCTCTGTTTTTCTGATGCATGACGACTCAAGCCCGGGCCCATGAATGATTCTAAGGGCAGAAACATTACACAATACATACTGAGTGCTGATTGAGTAGCTCAGATAAAATCGAAACAAAACAACAAGCACTGGCCACATTAGAAAGACTCAGAAAGACACTTGCCATAACTCGCAAAAACACATTACTGTAGATGTACCATGCACAAAATTAATCATTCTTCCTGTCGAAAATATGCTTCCATGAAGCTGACCGTGCTGTGTCGAATTTCGTTCTGTTGGATAATCAATGATTCAAACGTATTGACATGAATGCGGAGCACAGCCTGAAGGAACCCTATTAATATCGGAAACGATATGCGTTTAACACAACGATTCCGATTGGATTATCTGACATACTGTGACACATGTCCAAACCAGCCCTCGAAGCGGAAGATTGTCGATCTTAAAAGCCCCATGGAGAAAACCTTCGTCCCGAGTATTCAGCGAGGTATGTATCCAAGAGGACTACAGAGAAATCAACTCCAGCTGCCTCACAGTAATCCCAGGGTACATCATTCATATGAGACGATGCAGAGTTCAAGTTGGAGCGACTGAACGGAAGGAGCGTACCTAAATATCATTACATTCGTCATAGTGGACAAAATTCGACCCCTTAGGGAGGCGAAGACGAAATTCGACGGTGTCAGTACTGAGGAGCCTAATCTGATGGCTGTAAACGACGAGAATGGAATGAGGAAAGTCTTCTCACAGATCCAGTGTAACATGATTGTTCTAGAAACACCTAGCTTGTCAAGATAATACAAATCGGTATCGGTCTCTGACTTACCTTTGCTGAACAAGTAGACTTTATGTGTCGCTGAGAGGTCTGTGGAGGCACATTGAGTTATAGGAACTCTTCCGGTGCATCTGGCCATCATGGTAATTAAAATTGAGTATCAAGGTACAGCCAAAATTCAAATTTGGCCCGTAACATAATTTGCAAAGCCCAAGTAAACACTGGAAAACAATCTGATGGTCTCATCCCATGGAACCTACTCCTTTCTCTCTTCTTCGTCAACAGTAGCAGCAGTGAGGAGCATCTTGGACGATCATATCAATTTTTCTCAGGATACCACTAGTTTCGTTGGACCCGAAGTTTTACTGGCAAGGCAGTGGTCCCGGAAGCTTTTGCTGTACTCCGCTTACCGCTTTTCGAAGAACTTAACAACGGTTATAGCTCCCTCTCTACACCTACCGTGTCAGGTCTCCCTGGGTCTTTATATAAGTCCTTTAGAGTGAGTAGGATGTTTGTGGTCTTATAAGCTATTCATCGTTTCCTCACCTTGTTTTCACCAGCGTATCTTTTGTCGGTTTTAGCAGCAAGTAAGATCCGTGACGACATAGCACTGCTATACACCCAGCCTCGCGCCGCTAAGTACGTGGGTACTTGTACGCCTCCCTCTTGGATTGCGGGGCTTTGTCTGATAAATATAATTCTATCAGCCATCATCAATCACAGGCGACCGTCATATTTAACCATTCCTCCCATCGTGAACGTACCGTCTCACAAGCGATTCTGTCCCATTCACACAAAGCCTCGACTACCCCTGCGAGCCCCAGTGCCATAATAGTCGCTTGATCAGCCCGCCTCGTGTGCTCGGTGATCAGATTCCGTGGTCAACCGGTCAGGGCCTTCGCACCGTCAAATCGAAACAAGCGATCTTTTGGTGGCTTTTTAACACGGATTTTTCCCTCGCCCCTAGCGTGAACGGCCGACTGCGCTTAACTTCACACCTTCACTTTCACTCTGTGCTTCATCTTATCAGTGGACCCAGCAGCCTGACACCTGCAGGCTTGCTGTGAAGTTGCTTTCTAACGCGCCTGTTCAGGAACGTTTCAACTCTCAGTTGTCGGTTTCTGTCTTTTATCCCGACCCCTGCATTCAAACTTGGGCGTGATGGATACATCTACCTCTGCCTCGCATGAACAAGCTATGGAAAATCAACCCCCATCAGATGATCCACCATTGTCCCTGCCGCAGCCAGACGCTCGCGAGCGTCCATCCACAGCACATGCAAGTGCTTCCCCTTCATTAGGTCGTAGAACTTCTTATCCTCCTGTTCCACTTCCTGCTGAGCGCCCTTTCACTGTTCACGGCACCCCGAGTGTGCTCCCACGTGCTACATTTGCCGCAGGCCCATACAACTCCGCAAGTGCCCGGACATCATTCACTCGTGTCGATGTCGACAGCGTTCCGACCTTTGGAGCGTACCCTGCACTTCCGAACTCAAACTTGGGACAAGTCTCGCCGGACGCTACAGTGAACAACACTGAAGCAGTTGCACCGTCTGCCGCAGAAGCGCCTACTACACCAGAAAATGTTGTACCTCAGACACCTCAAGTGTCCCTGTCATTTCTCCTCGTCTCTGGCCGAAGGCGGACTATGTCGTTCGATCCAGCGATAACAATTGGAAGGGTCAAAGAGCTTGTGTGGAATGCATGGCCTGCAGGTCAGGGTTTTAAATCATTCAGTCCTGAATTTCGTTGTTATAACACGTCTCATCCACAGATTGGCAAGATGAAAGTCCGCAAGCCCCATCGCATTTGCGAATTCTTTATCTAGGCAAGATTCTGCAAGATGAGGACACTCTTACTCGTGAGCATACTTGTCGCCCACGATGTCTTGTCTTGCTCATATGGATGAATGGCATGATCACAAGATCTTTCATTCCCAACTTCTGTACCGTCGGATTCGTCTGCGCTGCCTACAATCGTTCATCTTTCCATTCGCCCCTCTAACATCTCAACGGTTGACGACACTATGAAGAAGAGACGCCTAAGCAATGCGTTTTCCCGCAGGGGAACAACAATAAGCAACGACGCGGAGATCGTACGCGAAGGTGACGATACCGTGGGATCGGGATGTTGTGGATGCATCATTTGCTAATGAGGGTAGAGGCCCAACGATTCAGAAAATTCATCGCTTTGGTCTGGGAGCATGTCAAACCAAGATGTATCAGGTCATTTCGGAATGAGCGCAGATGCGCATGATATCTGCTAACATCATGCGGAAGAACTTTGTTTATATGGAGGAGGACTGGCTTTTTTACGATGGTATGCAACGTATCTTTCGCGTGCTCCTCGAGCAAAACGGGCGGATATATAATACTATTGCAGCTAATACATCTGATCACTACTTCTTTTCAACTTCAATTTCAACTTCAATTCACTATGATATATAGTACTCATTCGGACAAACTTGAACTTTGCTTGATCTGGTTCCGAGTCAGCGTTTTGGGAGCTCGCGGTAACTACGATGGGGACGTTCACACCAGGGAGTTTACGCGCTTACGGTTCAGGCTTATCCATGCTATTCCATCCGATTTGTACGTGGGTCCAGGTGTGTAAACAAACCAAAATACAACACCCAGCGCCTCTTGTGTTAATCCATCCGGGTTTTGCAGGGGGCTACACATGATGCATATACTTGGGAGCAGGAATAAATTGATAGAAGACTTGCAAGTCCCCTCTGGATAATCATGAGCAAGATGGCGATACAAAACGACAGCGAAGAATTACTAGTACTAACGTCACAAATGCCCAAATATGCATTAAAGCTAACCATAAAAGCGAGTAGTCAAAGGAGTGACAAGATAAATGAGTGTATTGAAACAGTGTTGAAAAATAGAAGGGCCGCATCGTTCAGCCAGGGGACTATCTAAATTCATCTCAGTCAGGAGAGTAGCGCACTCGCTTCCTCGGAGGTCGAGGTTGAGAATCAGTCTCCAATTCGGTCAGCTTCTCTCCTCGACTGACCAGATACCAGCACTGGACTCTCTCGAAGAAGGTTGGCATTCAATAAATATAGTAGGGGTAATATATTTTGGTTTGTTTATACTTACGTCTCCCAGGCCTGTGTGAACGTTTGCACAAAGTTCTAAAATGATTCTCCAAAGGTTCTCCCGGTTTTCAGTAAGTACCTGATACGTTGAATACCCTGATAAACCAAAAACACATAAATTTAGACTTAAACGTCCCAAACTTGGGTGCCAGCTAGCTGCTACCTCATAAAAAGAAATATCATCTCCGAGTGCTGATCCGACGAAGCTTCTACCCTCCCTGACTTGTCATGAAATTCATTATAATGGCCGCGAGTGACTCTCTCCCACTTACCATTCCCCGGCACCCATGGGTCGAGTCTCTCACAGGTCCGTTACAATCGTCGTGGTTTCCTGCGTTCTAGGCATCACCTTGCGCAACCTCGTATTTGTACCACCCAATAACAGCATCGAACTTGTAATATCAACACAGGACCCAGATTCTCCCACGTCTCCATACCCTCACATATCTCACGACGACTATTTCGCAGAGGATGATCGACTAGACTTGGTTGATGACATAGTAGGCACTGTTCAAGTGCAAGTGCAAGAGGAACGTCTGTCTTCTCCCCTTGGTGATCACTATTACGGCAAGGACGGGTTGCTCGTTGTCAACCCAAATGGACGTCATCCGATTCTTGATCTTATGGAGCGAGCGGAGGAGGCTTGGTCAAAGAAGCTTGGCCGTGCAAGCAAGACACTACCCGAAGCTGTCGCAGAATACAAACGAAGATATCACAGGCCTCCTCCAATTCACTTCGACAAATGGTACGTGGTCAGCATGGAAACCATGTTTCAACGAGCTTCATAGTGGGTTTGTAGGTGGGACTATGTAGTGGAAAACAACGTCCAACTTCCAGACGAATATGACGAGATATATCAGGATTTGGAACCTTACTGGGGTATCGACGCCCTGGACTTCCAGACGAACAGAGAGCAACTAGAGGCGCAAGAAAATACCATTGTTCTTGCAAAAACAGATCAAAACTCCTTTATCGAGATCGTCGACTACCATTTACCACAAGATGCTACCGAAAGGCTCATTGGTCGTATTGACAATGTACTGAAACTCCTCCAGGATGTAGAAGATGATCTTCCTCCCTTCCGCGCTGTTTTTTCGCCTCATGACAATCCCAGCATGCTATCAGATTATGGTATCAAATCGATGGCGCTTGAAGCGGCTGCCGCTGGCTACAGTACGTCCTTTTTGATTGATTGTTGCGCTGCAACAAATTTTGCTCACACGATGTTAAGCTCTAGAACGGAATGAATTACCACCGGCACAGCGGTCTGGATGGCTCTCTGCTTGCCAGTCATCATCTCCAGCGTGGCAACATCCCGTTGATCTTGATAACCCCCCAAAGCGCGCACCTAACAAAACTTTCATCTCCGACCACCGGCTCTCGATGGACCCGTGCCTAAATCCTTTTCTTCTCCACAACCATGGCCAGTTTCTGTCACACGATAAAGGACCGGATCCCCGGAATACACTCATTCCTCGGTTTTCTCTCTGTTCGACAGTGGTTCATCATGATATTCGACCGGCTGTCCCTTATGGCTGGGTCGAGGACCTTCCTGTCTCAGACAACCCGCCGTGGGAAGAGAGGGTAGACGAAAGATTACTCTGGCGCGGTACTAATACTGGCATATTTCATGGCACCCACACCAGGTGGCGGCAAGGGCACAGAGACCATCTAATACAGTTTGTCAACGATATGGCAGGAACAGCGGATGTGCTTCGTTCGCCTCTGAATGACTCTGAGCCTGTTGGAGAGCCCGTACCTATACGCAAAGCATACCTCAATCCTGCATTAATCGACATTCAATTCGCCGGAAAGGCAGGTTCCTGCGCATTAGAGCTCTGTGATCAGCTGGATAGACTTTATGACTGGAGAAAAATGCAGACGCTTCAAGAGGCTGGCCATTATAAATATGTTTTTGATGTTAGTCTTAGATTCGATTCAACGATAGCATTTAATCATTTGCCACCTTCAGATCGATGGACATGGGTGGTCAGGGCGGTTCAAGCGGCTCATCACATCAAATGCCCTTCCATTCAAAGCTACGATATATCCTGAGTGGTGAGTGCTCGTCTCATCTAATGCGCGCGAAATAAACAAGTCATGTCCTTAGGTTTATGGATCGAGTTGCGCCTTGGGTACACTATGTACCCGTACAGGTTGATTTGTCCGATTTATATGATACATTTACTTTTTTCCGTGGGGGACCCAATGGAGAAGGTGCGCACGAAGAGTTGGCGAAGAAGATAGCAACAGCCGGGCGCGAATGGAGCCAAAGATACTGGAGACGGGAAGATCTGACGGCATACACGTTTCGGTAGGATCCATCTTTTTCAGAAGTGAGTCATCCTAACCGGTCGATTCAAGTTTATTCCTCGAGTATGCACGCGTTTCCAGCCTTGACCGTGATGCAATGTCATACAAAGAGGATTTATAGTAGTACTGTGTATCGTACTTATGTAGGATCACGAGTCGATGGACCCTATAGGTCATCTTTCTTGACGAGTTCCCGGATGCTCTCGTGGATTGCAGTTGCATAATCGGACTGCTTTGAGGAGATGGGTCATTTGATTCCCTGCAAGGACCTAGCCGGTTTCTTAGATCTAACTGTCATTAGCTAGTTACTAGTTATTACTCACTGCGATATCGAACTTTGAAGATGCATCTAGATGTCTGCCATAGCGTGTCACCCAGATAATATCAAGCAGTCAGAGATAACGCACAACTATTAATATATGTTGGCCCAATTGGCCTTGCAATTGCGCCTCACGGCGATCGAATCGACAGGAATGATGATCGTGGACGAGGGAAAAGCTTGGCAAAAAAGTGGAGTCGAGCTATTCATAGAAGATTCTGAGGACCATCATGCATGATCTTCAGCCAGTGCACTAATGCACAGTTAACGACTCGCATCGGTTGAGGTGATGAACATGGGCTAGTTGATAGTTGATGGAGGAGGACGACGACGAGAACAAATAGCTGGTTATTACATAGCAAGCAGGAAGCGAACTTAAGCTTGAAGCGAACAGGGCGATGCCATGTGTTTGACAGAGTTTGTGCCTAGGATACGTAAATGAATAATCATGCGATGTTATAGTTCGATAGGCACGCGAAGAAGATTGAAGGGGTCTTTTTGAAACACCAGATTGCATCCGACGACGAACAAGATGAAATCCACAGCATCTTATTATCGCACTGTCTTATTGATCTTCAGGCTACAATGACGGTAGCAGGATGTGGTTGGTGTTGGGAGTCCTTGCACAGCAAGGAGTTGAAACCTATCATCATGTGTGCCTTCCGCACTGTTCGCGGCAGCCCCTGCCGCGTTAGACCGTCCGTCTTCCTGCCGCTCGTGCCTTGCATGGCAGCGCTCTCTTACCACTGACCGAGAAGCAATGTCATATGCCGTATATCTATTTTTTGGTCTCAATGGTAACAAAAGGGGGGAAGAACTCACATCGTTATTGTGAAGAGGAGCGACATCAGTGGGATGTACGGAAGTGTTGATGAAAGGTACGTTGAAACCCCACGCGGATTGACGTGCGGGAACGTGTTTTTCGAAAAGAACATCGAGTCCAGAATAAGATCACTTCGGAGAAGAAGAACAGGGAGCGATAGGACTGGGGTTACTCATTGACAGTCTGATCTTGGTTTCTAGAATGATCAAACTACCAGGTCCGGATTGCTCCAAAAAAAAACCAGACCGCCAAAAATGTGTTATCTAGGAACCGAATCGTTCTTGCGCGAAGCTAATCCTCGTGGGCGAACCCATCAGCTGCCGGCACATAAAAGAAAGGTATTAATATCGTACCACTGAAAAAATAGTATTCAAGGACATGCGAAGGTCGACAATAAGACTTGAAGCTTTAAAACCTGAAGCTATAGATTGCCACAGCACGACGATGTCCATCTGCACACATGGTACAAAAAAAAGTCTGTCGTCTACATGTCCATAATAATAATACATCAATCCGTCCCTTGTCCATCGTGCAATCTAGATATAAATGCAGTCATAAGTTATCTTGGTCATCCCTAAGCATTTAATAGTAAAAGTAAAAGTATGCAGATTACACTGGCATTCCCCGGTAATGCAGTTTTTTGAACATGAGTGGCCATGAACCGATCACGGCAATGGGGGCCGCAATGAGAAACATCACCACTGCACTCCACCCATTGTGATCGTAGTTTCGCGTGGATTTCCCACTTTGACGTGTAGCCGTCACCCTTGTAGGATGTGTGGATATCGTTGCAGTGCCAGTGGCAGATGGTAGAGCAGAGGTATATGCACGAACATATGATATGTTGAAATATGCATCATCATATCGTGGACTTCCAGGCCCGACTACGCAGTCCTCGTACTGTATGACAAGCGTTTGAGATAAAAAATGTCATTTTCGGCTATCAGCACTCACACATTGACCTGTCGGACCTGCGTTGCCACACGTCGAAGCATAGTTTGATCCAACACCTGCCCTATATGTAACATGATTATGAAGGTCATTCGCTACGAGGTATGGCAGGACTTACCAGACTCCGCAAAGAGTAATATCTAAAACCAGGTTCTGCGCGGTGTAGAACTGGGTAATGTTGCAAGTGTTAGAAAAATAACTGGCATGCGGAGTTCCCCATTGAGTGACGTCCACCGAAGATGAGCTAGCTTGATTGATGGAAGCAGGTATGTTGGGGCGCTGAAAAATATGTCAGCACATTACAATGTTTATCAAACTCAGGAATACGCCGCACACTCCAGAACCAGATACTACAAGTGATTATTAGCCATAAGGATGGTAAGGATGCAACACGTGCAACTACGTACAAGATACCCGATACATCAAATTGCGTTGCCCAAACTCCCCCACCAGCTGCCGCAAAATCGCCTGCATAACTATTCGGAGAAGTTTCCATCACTGTGCATCCAGGGGGTTGAGAACAGTCGGTCGTTGGACCGCTTATACCAAGTTGATATTCTGATCCATTATCAGTGCATCCTGGCGTGGTATGTATACTCATTTGGTTATAAGTCATCATATTAATGGCCTCGATTATATCTATTTCTCCATCCTGCGGCCAGTTGGGCCCTATAAAGTCGTGTCAGTGAGTGAAATCAAAACCAACAGCATCACGCGCACCAAAAGTCCAAAATGCGGGCCATACCTCAAGTAAATAGTTCAGATACAAACAGCAAGTGGATCAAGTTTCTCATAACATACCGAGCATCCAAACGGTATGTGACTGAGGTCGATTATCCAAACGCTTCCGATATCATATGTGTCTTGACTTGTTATGCGAACCTGTTGAGCTCTAATAAGTACTCAGTGCTCGCCTCTTGTGTTTTGCGCACTGTGCTACGGTTCTGGCCCAAAGGCACGTTTGTTGTGTTGTCCACTTTGATAATGGCATTTCCTCCACTGTCTATGTACGCCAGCTTCTGACTGGCTGCATAGGACTCGTTGGCCCATAGGACATTACCTGCATCATGTTTTATACTGTAGCAGATTATAAGGAATGGCGGATACGATGCTCACCTGCAGTTAGGTTGTCATAATCGCCATAAAAGTCCCAGCGATCGAAGAAGCTCTGCCCCGAGTATTCGCGGATGAGACTATAGCCCTTCACAGAAGATATATAAGACGCAAAGACCCCAAACACAAGCCAGTATCTCATGGTGACGAAGTGTGAAAACATGAGCGGAGGAAAGCTCGAGGGCATTCATATACCTCAAGCGGCGATGGTCGGGCGAGAGTAACCGCGCTGACAGCTGGAGAAGGGGTGGTCTGGAGCTGGTGGCCCTGTGGAACGAAGTATTACATACTTAACCGCGCGCCGCTGTGACCTTCGGCGACTCGCCCGCACGACTGAGTACTGAATCCGAGCAAGCATGAGGCCCATGATAGACGAAATGCGTAACCGAAGCACGCGCTGAAGGCCTGGCCTTCCGTAAATGTACTATGATAGTGCTGATAGTGGGGTAATTACGTGCGGTCGCCAAGAATAGTCACATCTCTGAACAAAAAGTCGACACCATCTCAGGCTGTCAGGCCTTCAGGGACAATCCAAGGATATATATGTCTTTGGAGACAAACATAGGATGCGTTAAAGATCTGAAACTTGGAGCACATAGGACTACCGCTCAAGCTGACGAGCCTCGAATTAGGTGTTGTGGAAGCAAAGTATTAGATGCGTGGGAAAATATACAAGACAATGGTTGAAACACAAAAACACACCTTCTGGATATCTTAGTGTATGATGATAGAGGGACATTTAAATTCTTATCCTTGTGTTGACAGCCCTGCGCGATCGCGAGAAGTTGAACGTCCGAATCATGGCGATGCATTTTCAAACTCGATTTCAATTTTTCTAATTGCCGATCCATCAAAAAGCCAACCAACACACTAGTAAGTACTAGTATTACTAGCACAGTAAGTATTCTGGCTCAACAGCACGAAGCTTCAAGGTTTCTTATCACTTGAGCACTTGATGCTTAATCCTCGTGCCGACGGGTTCGAGGCTGTTCAAGGCCAGAACAACGCTGTCTTTTAGGTTTCTTCCACACAGCGCTTTCAGAACTCATCCCGGCAGATCCTGTGCCGCGGACATTGACTCGAGTCTCGGATATTCTGCAACGCGATGCTACGGTAACATTGAATTTGCACACTGGCGCTTATTGTTGATGCAATGCACAGCTACTTACTTAGCACAAGGTACTACAAGCGGGATTACATGATCACATCATGATCTGCCATAACCGCAGTGTCAATATCAGCCTTCCTCAACAGGAGGCAGCCAGAAGCAGTGCACAGACTCTATAACCCTTGTACCGAGCACATCAAAGGAATCAACGGCAACACAGCCAGGTACAAATTATACCATGAGAGGCAGCAGCGAAAATAGTCCCATCACGCCGGTCAACGTTTCAACCCCGGAACAACAGCCGTTAACATGTCACTGCTAGTATTAGCTACGTGGGGCTTCCGGTGGGTGTGCACGTTTACAGATCAAACATCATGCTGTCCTGATGGTGATGCGTAGTAGTATAATATCGTTCCACTAATAAAAAGAGAAGTTACCTCCGGTGATCGACGCTCAAGCCACTTCAAAATTCCGACCTTCTGCGAACTCTCCATTCCGAACGCCATGGAAAAGCCCTCCACAATGTTGATCGAGCAGTTACAAAGCGTCCACTCTCGTCAACGGAAAGTCATTCAACAACTGCAGGCAGATAACGCTAGATTACTCAGCGATCTCGTTGAGATTCGTCGGGAGAGAGACGCTTTCCGAGCGGAGGCTGCGAAGCTTCGCAAGGAGCAGGCAGAACTGCACAACCGACTGGATGAAACGTTATCAGAGTATCAAGATTTGCGGCGGGAACGTCTCACTCTTTCTCGCGCATTCAGCAATGCGTCTTTGGGACGGCCATCAAAAGCTAATAATAAGGTGTGTGCAATTGGTCACAGTGATTATGCGGCTCTAAGTCATCCGATCAGGCGATGCATATCTTAACAGCGTCGTTGACAAGAGATGAAGCAAAGAGTACATCTGTCGATTATAACACAGTAGGTCGTTGAGCTGTTGTCATCAACGCATGATCCCATTACTTTTCGCAGGAGATGACCCACAACAGACAAAACTCATACTCAAGTCGCAAGTTACCAGAACCTGTAGTAATAACGGACGATCCCCAAATGGATCAGCCTGTTCGCCCAAGTCGGAAGCTGCCTACGACCGTAATGCCTGTTCCCAGGGTATCATTGTACCCACTTGACACGAACCGTTGAACGACGGGCTATGGGTATGAGTTTATGCCACACGTCAGGACATGTAACGGAAGGCAATGCCAAGAAACTACCTGCGGCTTGCCTCGTGTCATGTTGTTGTGGATATGTATCAGAGGACAGTATTATCGGATGTCGGATACTTATGTTAGGACGTCAAGATCATAGTAACGGTCACGCCATATTGTAATGGCACAGATTGGACCTTGTGTAAAACTCGTCAACTGATGTATTGACGTTCACTAGCCACTTCTGCCACGAAGGTAACTTTGAAATGGATTTACGCTCACACTGAGATACCAGTAAGTGCGAAGTACAGTGCTATCTAAGACTCACAGACTGTTCCCATACCAAATTGTCAATACCTTACTACAACAACGCAGATCTCTTAGCTGGCAATTTGCTGGCATTGCAGATACCAGCTATTCAAAAGGTAATTCCAGTGGATAGGTCACCGACCCTCAGGATATTCAGAGTTCGCCTGGAGTCGGACCGCGCGCCAAACAGTTACAGCAACTGTTCAACAACGGAGACTACATAAAAGAGGCATATTCTATATCGTCCTCCAAAATATTTGAATTGATCCTCTTTCACATCCTCGTAACAATGCATGTCTATTTCGTCCTTGCTGTTGTTGTTGCTTTAACAACATTGATATCCGCCAGTGACGCTGGCACTTGCGCCAGCTGGTGCTTTTATGGGTCAATTTGTAAATACTGCCCACACGAACTTTGCGTCAGTATGAGTAGTTCCCGATTCAACGACACTAAACACCGCTTGGCAGCTACTCTTGGTATGTGCTTACTAGTCACTCGCTGAGCTGAAGGGGATAAGGTGACGCACAAGAACGACGAGGAGATACTTGTGCGTTTGGTTAAGTAAGATCAAGATACAAATAATGATGTATTCAGTATGCGAAAGCTATAAACCTTACTGAGAAGTGATACGAAACTGTAGAGGAGGGATTGCATTGAAACAAAGGACATGTTGTATACGAGGAAACAATGACAGTTGTTCGCCACTGCAATAGAGCTTCGAATTCGGCACGTGAACCGGGAGTGAGTGCATTATAGTCTCTGAAGAGGCTAATCATAAGAGTGTCCGTGTTGACAAGCCATGGATTAGGCAGCTCCCGTTGCTCCCCAGCAGGAACAATCCCATGGTCCTCGACGGCATCTGTCGTCGTGGGCCCTACAATCAGCCCGAGCTCGGCAAGGATGTCATTGCGAGATGCTGATGCCTACGCGACTACTAGTTGAACCAACCGCTCCCGCGATTCTGTTTGAGTCTGGCTCTACAACTCTCAATGCTGTCAAAGCCGATGTACTTTTAGTCCCTACTCCTAGAGTGAGTCCAGAAGTCTGAGAGTTAGCCATGTCGGTTGACATATACCTGGTACAAAGACTATATGCACAGAGTTCTCGAATATGCAAAAATGCTGCAAGCAAACGCGTACTACGTACACGTTTGCTCGCTTAGTAAGCGCTGGTTTGATCTATTTGGCTCCATAGGAATGAAACTGCACTCCTAGTGTGGTGGCGAGTCGTTTTTTGCTTTCATATCGGTGTAATATGGTTGATGGCACGACGCGCGAGTTTATTACTGGGTTGGATTTTGCTTCTGAACATATCTTAATGCCACTCGCTCGAAGAAATCATGGAATGCATAGCGGGTTCAAAAGACTGGGTGTCTGCATTCCGTAGCCTGAAGACATAGTTGTCCAATAGCGATGGAGAACCGAGAGGCACCTCTAGGCTAAGCGAGGATCAACGGCAGGGAATACTTCTGGCTCCAAAGAGAGTAGAATCACACTCACGCGGAAGCACAAATAACGGACGTGTTCATAATCCTAAGTCAGTAACTGTGGTTGGCCTTGCATCAGTAGCTTTGCCTAGTGTATGCATAACCTCAACTCACGGGGTACAGGTCTAACCAGAAAGAGTAATGTCGAACCTGGTGCGAGACCATGTGACCTATGGATACAGCAATAACCCAAAGACGGATTCATGCGTCAAATAACGTGGTGTCTTATCTTACCATGTCACTGATTGTTATTATGACATTGCAGCGCTCCGTGCGCCCATCTTTGCGCCTTCTTCCACTGACATGGGCTCTTAAACTCAGGTTGTAGACCTCAACCCCTAAGATCTAGAGGGTCGAGCTAGTAGATTGTCGGAAGCCAGGAACGGAGTCAGAGCCAGTGAACCTGTACACAAATCACGGTCATATGGCACTACGGACTGAGGGTATAAGTCGAGAATGAAGTACGCTCACAAATAAATCCCATAGATAAGTTGGGACATTAGATCGGCAGTTCCATTGGCAGAATCCGGGTTGTGGTCCTTCACCCGAATAATGAGAAAGACATTTCACTAGGCTGCACAAAACACGTTGTCGATGGCCGCGAGCAGTGTCAATGGTAGGAGCTTGATCTATGTCATCCGAGGTCTGTCGTTCAACTGATCCAACATTCAACATCACAGAAGGAGGGCTGAATACAGGATAGAAGGCAATCACCATGAAATGCATCGGCGAGCGCTCAGAGGATATATGTAGTCGTCCCTTGCGCAGACCATGAAACGAAGTTGAAGTCCTCTTTAAAGAAGCCAACGTGGCCAAAGGGGAGCTGGCTCAGCTGGGTCATTCAATCCAAATGCGGACAACCAAAGAATGACAAACAAACGCGTCTTAAAGTCGTGTCAAAGTCGTGTCACGGTCGCGTCCCGTCTTTCAGTTTGCACTTCTTCCATTTTGTTGCTAGCACTTATCTTACATCTTGATGCCACGATGGACGCGTCGTCACATCAGCCCGATATTCTTGCTATTGCAAGGGAGCAGCTTGGCCTTCAGAAACACGTGAAGGTAAGTACATGTTAATTAGCGCTCGTCTGCGCGGCGTTATTTGTGCGGCAAGGGTAAACATATTTCAGGACGCGTCTATTCCCAAGTCCTATCTCGCAGCGCTTCGCCGGCATCTAGATATAGATCCTTATGACACCAACGTACGTTTCTGTCATCCGGTGTCACATCAACACTTCTTTGATGACCTTAATTATAGTTTAGAGTCACGTTGCAGCCAAAGACAGGATGTATGCGCTCCCAATTGTGGATGTGAAGATTTGTTGAGTCAAATTTATAGATGGCGTAGTCACCTGCTTGGAGCAGGCTTGCGCTGCTATCAATATCCCATTGGGTGCCGGGCCTGGCCGCTCGGGTGGCAAAGCAGATGGTTTTGGTAGTTTGGTTAATTACACGGTATGATATTGCGTATGCAAGTTTTTTTGGCCTATGAACATAACCTCTTTAGGTCCATGCCAGTACACCGAGGCACAAACAAGCGAGACTTTTGCGCGTCAAAACCCTTCATGCTGGAAAAGCGATCAAGAATGGAACAGTAAGTAAAATCGTATTTTCTGCCAGCTCTGTTATGACAATGATTGCGCAGCCAAATGTACTTCCGTCAAACGTCGCCGTCGATACAAAGCCGCCGCGAGGTGGTTTGTTGGCACAGCTCGATGCAAATTTGAATGTAGATAGTCTCTCCAGCCCGAGTTCATCCGTGCGACGAGCCCCAGTAATGAAAGCGTTCGTGTCATTGCCATCGAGGCGTGGAACTGCTGAGACTGCCGTAAAGCCTGAGCCAGCTGACGCTGTCATTCCTCGAAAGCGCACTTCCTCGTCTCTCGTGTTTCTTGGTGCGGAGATTGAGGAAAATAAATCTAGCATTTCCACTCTCTCCGTATCTAAGCGCACAACCATTCAACCGCCCAAAGCGCCTGACAATTCCAACACGCAGCCTTCGCAAGGCCACATTCCCGTACAGTTCGCAGATCAAAAGGCTGTGCTTCCTGTGGCCCACCAACCATCCTTGCACCGCAGTTCTGATGAAACCCGTTTAAGGATCAACAACATTCAAAACGACCTTAACTCCCTAGCCAAGCATTCTCAATTGACGAAAGAAAGGACCGTCAGTCAAGGACCCTCCACTATGACTTCTCAGGTTCCTCGCTACAACGGCGACAATACCGGATATTCTTATCCAACTCTTAATTACCAGCCTATTGCATCGGGATCACGGGTCTGTCCCGACGTTGCTATGGGGTTGGACACAGACTCGGAGGAGGATTGGGAGCTGCCTGATATCTTCGGTGGTGTTGACACCGGTGACGCGCGCTTTGACGAGGATGGCGACTTCTATGGGAGGGGTAAAGACCTATTTGTCGGACCCATTGCAAACCCGGGCGAGTACGTCACGAAATCTTTCGGGATGAATGCGTTCTCACGTTATCATTTCTGTGCTGTTTGCAGTATTGACAAGTTTTTGATCGCTGCTGGCAATGCGGAGCAATTCGATGGTAATGCCAGTGTCGACAAGGCCCTCAAAAAACTTGGATTGAAAAGCCTGTACGATCTCCTTCCAGGAATGTCCATTTCTTTGTTAGCCCACCAGGTTATTGGCGTCGCATGGGCGTTGGAACGCGAGAAATGTGGCGACAAGGGAGGCTGTTTGAGCGATGAGATGGGCTTAGGGAAGACGGTGCAGATAATCTCGGTGATCGTCGCCAACCCCTCCAATGACCCTATATGCAAGACGAACCTTATCGTTGCTCCATTGGCCTTACTGGACCAATGGAAACTTGAGATCGAGATGAAGACCACCAACAATTTGAGGTGTCTAGTTTACCATGGTACGTTCAGAATTGTATATGGGTTCCGATTGTATTCGAATCTCACGTTCTCTTCTATTGAGGCTCCAACAAACCTCGCAAGAAGACTGACTTGATGAAATACGACATCGTATTAACCACTTATCATGTGCGTTTGAGCGTGATATCTGTCATCAATTACTGACTCTGGTAGACTCTTGCACTGGAATGGCCAGATCTAGAGGCGGAAGAAAAAGCTAAGCAGAAGGCTCAAAAGCGCAAGAAGAAGACCGATTCCTTTATCGAAAGCGATTCGGGGGATGATAGGAAACATAAGAAGAAAAAGAGAGAATGTGAGCCATGGCGATCACTGTGGTCACCTAGACTGACTTTGTATAGTTGGGCTTCTCTTTCAAGTCCAATGGTACCGTGTTATTCTCGATGAGGCACAAAACATTCGCAACCGGCGCACCAGTAATATTTGCTACGTCTCTCTCTCCTATATACTCATGACCCTGCAGGAATATCTCGTAGCGTCACCGACCTTGACACGACCTATCGCTGGTGCCTCACGGGGTGAGCATCTCATCCATCAAGACCACTATTTACTAATTTTCGGACAGCACTCCCATTATCAACGGCCTAGTGGATGCATACGCGTTATTTCGCTTCCTTCGCTTCCGTCCCTGGTATGATTGGCAACAGTTTAATGGACACGTCTCCATCATCGAGAAAAAGAATCGTACGTCGATGTTCGCCCAAGACTCCACCTTCACTAAACCGTGCTTAACTATAGCTGAATTGGCAAGCAAGAGACTCCAGGCTATCTTCACATCGATTATGCTGCGTCGCAAGAAGGATTCGATGTTAGACGGCAAGAAACTCATTGAACTTCCCACAAAACATGTAGAAATGGAGAAACTAGAGTTTTCCCAGGAGGAGCGCGAAATATACCAAATGGTATATTCTACCAGTACATATGTGTGTTGCGCTCATTGCACATCTTTCAGGTCGAAGCTCGCTCTCAAGCTAAATTCAATCGTTTTCTCCGCGCTGGCACTGTCTTGAAGTAAGTCGCCCACTGTTCAGAAAAAAATTGAAAACCTCACTACTTGTTTAGAAACTATCATCAAGGTACTTCATCATTTCACCAACTCAACTGTTGCCGATGACTCTTTTAAAATAGTCCTTGTGATGCTATTGCGTCTTCGACAAGTGTGCTCTCATCCCGCTCTTATTCAAGAGACTTCCGAAGCCCTTGTTGCAGCAGATCAGTTAGATGGCGGGCATGACCTTAAGGCTGAGCTGGCCCGTGCAGTTCGACTGGTGTCATCAGATTTTGTCACGAAGCTGAAAGCAAAGTATTTCCAGTGCGCGATGGCACGTATGCAGGCAGAAAAAGAGGTGCGTTTTTCTTGTCACGTGGATTTCATGATATTGACTTGGATATAGTCCCTGGATGCCACTACCGATGGTGAGGAATGCCCCATCTGTATGGATACATTCACCGAGGCCCGTATAACGGCGTGCGGCCATACCTTTTGTCGCGAGTGTATTGCCAACGTCCTTAATGCTCCCTTTGTTCAAGACGCAGAGGACCCTCGTAAATACCGTAGTAATGAGAAGCCTTGTGAGTCACGCACGTAAAGCTTCTGGCTACACTCATTTTGTTCTGCAGGTCCTAGCTGTCGCGCACCCATTTCTGCGGATGCTATTTTCATTCGCGAAGCATTTGAACCCACTGATGCTGAGTTGTCCGGAGACGTGTCGACATCTTCCGATGATGAGATGCCCGAGATATCTGATGTGATACTTCGGGGATCGAGTGGCAAGGGCGGGGCCAGGCGCATCCACAAGAAGCGTGCTGTGTATGACTCGGATGGCGAATCGGAAAATGACGACGATATCAGTGATTTTATTGTCGAGGATGGCGAAGATGAAGAACAGAAGGATGCCAGGCGCGACATCAAGAAACGTCTGAGAAAGCGCCGCGCGATGGTCGTCGAGTCTGATGACGAGCTTGACGCAGATGAGAGAGAAGTGGTCATAGGCCGGAGCACCCGGAAGATACCTGATTCCATGGGTCAAGTCAAAACGATGTCGCGTTTCCTTCCTTCTACAAAGATGAATGTAGGTTGTCGCATTTCGTTTGCAAAATCTTTTTAATGTCTCTCTCAGCACATGATGGAGCACCTAGAGAAGTGGGCCAAACAAAGTCCTGGCGACAAGGTGTGGCTTGACTTCCAAACAATATAGTGATAGTAGTATTGATGACATTTGCAGACCATAATTATATCGCAGTGGACCGAATGTCTCAAACTCGTATCTGACTTCCTTGCAGAGAAGAAAGTACTCCATGTGAAGTACGAATCTTCTGATGAGTTCGTACCTGCTTATCTGAGTTGATGTTATTTTTCGGTTTAGGTACCAAGGGTCGATGAGTCGCAGTCAAAGGGATCAGGCTGTCCGAGTGTTCATGATGGGCAATACTGCACAGGTTATGCTTATGTCCTTGAAATGCGGAGGTGTTGGGTTGAATCTGACAAGGGCTAATCGTAAGCTTCCCCGGTTCCTTATTTCACTGCGTTCTGACTCTTCACAGGCGTCATCTCACTGGATCTTGGCTGGAGCGAAGCAATCGAAAGCCAGGCGTTTGACCGAGTCCACCGTCTCGGTCAACAGAAAGATGTCTTCGTGCGCAGGTTGGTCATTGCCAATACTGTCGAGGATCGTGTTCTTGCTCTCCAGGAGCGCAAGGTAGAGCAAACTATATTTTATGTTCGTGCTCTGTTAATACATGGTATCAGCGAAACCTTGCGGATGGCAGCCTTGGTGAAGGATCCGGAAAGAAGATTGGCAGTAAGTATTCGGCATGAGTCTTGGAACATTTGCTAATGAGCACTTCTATTGTAGGGATGAGTGTCCGTGAACTGGCGAATTGTACGTGGCGTGTTGCTCTGTCCTGCACGTTTTCTCACGCTTGGCTAGTGTTTGGTCTCGACCACCGAGGCAACCTCCTTTGATGAGATGCATAGGACCATGTGACCCGAAAGTTTCCTACTCATTATGTCTGCTTCATTCTTTTCCTGCTACTCGCACTATTGTAAAATTGTTCTGACCGTTATCATTATCCTAATCCATCGAATTTGTAGACTTATACCTTGCAGATGTTATACCTTAGAGCCCGTTGGTCTTTTGCAGTCCTGAGTAAATAACTTTAACTAGTAGTGTATAATTATCAAAGTTTCATGTTACAGTCTACGTATTTACAAACTATGTGGAACTACAATAGTAGTAGCGTAGTTAACCAATCTAAATCGTTCGTCACTCGAGCGTAATCAAAACCAACACCCTTACCCTACGTCGTGGACGCCAGACTTCGCTTTCTGTAACCGACAACGGACAGGATCAGACAAGCTTGGATCATTATCTATCTCTTTCGAATGTATCAACTAGTACATCAAGCAGTGGGCCAGTGCAGTGGCTGTTATTCCTTACCGTCGCCTTTCCCAGCTTCACTCATAGTAATGTCGAAAAATTCCTGTCGCATGTGGAATGAACCTTGAATTAGTATATGCATCGATAATGATAGACACAGATAGTGAGGCCTGAAGCTTGATGCCTTGAAAGATGTCGATAGGGTACAGCCTCTCCATGGAGGGATACCCTACCGGGCCCCGGTTGATTTCTTCATATGTGCAAGAATCTTGTCTACTTCGGCAGAGTTCTTATCTGCGAGTTTCTGAAACTAATAGGTCGGATAAGATAAAATGATGAAGTGAGTAAAAGTAAGTCAAACTCACTTCTTCGAGCTCAACTGAGTGCTTTTTGTAGTCGCCTTTTTTGACACTAGCCTGTTGTATTTTTCGAAGTTGTACCCGGGTATCCTCTGCCATTCGCTGAGCAGTCGCAGTCAACGCATTGCGGGCTTCGACTGTTGGCCTAAAAGAGAAATGATGAACGACCATGCCACAGGAAGACGAAGCGAGTGACCTAGGTATGGGAATCTTGATTGTCCTGGAATCCTGCTTCTGAGGAACAATATTTGGTAGCTTTGCGGCATATAGGGCCTGTTCCACTGCTTTCAAATTCTACTGGTGCACCAATGAGCGAATGTCCCCGAGCCTAACCACGACGAGGTGCTCACATGTTCCTCGAACACCGTGATAATCAAGGTTGAACCATCTCGAACGCCAATGGTGGCCACTTCCTCGAGTTTCACAAGGTCCTTTCCATTTCCTGGAAGTTCTACGCGTACTGGCGAGAGAAGGGCTGGGGTGACGCGACCACTTGCACGAGTCTCTAGGCCAGCTACCTCTTTGCGGTACCACTCGACAGCGGCACTCATCTTCGCCTCGGATTTTCCATATTCCAAACGAGAAACCTCAGAAGTAAGAGCTTGTTTAGATCCCGGGACTAGGTCTGCAGTAGATTTCGCCTTCGACCTCGAGGCGTAAAGCCGGATGTATGATGTTGTGGGTGACCGAGAGATACCATTGTGTGCAAAGCTCTGTGTCGGGCGGAGAAACTGAAGGCTGCGACGGGACACAGCTCTTGGCAAGCAGGAGGTGGCAAGCCGCACAACACTGGGTGGTGACATGATGTATGTAGGGTACTTGAAATTTCCATCTAATTTTTGCGGGTACCCATCGGATGTTTAAATTTCCTAATTTGGATTTCAACGCCCATATATTTTGGTAAGTTACGCTGGTACTTATATATAACTCCGCTAGTCACTGATTGAATGCCTCGACAAAATGTGCTTGCATAAATATTGCAACGGTCTTGCAATAGCACAACAGCAACACGGAACGTTGCACTAGGGTTTGTCAATCGAGATAGTATACTAATTTATAGCCGGATCGTAGCGGTCCTTATTGATTCCGCTGATATCCACGGCATGTTGGCTTTCTCCCAGTCCATCAAGTCGTTCTGCCTTCCCCACACATGGTTCACCACTAATACGTTTCCCGCTACGTCATTTACGTTTGCGTTTTTCCTGAAAGAACGTGTACCCAAGTTGTAATTTGTGACTCTCTCCACGGCATATCTGCAATCAGGTACATTTTGGGTTTGGGCTGTGGTGGCAAGAACGAAGTCCGGTGACTTGATCCTCAGTATCCATCGACAATGGTAGAAAAACCAGGAGAACGGGTCCCGGTCTTGGCCAAAAAATATTGACATTGGTGGCAGTAGTGATTTGCACCATGGCGCGTGGCGCAGGGTCAATGCGAACTCCAGGCCCGGGGGAGCATAGTGTTATGGCGAAGCAGAGAGCGCCTATGAGGAGTCAGTAATGTCATTATCTCACCTATTGGCACATCTCCGCGGAATTAATCAAGAGCTTTATGATGGGCATTAGACTGCATTAGACCGACAAAGACCCTCCTTGGGAGTCGGGGATTGCAACCACTTTCGGATTTTTACGATACAGGACATACCAGCAATGTCAATGCTATTGCAACCGCATCTCTATGGCGGTTCCAAGGACTTTAACCCATTTCAAAGAGGCCTTACAAGGTGTTGAGATCCAAATGAGGAATTTCGGACAAAGCAAACACACTGCCGTAGGATATAGCACGGGTACACAGCCATGTGGCTCTCACAAACATCCACCAGCACCTCGTTGTCCCCATCGCGTGCCTGGTCACCCCAGTGAATGTAAGGGCCTGACCGTATCTGACCGGTAACGAGGTATTCGTTTAGATCGCAGTTCGTTTGGGCGCTTTCAGTGGGCGCAGTTGGGCGTCACTGATTGCACAGCGGGAAAACTTTTGCCGCCCGTGAACATTGTTTGACAGGAATTCAATACATGCCTCAATGTTCGAATGTAAGTGTTGCACAACAAAAGCGTACCTGGGAATTGTTTGTTGATACTTCCTTCATATAGTCCCACTGACCAATTGTTGTAAGACATCGTTGGTGTACGACTTGGACCGGACTATAGAACTTTTGTTCGACCTCTCATACCGCCTATAGCCCGGCGTACAGATATCGAAGGCTTAAGCCGCTCTAAGTAACGTAAAATTCCGAGGGCGCGAGTGGTGAAAAAATAACAACACAGGTTTGAACGTTGGCATATGGTTTTCAAATCTGCTTCAAAGCATCTCTAATAAGATCTCCTACATGAATCTGTGCCAGTCTTTCAAATTCAGAACGCGGTTGCTCAATATAAAAAGCAGGGGAGGGTAGTGTTCACCTGCCGTTTAGTCTCATTTCAAGATGTTATCCCTCACAATCCCGAAGCTTGCAGATGAGCTTTTCTTGCGACCCATCGTGATATCGATGAACAGTCTGGCCTTGTCGGCCCTTATGTCATATGTGATGTCCTCTAACGGACGTATCGACTGGAGACCGGTATGGTCATTAATTTAATACTAGATAATGTCGTTCACGCAATTATCTTTGCAGATAACCATCTGCGTCACGGCCGATATCCTTGCCATTGGCGCCGACCATCTTAAGGATAAAGAAGAGGAGTTTTCGTTGGACCGCACTACCACCAACGATCCATGCATCACCTGTTGGTTTATATATGCACGAACTTTCCTCACCGCCAACGCTGTGCTCCTTGCATTGGTACTATGTCAGTGTTCAATTTCGACGCTCCTCACCACGGTAATGTTCGTCGTTCCTGCCTTGCTCTGGACCACTCCGATCAGCTTTAAGAGGTTTTGGCTAATCTCGAGGCTCCTCGGGAGGTTTGGCAGTGACAGGCATCAGCCTTCTACCTCTGCGCCTGTCCTGGTCATCAAACGCATTCCTGGCATGAAAGCCATTTTCAATGGCATCATTCGAGGGTATGTCTGCGTCTTCACCTTGAACGATACAAGGGATGCAAACCAATACTCTTCAGGTGTGGCATCTACGCTGTGGTTTTCTCCGTGTTGTCGGGATCAGGCAATCTCATTAGCACGTTGCCATCTCCATGGAGCGTCGTTCAACTGATAGTGTGGTCGACCGTCAACCGCTCATGCCACGCAGTAAGTAGAACGCACATGATCGACGATTTGACCCTGACTATATCTATAGATCATGACCGATGTCCGTGATTTTGAAGACGATATGAAGGCCGGGGTCCCCACTATACCTGTCCTTCTTGGTTCAATACTCAAAACCAAGGTCATATTGACGGTCTGTCATATGCTGGTTATGTTGGCCTTCATTGAAAACACATACATTATGGGAAGCTGTCTATTCGCCGGATTTCTGGTGTGGATACTGGGCAAAGACTCGCCAAAAAAGGCGTTCTTGTTTAGCTCCCATTCGCAGTCCCTGTTTACTATTTTGTATTTGTTGACGAGGTAGTATCCTCCGTTATAATCAACAAGTACTTTAGAGTTTCGCGATGCAACTGGATATATATGTAGATTGTTGTTTTCTTACCATAATTATCATGTTACCTACGTAGACTTTTTATGTGCATAAGCACAATTTCCTAGCTGTGATAAACCGAGTTCTTTATAAAATGAAATACACTGCTGCCACCGTCGCACGTGATCATCTTGTGATATCAGTCGAGGTACCTTAGGACTTAGGTACCTGGACCTGAGCTTATGTGAGCGTGGAATAGAAAATTCATTCATTCAGTCGGAATTCGCCGCATCAACAATACGTTAGTGCACAACCACTGCCGCATCCATAAAGTTCTAATATCACTACTTATCACCAAGTAGTGTGATACCACTGTCATCGTTGCGGTGTGTACTAATTCCAAGGTGTTTTTGCTGATTTGTCATGCAAGGTGTCCCTCAAGTAATAGCAGGGTCTCTGCAAGAATACACAACTTAAGCATACTTCGTTAGGCTCTGTGTTGCTCTGTACAACTCGGGCATACTTGGATGTCGGAACATGCTAGTACGTTGCGTTCCTGATGCTTGCTCGTACTTACAGTCACACAAGGGTGTCAACCACAATCTCGACAAGTCCCCTCATCACGCCCAACGTACTGTCTAGCATTAGCTAGTAGCAATAGACACAAATGTATGCAAATGCACTGACCTGCACGAACTTTACGATTCATTGCGCGTTCGATCTCATTCCTTTGACCACCTCGCTGCTGAAATTGACAACTCTCACCCGGTCCTGCCCACAAAGATGAAAATATCAAAGCATTACGCTTGGACAATGCAAAGCACCTAGTGGCTTACTGGGTTGGTCGAATGACTGCCTGCTGCACGGCCCAGGCTGGTCACGACGACAAAGACCTTCAGAAATTTTCTGGACCTCGGTGTCATGGAATTCGACATCCATGTCAGTCTTTACTCGATTCTCCACGCTGAATCTCAATCGACGTACATATCTCTGGAAAATAACTCTATCTAGGTGTTCGCTCGATGCTGTAACAGATGATGAAGCATTCAAATGGATGTGGCTGCTTCAACAACAATGCAATCACGCGTTACATGACCCACATCCACTAGTAACCTCCACAAAGCACCCTTGAACGAATTCTACAAGCGTCTGTCCACTGAAAACCACAACTATGCATGTGATTGTCCATCGCAAAGCACAATACCGCGACCACAGCAGGGAATCGTATATATACCTACCCTGATACTGATCCAGCACCATCATTCGCTCAAGTTGAATCGTACATTCACCTCACAAGTAGTATTCTCACCCACATTCTTATATAACCAATCATGCCAAAGGTAAGCCTGATCAGGCGCATACTTCGTGCATTCACTTGAAGACTAACTCTTATAATATTTAGATCTACGCTTGCTCTAGTTGCAACCAAACTTTTGCCAAGTTCGCCGACTGCAAGATACATGAGGCTATGCATTCACCAGAAGAGTACGTGTGTCTTCCCTATGGTATGTAGCTCACGTCACTTATATTCGCTCACGCAGTGCGTACTTCTGCACCTGGGGCGGGTGTGACTTTGTGACGTTGCATAAATCAAGCTTCCATTATCATACTGATGGGCAGTACGTGTTCATTCATCACCATCATCAAATCCACCTGATAAACAATTTTATTTTATTTTATTTTATTTTATTTAGTACGGGCGAGCAACGCTACACCTGTCCTCATGAAGGCTGTGACTACAGAACTAACATGCCTTCCAGCCTCACGTACCATCGCAAGAAAGAACATGGGTATGTTCCTCGGCCGTGCAATCGTCGTGGTCCCTCTGCAACAAATCCATCCGGGGCCCAGTCGTCGTCCCAGCCTTCGCCGGCGGCGGAACCCCTTCCCCTTGTATTCCACCAATACCAACCCCAACCCATGCAACCGCAACCGCAGGCCATGCAATCCTATCCCACCCAATACCAACCTCAGTCCACTCAATATCGGCCTCCCCCACCTATCCACAACCAGTCGCTGGGAGTCTTATACAGCCCAGCAGATACCGCGGGCGACTATACCATGTATACCGGATCCGCTCGGGCCCCCAATGGGTGGACTGAAGGATGCATGTGTCCTGAGTTGATGCAGAGACGCCCTTCAGAGATGCCAGGGTATGAGTATAGGCATGCTTAGTTTTGCATCATCTCAAGAATCAAACGTCACTTTGCGTCACTTGTTTCTTTCTTGTTTCCTTTCTTGGTGATGGTTGTTCTTTGGTTTTTCGTTTGTTTGTGCGCTATGAGGAACTCTTGGCACCCTTCCACTTGTTTATATAGATGTTCTTTGTTTTTTTGTGCACCATGATGAACTCTGGGCACCCTTCCACTCATTTATATATTTCATTTATCTCTTTGCGATGTTTTCCCTGGAGGATAATACATTCGTTTATATGTGATTCATTCTAAGTGGTGAATGTTCGCCTCCCTCAAGTTTGATTAAAACGCGATCACCGCTCATTCCCCGTGTAGTCGGGGAACCAGTCAGTATGTGCTTTGACACATAGTCAGCAGTTCCAAAGCTACAATAGATGCTTTATGCATACATGGGACCTTATAATCAGATTGTGATGTAAACACTGGTGCGATGACAGTAGCCTCTATACAAAAAAACGGACCGATCAAAGTACGGTGTCTTGTGAAATCGAAAGCCTTTGGCTCTACACAACTAACAAGTACTGTCATGATCCACACATGAGGCTCCTTGTTTTCAAGACCTGCCTTCACAGAGGATAATACACTCTTGATCAATGCAACACGTTCCAAGTTACAATTGAAATGTTTACCTCTCCCTCAAGTCATTCAGGCGCGCTCAGCGCTCCGAGGCATGATCGGATTGCCAGACAGTACCACCGCCTCCTTATCAAGGCACCAGTGGCATCCTTCGTGATTTACCCTGCCAGTGAGTCACAATGCACATGTACTATCCTATCCCACCCGGCTAGAAAACGCACATTCAGAACCGTTGTACCACATAGACGAATCGAAATGACAATATTGAACTTACTGCAGGTAACTGCACTAGTCTATCGTAATTCACCACAAGCTCAAGATAACGACTCCCTTGTGCACCTGTTTGACGTATATGAGTATGGATATGATGAGTATGAATGTGAATTGTTATTTGGCCATATGATAGGCCATGTGCATGACTAGTGACTCATGGCGCACATGGTAACTGGGCGCAACAAATCATTTTCCAAGAATAAATTCACGACATCGAGGGAGTACTTGTTGGCAAGAAGGTCTGCTTTTTTTGTTCTCCCCAGGACCCACATCAAGCGAGAACGGATATGCAACACACCAAAAACCGCGGAGTTTGAATTTAAATGGTCGAATATGTAGTACCTTAATTTGTAGATCAGATACCGCGACACGACGACCGTCTTCCTGAATCATTCATAATATCCCCAACGAAGCGGCATTCTTGCACGGAAGAAAGAGACATGGAAAATTTCGTGTGGAATTCGTTGACGGGCTGCCAGACATGTCCTTCATCTCGAGTTACTTTGTACCGAGTTTCATTTTATTGCATTACACCCAATTCCATGTATTACACTGGAACTGGCCGCAACAAGATCTTTGTATACGAAGTTCAATATTCGTCGCACCGAGTTTATCGCATGGAGATTCTTTGCTCCGACTCTGTTCGCAGAACAACCGCACGACGTCACTTCACGTAGTCCCATTAACCAACTGTTGTGGGGTACCATCCGCAAATTCGGACCGAATTGGACTGTAGACCTTTCTGTGCGACTTCTTGCGCCGCTTCCGGCCTTTGCAACCCGCAGATATCGAAAGCCTAAGTGCCGCAAGTAAGGTGAAAGCCGAGGTGCGCTAGCACTGAAAAAATGCAGGTTAGTTGATTCAAATGGCACAAGTCGGGCATACTTGGACGTCAAAATTTGCTAGTACGTTATGTCCCTGATCTTCAATGATGCTTATATTCATGCAAGGATGTCAACCGCAGACTCAACGAGTCCCCTTTTCACTCGTACTGCCTAATATTAGTAGCCATAAACAAAATGCACTGTCGGACTTGCAGACTCTATGATCAATCGCACATCTGATCTCATTCCTTTTACAATCTTACTGCTAAAATCGACAACTCTCGCCCGCCCCGTCATACCTACAAGGACCAAAGTCAGTACGCCCGGACATGTAATGCACCTAGTGAATTAAGGGATTGGTTAAGTGAGTGCCTGTTGCACGGCCCAGGCCAGTCATGACGACGAAGACCTCCAGAATTTTTTTGGACCTCGGTGTCGACATCCATGTCGGTCTTTACTCGATTCTCCACGTTAAATCGACGTGCATATATCTGGCAAATAACTCTATCCTGGTGTTCGCTCGATGCTGTAACAGATGGGATGTGGTTGCTTCAACAACAATGGCATTCACGCGTTACACGGCCCACATCCACTAATAACCCCTGCAAAGTATCTCCACAAGCGTCTGTCCACTGAAAACCACAACTATGCATGTGTTTGTTCATCGCAAAGAACAATACCACGACCACAGCAGGAAATCGTATATATACCAACCATCATCCGCTCAAGTTGAATCGTACATTCATCTCACAAATAGTATCCTCACTCGTATTCTTATATAACCAATCATGCCAAAGGTAAGCCTGATCAGGCGCATACTTCGTGCATTCACTTGAAAACTCACTCTTATAATACTTAGACCTACGCTTGCTCTAGTTGCAACCAAACTTTTGCCAAGTTCGCCGACTGCAAAATACACGAGGCCATGCATTCGCCAGAAAAGTAAGTGTTTCTACCCTATGGTATGCAGCTCACCTAACTTATATTCACTCACACAGAGCGTACTTCTGCACCTGGGACGGGTGTAACTTTGTGACATTGCATAAAACAAGCTTCAATGATCATACTGATGGGCAGTACGTGGTCATTCATCACCATCATCGATTCTACCTGATCAACGATTCTATTTGATTTCATTTTAGCACGGGCGAGCAACGCTTCATCTGTCCTCACGATGGCTGTAACTACAGAGCCCACACCTCTTCAAACCTCACACAGCATCGCAAGAAAGAACATGGGTATGTTCCTCGGTCGTGCAATCGTCGTGACCCGGCCCAGTCGTCGGTCCAGGCGGCGATGGCGGCGGCAGAGCCCCTTCCCCTTGGTACATTCTACCAATACGCATACCAACTCCAACACATGCAATCGCAACCGCAGGCCATGCGATCCTATCCTGCCCAATACCAACCCATGCAACCGCAGGCCATGCAATCCTATCCCACCCAATACCAACCCCAATCCACTCAATACCAGCCTCCCCCACCTATCCACAACCAGTCGCTGGGAGTCTTATACGGCCCAGCAGATACCGCGGGCGACTATACCATGTATACCGGACCCGCTCGGGCCCCCAATGGGTGGACTGAGGGATGCATGTGTCCTGAGCTGATGCAGAGACGCCCTTCAGAGATGCCAGGGTATGAGTATAGGCGCGATTAGTTTCGCATCATTCCAAAAACCGAAACCCATTGTGTTACTTTTTTCTTTCTTTCTTGGTGATGTTATTTCTTTGAATGTGCCATGATGAGTTCTGGGCACCCTTCCACTCGTTTGCATATTTCATTTATTATTGTGCGATGTTCTCCGTAGAGGCTACGTTCTTTGGTTTTTCGTTTGTTTATGCACCATGATGAACTCTGGGCATCCTTCCACTCGTTTATATATTTCATTTATCGCTGTGCGATGTTCTCCCTAGAGGCTAATACATTTTTTTATATGTAATCCGTTCTAAGTTGTGGATGTTCGTCTCCCTCAAGTTTGATTAAAGCGCGGTCACCGCTCATTCCCCATGTAGTTGAGGAATCAGTCAGCAGATGCTTTGACACGCGGTCAGCAGTTCCAACAAAGTTCCAATACATAGATTTAGCCGTGCAAATCATGTCGCGTAAAGTTAACATTGACAGCAAGGCAATGCACGAGAGGTCAGCAATATAAATATGTAATTCGATCTTGTGCCCATTCTACTACCCAAAACGACTACTTAGGCCATCGTAAATCAGGAATATAATCGCGCTACTGGGTATTGATCGAGCAACAGTAATACCGCATCCGGCGTAAAGCCCCTTCACACCCTGCGCCCTGTACATTGCTTTTGCGGTGCCAAGGAACGTTGGCTTCGGGGCATTACTGCCTCGAGGACGCAAGTCTTCCTCAGTTTGCATCGTACTCTTGATGCTGTCGGCGGGGAACATGGAAAAGTTGAATATTCCGCCTGCGCATGCACCAGACAACGCAGATTCCCACGGGAGAATATCTTTTCGTGTAAGCTCGGAGCCGCGCTGTTTTATTAGCTTTGTTCCGACGAACTCTTTCGTAGCGAACCATGCAGCTCCGCCACCGCATTCACGGATGAGGGTGCCAGTTTGGCCAAGCCAAAGGCCGCGGAGGCCTTCTGTGCGGATGACGGACATGAGAATGGCTATAGGACCGGGAAGGGGGCGAGAAATGGGTGCCACGCTTGAGTCTAAGGCTGCTGCTGCAGTGGATTCAGGTATCGAGGCTGAAAGCGGCTTGGGAGCAATCATCTGTACTTGCATCTTACATTTTACAAGTTCCACAGGTGTGCTAGTCAAAAACAAGAATCAATTACAACTCGTACACCAGGCGTGAGTGACTTGCAGTAAGAAACTAGTGATGGCACCTGCGCCTGCACCAGCCAATGCAAGCTGAGGTAACGAAAGATCGTGTGACAGAGGCTGAGAGTTAATCCGTCGTATCACGTCTTGAAGTTCGCTATATGACAGAAATAATGAAGCATTCTCTAGCATGGCGGCCACTATTGGCGCCGGAAGGCCCTGGGACCAGTATGAGCTCACGCCGCTCCACCGAGTAGAGATCACATACGCGGTAAAGACCTCTAACGCCTTCATTTTTCCATGTTTTAACGAGACAGTCTATTGGTCCGTTAAATCTAGCGGTGGTATCGAGAACTTGAGATTGTAGTCGCACTTTCGTCAAGTCGAATGGGTGTTCAAAGACTTTGGAGACCATGCCTGCGATCTGTGTCACAGTGATTGTCATTCTCATGGGTCAAGGAAATTAATTCAGCCTTGGAAACGCACACTCCCGAACGTGATATCCTTTACTGCTCGCATCGCAGACGGGGGCATTGAGGGTATGTTATCCCAAGATAATGGGTTGGATGCCGCCTCCATGTCGATAACGAATGGGGTGATAAAGGCAGAGAAAGACGAATTTCGAGAGTACTATGTGGTCAGCGCATGGAGGAAAAGCTGTATTATGCCCCATACCGCCGCTCACAAGCGCTCGCATGTGAATTAACGTAGTGAGGCGTCCGCTTATGTAAACCACCATCCGGGTGGCCGCTTCGGTCTGATCCGTCTGGGGGGGACTTGCAGGCGTGCATTTGACTTGCGTAAACATTTACAACATCTTCATTCAAACTTGTGATGGTTCAGATCACTTTTATGTCTTCAATTGGGAGCTGACGAGGTACTTGCTATATGTAGTACATCAGCAGCCAGCCAATCAATCGTCACAGCCTAAGTGTGGAGAACTTACTAAGTCCTTTTCCTGTACTTACGCAATCACTCCGTATTACGGTTCTACGTATACGTACACTTTCCTAACTGTTATCCTACCTACTCACTTTCCCGTTCCTAGTCTCGGCGAGCCTCTCTTCATCCGTAAGATAGCAGCCGTCTACAGAGACCACGATAGCGTACATAACAATTGCAAGTGAATGCTGAGGAAGGAAACTTTTCGAGAAACGTCCTAGGGTCCAAGTAGGAGCAATCACGAAGCAGGAACTCCCAAAAAATGGATGGAAAGGCCATCAGAACAGCTGCTCGACCGACAGTTCGGAGTATCCGTATCTTGCAAGGACAGGTATGGCTGGGACTCTAGCCTTCTCATCTATCGAAGTAACGCCCGTCTTGACATAATCTTTCGGGGCTCCAATTCGTGAGTTGGGAGTTCCATTACATGCACATTGCACAACACCACCTTACAGATAGACCAGTGCGATTGACTATCGACCAAATAACAAGCTCAACGATCGTCCACGGGAGCGCGTTCAAGTCTGATTTCCACAATGCCTGCAGTACTGAGCGAATCACGAAGAATATCCCATAACTAGAATTCTTCAAGTCACAACCGGAAAACTGTCAGGATGGGATATAGTGTAGAATGAAACAGGACAATAGCAGGCAGTTCTAAACGGACATAGGTTTGTCAATAGGACGGTGACCAGTGACTGACAACTTGTGACGAGAGCCTGAGGTAGACTCACCTGGGTCGCCTTTACTGCGGCTACGGGGATCCACGAGTGCAGCCCATCTAAGGCTGGGAGCATGACCATAGCGTCTGGCTCTGCTACTAAGTTATTCCTCGAGGTCTCTGGTGAGATAATGGAGTTTCCAGCTTTCAATTTCCTTATAGTGTACTGCGCAGGAATGATTCGAATGGTGGGGTCGAAAAATACTGTTCCGCGCATGAGGGTATTCTCCTTCTTTCTCTCGCAGTCTCCTCTACATAATTGCCGACATTCCTGCCCTCTTTGTCGTATGTCCCGCAGGCGCTGCTGCCCGAGGGCCAGATGCTCTTTGTCTGCATTGTTTGCTAAGGTCCACAAAGCTGCTGATCATGGAGCCGCGTATTCGTCAGTAAGACCATTGTCAATTGATTGTCAACACGATGCTTGGTGTTCTTGCGACGTGAAGTCAGGCCCATGGTCAGATGAGGGTCTTCTAGGAGCATGATTGAACTAAAAACGATACAAAAAGACATAGATATAGTAGCCAATACTGAAACCGACGAGGTGCACAGGAGCAAGAAAGGATGCGCCACCTCGCTTATTTGCGGGTATTTAAACAGCCAGTGCTTAATACTACAAAATGTATCTGAAATCCCTGTTCTGCCTATCCGTCAGATCCAGGAATTCCTAATACAGACAGAATATCAGCATTGTATACGAAAAAAAAAATTGGAAGAGGCACCTTGTCGATTTTGACCTTCACGCGCTTCCCATCCTCAGTGACTCGCTCGATAACGTATTCGTCTACGTCGAAAACAGACTCTGCATCGCGAATTCGGTTCTCTCGGACAAGAATAGCACGGATGACAAATAGAAGTGTCGGACAGGCGATGTCGCACATCCCGATCACAGCCCATGGGATGTGGTTGCTATACGTGATTGATGATGATCTTTCCTTCCTAGAGTCGGTTGAATGACCTACCGCGGCTTATACTGTGCCTTCCACATCAAAGGGCCAACTGCACTGCCAATGCAGTAAGCCGAAAGCACAGTGGCGTTAGTGACAACCTGCAGGTTGGTTTTTATTCGAGGAGCGAATTCAGTAGCTGACAGAGTGCCTACCTTCTTCGTATGGCCAGCAGTCACACTATTAAGCCACGACAACGACAGTATGAATGCGGGCACGGGGAATCCAGCTATGGGTAGATGAGCATAGCAACGCACTACAAGCCTCACACGCACCCAGGAACTGGCCAGCAAGAAGTCCAGTCTGATATCGTGTGAGATGCGGCATTAAAGACGGCTCCGTAAACTCGCAGAGGCAAACCACATACCCGATTCGACCAAGGAAGCAAATTGACTAGCAAGACGCCCAACAACCCCGGAACGAAGTACATAGCACCAACGTATGCTCTGGAATTGGACCGTCGTGCTGCAAGCCAAACAGCAGTGAAGACTGTCAACATTTGAATCACGCCAGGAACACAAGACAAGAGAGTCGTCTGTAGATAGTTGAATCCGAACGAAACGAGGATAAGTGATTGTTGGTTTAATAATGAGGCAGGCACATTGCATAGAGCCGCGAGGAGAGCGAAGAGCCATGTCTTGGGGTCAGTCAGGGCTTCGATCATCCTAGAAGTCTATATGTCAGACATGAAAAATTACAATTGCATCGAATACATACTGCTCCCTCTTAAAGTGTTTGTTTTCTACCCCTGTTTGGTTTTCCTGTGCTAGCTGTAAGATGATGGTTGATATCGTAACTTAACAGGCATGCCTTGATGCGCTGCACAGCTTTCACTCGCTCATCGGGAGTAAGGAACCAGGCGCTCGTAGGCGAATCAGGGAACAAGAACCTTTATCAGGTAGAGACGGTTATGGAGATGAGGCACTAGGAACATTTGCTTCGTAAACTCACCAAAATAAGATGGCAAGTATCATCGTCATTGTAGCGGTGAGAACCATAAGCCTGCGATATATCAGAGGGAATATAAAACAATGAAAATCGAATGGTAGACCATTGCCATGGTTCAAACCCAGAGGTGTGAATGTGCAAAGTAGCAAAGCTGATGAAACCAGAGATTATTTGTGCTAGAAATTACTGGCTTGGGTGGCAAGATCGATGATACATTGCAGTAAGCGCACCAGTGCCAAGCATCATAGCTAGGTTCCAAAATGTCAAAATAGTCGACTTCGTCAATCGTTTGCAAACAAAAGCTTACACCAATAACCAACCCGTAGCGTCTGTTCTGTTCGCGTGTAGAACATGGAGCCAACGATCAAGAATCCGGCGGTGATCGACCCCTCACATACGCCCAGCAACATACGCACGACAAAAAGCTGATTAAAGTTTTTGCACGCTGCATGACATGCAAGTGCAATTGCCCAGACGAAAATATTGATACTTGTATATGCTGTCATTGATATTCACATTGAGGACGTCTGTGAAGCCTACCTTATCCACTTCCCGACCGGGAATCTCTGAAGGGCAAGATTCTGGGGATACTCAAACAGAATATAACCGATATAAAATGCAGTGCCAAGCCTGAAAGATAGTGTGAGGACTATGCGATCTCGAGTAATGCATGTCTCACCAATTGAACCTGAAGTCAGTTAACCATGAGATTTTCGAATCTAAGGACAGTCTAAGGGATATCTTACTCATTCGTAGTCAGGTGTGTGGCCCGCCTGATAATACGCGTCAGCGCGCCGTGTTTGGCTGGTCTCGATGCACAGTCCTCACTGCATTCCAAGGATGGCCGCAGAACCTAAGGTTATCTTGTCCAAGATTTGGATACTATGCGCACGTAAGCGCTAGTCTGTGGCGAACACAGGCAACTAACCCAAAAAGAACTGCGCAGAAATCATCAAACACAAATGTTTATAAAACTGAGTACAGCAGCCGACTCACCACACATCAGAGGCATGACATGTCTATCGATCTTCTTTCTGAAGCGAAAGGTTTTTCAACGATATTGAGGTGCATGCAGTTTTCAGAGCGCACCTTATTCTCAAAGCCTCATCGGGCTCAAGAGTCGAAGTTAACCCAGCAACGAGCTGAGCGCCAGTGTCAACTTCAGACGCAGAGATCCCTATATAGTTCTTGTCTCTGGATGCAACGCTAGAGGATTTCGCACTCATTTGAGAGGACGTGAGGGCGATATTGGCTACACAATTCAGGAAGGAACTTCCAGCGCTCGTAGGTTGATAAGTGAGATTCGCCTATAATATTTACGCTATCTCTTTGCGTATTGGTGCATGACGTACGTGTCAATGAATCCCCGAGGTCTTCCATTACCTTTTCGGTTTCAAGTACGATGCGAATTCGAGCACGCGCATCCACGCACTCGTCAAATGAAGGATCATATACATATTTCCCTATCAAAGTGAAATATAACAGAAAAATAAATCCTCACCAAAAAATTATTCATGGTCATGATGTGTCCAAGCGTTTCAAAGTCTGAGTTTGACTCCTCGTGTCGTTCTTACGTTAACGAGGCCCAATTACGCATATTCTACTGCCGATACCCAAGATCAGCTAGGGATCCGGATAGATGGTGGCAAGAGCTGCGACTTCTTCAAAACTTCAACTCGCCACTTGTGGCACTGGCACTGCCGAGCAAAACTGAGCGCTGATTTTCGCTTGTCAAAAAGAAGTTCAATGCTTACGGTGAGGTTATACGGCACTGGTGACGACCGCCGTGCGATTTGTGGATTCAAAAAAGAGGTTGAAGATGCAGACGCTGACGTGGATATCGCGGCAGCACTATATGCATAGTAATATCTAGCTGATAGAACTTTATCTAGACGCTGATAAAATATCATGCGATGAGCGCTTAGTAGAGACACAGCTGGACCTATATCATATCGTCCACCAAAAGTTTGTGATTCATCTTTTCAGATCCCGACTGTTACCACAGGGCGATGATGCAATTTTCTCAAATCTTCAAGCAGCGTATTGCATTTTACATAATGTTATGGAAACTCGGCTTATAAAAAGGAAATTGCTGAAATTATGTAAAAGTCAAGGTAGGTAACTTGAAACGACAAGTAGATACAATTTGAATCTAGGCCGCTGGCTATGAACATATCCTTCCAAGCCAGCACTTTGCAATCAAGAATACTAATAAAGTACTTTAAGTTATAAACATTTGTCTGCCGACAGGAACTAAATATGCCTCGTCAACAGATACCAGATAATAAACAACGACTGCGAATGAGAGCTGAACAAAAACGCCTTTTTGGGCGAGTCCTTGCCGAGGTTCCACACCAGAGCTGTGGCGAATAGACAGCTTCCCATAATGTATGTGTTTTCGATGAAGGCCAACATAACCAGCATATGACATGCTGTCAATATGACCTTCGTTTTGAGTATAGAACCGACAAGGACGGGTATAGTGGGAACGCCAGCCTTCATATCGTCTTCGAAGTCACGGACATCAGTCATGATCTATAGATACGGTCAGGATCAAATCGTGCGATCATGTGCGTTCTACTTACTGCGTGGCATGACCGGTTGACGGTCGACCAGACTAACAGTTGAACAACGCTCCATGGAGACGGTAGCGTGTTAGTCATATTGCCTGACCCTGACAACACGGAGAAGACCACAGCGTAGATCCCGCATCTGAAGAGCATTAGTTTAGGCGTGCATCATTCAAGGCGAACACGCAGACGTACCCTCGAATGATCCCATTAAAAATGGCTTTCATGCCAGGGATGCGTTTGATCACCAGGACAGGCGCAGAGGTGGAAGGCTGATGGCTGTCTCCGGCAAACCTCCCGAGGAGGCGCCTCGAGATCAGCCAAAATTTCTTGAAGCTGATCGGAGTGGTCCAGAGCAAAGCAGGAGCAACGAACGTTGCCGTGGTGAGGAGCGTCGAAATTGGACACTGAGATAGCGCAAATGCAAGGAGCACGGCGCTGACGGTGAGGAAGGTTCGCGCATATAAAAACCAAGAGGCGAGGCGTGGGCCGTTTGCGTTATTACGGTCTGATGAAAACTCCTCCTCTTTATCCTTGAGATGATCAGAACCCATGGCAAGGATATCCGATGTAACACAGATGGTTATCTGTGAAGACAATTGCATAAGCGATATGATCTAATATCAAATTAATGAGCGTACCGGTCTCCAGTCGATACCTGCGTTGGCAGACATGACATAGGACATAAGGGCCGACAGGGCCAAGCTGTTCATCGATATTACGATGGGTCGCAAGAAGAGTTCATCTACAAGCTTCGGGATTGTGAGGGTAGACATCTTGGATCGAGACTGAACGATAGAGAAATGCTACTCTTCCCGGCTTCTTATACCTGGTGCGTCCTCGTTCCGGAAGTCAAAAGATTGGCACTGATCAATTTAGGTCATCTGTACAAGATTAGAACTAACGCTCAAACCTCGTTCAATCCTGTGTGTTTCCTGCACTGGCGCCACTCGGCGTTTGCTTTGCTTGGAATGCGCCATACGTTTTCATTCTGCAGGCTGAGCCAAAGGCAGTGCCAGAAGTCGAAGTTTGTTGTCCGGCTCGGGTCGCTCGCATATACAAACAGTGTCCTACAACAGTTGGTCATATGCGAAATAAGTATTGAGACACACCCAGGTGCGCTGTGCAGCACTTACATTCGAACATTTCGGCTAACATTTGAATTCCCGACGATCATGCAAAGTTTGCACTCAACGTTCTGGTTGCCTGTCGACCATCTGTTCGCATTATTGGTGAGAAGAAAAACAAACCAGACTAGCCAACAGTCCGTCGGTGTCGTAGATTTGTTCTTGGAAAATGATTTATTGCACCCAGCCATACCGAAGTACACCGTGAGTGAGTCACACGCACGACGACCGCCGCCTTGTACTATTTCGTCGTTTGTAGCAAATCTATTAATAACTGATGCCGAGATTCGATAAGTATGATGTCATTCGCCATTATTAGAGCGAGCCAGAAGTCAAATTTTGACAATGACTTCGGTTGCGTTTCGGACGCGCATTTTTTGAGCTGGGAAGGATGAGGCGGTATATGTGCATTGTGACTCATTGGCAGAGCCTCAGGCTCAATCACCAAGAATGCCACCAAGTTGCGCCCAAGCTGATAAGGAGGCGGTGGTGAGCAGGTGGTACTGAACCTTGATTTTTTCGACTTCGGTTCTAGCCGCAGTGACGCCCAAGAGACGCCGTTCGATTTGCTGTATAAGCGTCTAATACCAATTGAATACTAACGCCAGCCTCTATATGTAGACGCCTACGGCTCCATCGGGCTCCCAATCACACCGCTTTCAACAGTACAATGTTTGCCGATATGCAACCCGACACGACCGGGTCACTGCAAATATTGACCGACAACAGCTGGCAACGAGGTGCTGGTGAATGAATGTTTGCGAGAACATGGTTGTCTATCGCCTGTACTGCGGCTTGCCTTTAGCATGACATTATTGATAAGTACTACCAATACCACTAAGTTTGAACAGTAAATTCGAGATTCATGTCCAATCAGTTCGGATATATGATAAGACTATCAGCAGAGTCACATACAAAGTACTTAAGAGCGGAACTCACCGAAATATATGACGAACTCCTCAAAGTGATTCTATTTGTCCATGCAAGACCATACAAATTAAAGAAACTTGTTGCCTCCTGCTCGCCAAGAGCTGTCTTTGTTCGTAGCCTTCAGTTTTTCAGTCCAACACAGAGCAGCTTTACATAATATCATCTTTCGGCCACCCATATCAGATGTTACGCCTCAAGGTTGTGCCCGCGATGCTATGATCTGGGTGAGTGTGAATAAACCTCGGAAATTTTGGTGCCCGCGGGGTTGGGTGCGGGTATGACCCGCGTTAACTCATCTCTCAGCCACCCCAAATATCACACATCCGGCTTTGCGCCTTGAGGTCTAAGGTAAAATCTACGGCAGATTCAGTCTCGGGATTTAAATAAACTCTTACCTCTGAGGTCGCCGTTTGGAATATGGACAAGATGAGTACCGCTGTCGAGTGGTACCCCAAAGAGGTAGCTGCCCTGGCGACTCGTGAACGTGTTCGCGTCACCTCGCGAGTACGCATAGAACTTCCAGGAAAAAGAAAAGACCTTTTGAAACTCGAGAAAGTGGCCACATCGGCGGATACTCAACCGTGTTTGAGGATCATGTGAGCACCTCGTCGTGGTTACTAGGCTTGAGAACATCCAATTATTGGTGCACCATTAGAATTTGAGAGCAGCAGAACAGACCCTATACGCCGCAAAGCTACCAAATTTATCAGAGACAGCATTCCAGGACAATCAAGAATTCCTATACCTAGGTCATCAGAAGTTCGTCTGCACGCCAACGCACACCGGAAATACTTTGCCTTTCGCTTCGTTACAAAAGTACGATGACACCAGCCGAGCTGTGCAGATCAGCTCAGCCTTGAGGTCATGCCCGCTATCTAACTAATCTGTTGAAATAAGCGCTACGTTAGTCTCTTGGATAAGAACGAGGATAAGCTCGAAACATGTCAGATAGTATGTTTTTCTATTTCTCAGCTCAGATACATCCCTACTGAAACGACTAGTGTCTGAGAAAGCGAGCTTACTTCCAACGTGACTTTGATCTGTTGCGTGTACGCCATGTACAGTTCAAGGAAACCCGCAGGTGATGTGGAGCTTTCCTGATGATTACATGTTTTCAGAAGACTGACTGGACTGCATTCATTGAACTTTCAGCGCTCAATATTAGAACCGATTGACGACTCACAACCGTGACCATACCAGTGATGGGATGGGATGAAGAATCGCGGCGTCGGATTCGTTACAAAACTGATGAAGTTACAAATGGAATACCCGCCCAGAGCATTATTCAAGGATCGGTCGGAACCATTTCTATCCTTGCTTGACCGAGGACAGGATCTCCATTGCCCAATAACGGCGCCAATTCCTTCTCATCCCATCCTCTTTGTCTCGCCGTCTCTTCAACCCTACGTACAATCTCCCTGCTCCAAAGTGCATTATCCTCATCTGATTCGTCGTCGACAACTTCCAGGACATCGACACCCATCCCTCCTAATAGCTCACCCAAAGGATACGCACCTGCGAACTCCCAATCAAGGACAGCTTGCACCTGCGTACCGCGCATGATGATATTCCGACCGTGAAAGTCTCCGTGAACGAGAACAAATGGCTCGTCTTCAGCGACGAAGCTGGTCTCTAGCTGACGTTTCTTATTTCGTAGCTGCTGCACAAAATCTTCGACAGACATGAGTTCGAAAAAGTCAGAATCGATATCGGACGCGGGGGCGTGTGTATAATAGTATATCTCTTTGTCGTAGCAAGCGAGAATGTATTCCTTCGTAGTTTTGTATGGACCGATGGGATAGCATCTATTGGAATGAAATTTACCCTGTCCAAATGTAATACATTAATCGTCAGAAAAATCAAATGCAAAACGTGACGGAGACTTACCCGTCCTTTGAAAAGTTTGCTTCCCTCTACGGTCGGTCCAAGGGCATAGCTTGTGGGGCTGGCAAATCCGCCTATAGCACTGAAACGCGTCTCCGCCATATCAACGATTATCTCAGCGATCTTCAGGGCGACTGAATGTTTTTCCGCCTCGGTATAGCGAGTCCATATACTGCTCAAAGGCTCGCCATCGATGTATTCTTGAGCGACGAATGGGTTCAGTCCGTCAGCGCAAAATGCGTATATCTTGGGGACTGGAATATTTGGACACCGTGCGGATATCAAGGATATGGATGCGACCTCGTTTAATATTTGGTGAGGTAGGAGAGTATCTGGTTTCGGAAGGCGCAGAGCAAAAGACTTGGATGTCGTGGAGTCGTCCCAGCCAGAGAGCTATACACCATGGGAATTTGACGACAAGGAAGAAGGGCTTCGAAGAAAGGACTTGCCCAAGATATCAGGTATACCTCATTATATCCCCCTTCGCCAAGCTTCCTGTCCACTAAAACCTCTGGTGTAGGTCTGTCTCTGGAGATGGCACTGGTTGCATCCTTGAGGGTTTGCTGTAGTACTGGGATGGACATTGCGCATGCGGGCCGTATATCATTGCTGCAGACAAAGAATATTTGAATCTCCGCGAGCATGTTTGAAGTTCATTGAGACGCTGCAAATAATAGCGCCTAAATCAAACTTGAGGGAAGTGAACGTTGATATTCACAACTTAGGAGGTATAGCATGTAAAAGAATGTATTATCCTCTAGGGAAAACATCGCAAAGTGATATGTAAACGAGTGGAAGGCTGCCCAGAGTCCATTATGATACTTAAACAAACGAACAAACAAAGAGAAACCATCACTTGAAGGAAGAAAGAACTGGCAACACAAGATGATTCTCGATTCTTGAGACTAACCACACCTATACTCATACTCCAGCATCTCCGAAGGGCGTCTCTACATCAAGTCAGAACACATGTACCCCTCAGTCCATCCATTGGGGGCCATCGCGGATCCGGTGTACATGGTAGTCGTCCGCGGCATTCGTTGAGCCATATATGACTTCCAATAACTGTTTGGGGTCAGGTGTGGGAGGTTCGTATTGAGTGGATTTGGATTGGTATTGGGTGGGGTGGAATCGCATGGGTCGGGGTGGAATGAGCTCCGGTTTCACGACTTGGGGTTCATATTGACCAAGTTCGGGCTGGTATTGGGTAGGGTTGAATTGCATGGGTCGGGGTGGAATGGGTTCCGGTTCCATGACTTGAGGTTCGTATTGAGCAAGTTCGGGTTGGTGTTGGTATTCGGTGGGGTGGAATTGCATGGGCATGGGTTCCGGTTCCATGACTTGGGCTTCGTATTGGGTGGGTTCAGGTTGGTACTGGTATTGGGTAGGGTGGAATTGCATGGGTCGGGGTGGCATAGGTCCCGGTTCCATGACTTGGGCTTCGTATTGAGTGGGTCCAGGTTGGTACTGGTATTGGGTGGGGTGGAATTGCATGGGTCGGGGTGGCATAGGTTCCGGCTGCATGACTCGGGGTTCGTATTGGTAGCCAAAGGGCAGGGGCTGTGCAGGGGGAAGCGGCTGTACCGTAGGCTGGGATGACGAGTGGGCCTCGTATGATTCTATTACAGGGCGTGCAACATGACTGCGCGGCAAAGGAACATGCTTATGTACGTTTTTGCGGTGGGCCGTGAGGAGGGAAGGATTGTGAGTTTTGAAGTCACAATCATCGTGAGGGCAGTTGTGGCGTTGCTTGCCCGCACTAAAATGAAATAAAATAAAATACTCAATCAGGTGAAATTAATGACGGTGATAAATGAGTGCATACTGTTTATCAGAATGGATGCCATAGCTTTTTTTTATTAGTGTCGTAAAGTTACACCCAGGCCAGGTGCAGATGTACTTACTGCGCGAGCGAATATAAGCGAGGTGAACTGTATACCATACAGGAGAAACACGTACTTTTTTGGATGCATGGCTTCGTGTCTCTTGAGGTCGACGCGCTTGTTAAAAGTTTGGTTGCAGCCAAGCCCCCCAGTAGAGCAAACGTAGATCTAAATATGACAGGCGTCAGTCTTCAAGTTAATGCATAAAGTATGCGCGTGAATAGGCTTACCTTTGGCATAATTGGTTATATAAGAATATCAGTGAGGATATGACTTGTGAGGTGAATGTACGATTCAACTTGAGCGGATGATGGTGCTGGATAAGTATTAGGGTAGGCATATAAACGATTCCCCGCTGTGGTCATGGCATTGTGCTTTTAGGTGGACAACGCTTATGGAATTCGTACAGAGATTCTTTGTGGAGGTTACTAGTGGATGTGGACCATGTAACGCGTAATCGAAGCATCCACATCCGTTTGAAGGCTTCGTTAGCTGTTACAGCATCGATTGGACACCAGGATAGAGTTGTTCTATGGAGATGTGTAAGTTGATGAAAACTCGACGTGGAGAGTTGGGTAAAGATTGACATGGATGTCGAATTGCATGATACCGAGGTCCGACAGAATTTTGGACTCAAATATCTTTGTCGTCGTGACTGGCCTGGACCCATGATGCGACAGGCAGTCACTTGACAAATCCCTTTACATGTCCAAGTGGTGTTTGGAGAGTTCGGTCCTTGTAGGCATGACCGGGCGAGAGTTGTCGATTTCAGCGGTGAGATTGGACGCGCGATTGATAGAGTCCGTGCAGGTAAGGGCAGTTTTTTTAGATTGCTACTAGCTAATGCTAGACAGTACAACGACATAATGAGGGGACTTGTTGAGACATCCCTGTATGAATGTGAGTACGAGTGAATGTGAGGGAAAGGTATAATATAACGTACTAGTGAGTATCCTCAAGTTGTGCATTTTACACGGAATCCAATGAAGTATGCATTCTTGCAGAGACCGTGCAATTATATGAACACTGACAGAGGTGCGAAGTTCAAACAACATTGATATTCAACACTGGTAACTTCCTCACATGTCAAACCCTTTGTAGCGTATTCCCATCGGGAGAAATGTACAGCGAGCACAGCCTGAGATTGACCTCTTTGTGTCGAAAGGCCAGCCTCGTTACGATTCGGATGTTGCACAACTGCAGCCGCTTCTCCACGGGCCAATTCTGTTGCGCTAGGAGGGGAAACAAGATTTCTCTGCAAACGTATTTCCTTTAATGATATCAACAAGGAGCGACAGAAGCCACTTACATGTTTCTTGTGACCGACAGCTACATCAACGGTGTGTTTCGAGCTTTCTCCTGAGAAGAAGTCAAAATTCCGACGTCGGGGCTGTAGCGATATTGATTGTGACGCGCTTGAAGGTCGAATGCTGAAATGCAGCAAACGGAGGGAATTACGCCAACGAAGGGAAGACGATGATCTGGCAGGAGCTGCAGGACGAGGCTTGGTGTTGGTATCAGTGTCCCGAAAGTCCTTTCCCTATACAAGTGTCAAACCTGCAAGAGAAGAAAAAACAAAAGATCATACTGACATATCTCGCCAAGCCTTGGTTCACGCGCGGTTGCTTGGAGACCTGACTAGCGTGCAAGATCTGACGAGACGGATAAGCAAAGTAGGGCATTGACGACTGATTGGCGCACAGCATCTATTGATCAAACTGTATGTCCCCAGTAAAGAAGAAAGAGAAGCACAGAAAGCTTTCCCTGAGATCCGCATCGGGTCTTGCCTCAGCCGCAAGGTGAATTACAACCAAACAAACATACTCACATGATCATCCCTGTATGTCTGAGAGCTGCATCGAGGCTCTATACACATGTCTTTACGCCCAATCCAGCACCGATGATATATCTTCCATCAGGGGACATGACAACGTGCGTGAGTATATCATCGTGCAAGAGCGGGTCTCCGACTGGCTGATCGGTCCTGAGATCCCAGATACGAATCGAGTAGTCAGCTGCTGCGCCAACAAGATAGATTTGAAAGCCATTTTGTTAGCGCAGCAGCATCAGGGGAATGACAGGAGTGTACGACCATCGAATCATTTGGAGATATTGCCATTGAGCCTACCATTCTTCCGTTACTAGTCCAAGGACTTTCCACTGCACTCCATCTATTGTCCACTGAAAAATAGAACCATCACCTGACGCGCTCAGTATATTGCAGCTTGTGCCCAAGCAGGTAAGGCCTCGGATGAATTTGGAATGACCCTCAATGATGGACTCTGGCGTTGGTTTCTTGCACGACGTGATTTGGGTATTGTTATTGACAAAGCAGGACATGCCAAGCGGTGAGATGTGCTGTTCGCAATGAGTCGTCCAGGATGATCTATGTTTCACCATGAGTTCCTCACTGCTAATGGTATATTCTTCGCTCACTTAGTCGCACCCCTGGTAAAGGTCATTTCCAGGAAGCCGTTACGAGCGAGACATCCTGATAGTATATTCTATCATCCAACATCTTATACTGCCACCATTGAAGAGGAATCAGTTCATACCTACTTGCTTGTCATCGAGTAAGTCAATAGGTATTGAAATGTAATCACTCACCTTCCCGAAGTATATCTCAATGATACTGTGTGCCATAGGGTGGTGGATCCTTCTCCTTCATGTGATGAAGTGCGCCGTCCACCGTTGAGCTCGATATCCTCTTCTTTCTCCACCTCTTCATTGTGCCGATGTGCCCGACTTGGCCATGTCACCGACAAAGAAAGTTTTTAATTATCACACTCTGTACAGATGCGTTGACAGAGTTCGATACTACAGACATTGAATTGTCGAAGGCGAGGAGAGATGGTGAAAGTGATGAAGAGACCTGCTAGACAGTCAGCTGTACATCTTGAATTTTCAGGCGCCTCTTTGAATTGCATGTCGATGGCCATGCTTTGATCGTCGGGGCAGTTCTCTACCCTTCTATAGAAGGCTATACATTTCACCAAGGAGCGATCAAGGTATGAAGACGGCCGCGAGGAGTCCACCGGACAACCGAATTTGACAAGGACTGGGAAAAAGAGTTTCGAAGAAAGGACTTGCCCAAGATATCCTCCTTAGCCTAGCTTCCTGTCCATTGTAACCCCTATTGTAGATCTATCTCTGGTGATGGTACCATGGTTGTCATCAATTGCATCTTTGAGGGTTTACTGCAGGACCTTGCGCATCATGATGCGGTACATCTTGCTGACAACCAAATATTTTAATCTCCGCGAACACGTTTGAAATTCATCGGTTGAACTCCCCTATTAAATAGATTGATACACAACGGGGCCACCTTCAAGCTTCAGTGCGCACCTAGAAAAACTTGAACAATATTAATACAGAGCAAGACCGGGCTTCTTTCCAACATACTTTCTGCTATCGGGAGTTTAGCATCAGACTTGGATTCACTGCCAGATAACATGGTTTTGGAGGAGACTTTCAGACAAGTCGCCGAACTCGACCCCATCGAATTTGGTATTTGTAGTCTACACTTACCCAAGGCTTACGCTTATTTGTAATGTTCAATCTTCAAGATCAATGTAGGGACGTGTTGAAGTTCCTTACGGAGCCAAACCCTGAGCAAGAGTCTGCAGTATGTTCGATTTCACGGGCGGAGCGCAAGCAGTCATTTGATCATCGTAACAGGAGTTTTCTGATGTTTGTTATGGGGTATACTCGACCGTAGAGCACATCATCGAAGAGAATGATACAGTACCAGGAAGGCCAAGGTTAGGATGAATGTCTGACTTCTCATGACTAATACCACATCATCGTAGATTGAGTTACTTCAAGGACGAACACATCCTCCTCGTCGAAAAGTTCAACAGTATTCACGAAGTTCCATTCCTTCACCTGGATTCAATATTCTGTCTTTTTTTGTATGGTCTCCCCCGCCGTAACTCGGACTACTCTGTACGCACCACAGTATCCAGGGTCCTTAGGCTGCTCTATGCATCTGCTGTTCCAGACCTGTCGATTAACATGCATATAATGACCGAGAATTGGATTCATGAGCCTGAGGTCTTTGTCGTCGGGGAATGTGCATTTGCCCAGGACACAGATTCAGTTCTTCGGAAAATCAAATATGAAATTGCCTCCCATCCAGAAGTCTTGATGGTCATCATGGTTGTGATTGAAGAACATCAACCATATCGCTCACCTGGACGTATGTCAGAAGCATGGCAGATGCTACTCCAGGACAATCTTTCACGCTCTTCATTCCTTTCGCTTCAAGGTGTTGCAGCACAATCTCTTGATCAACCCGTCGTGGTCGCAGGCCATACATGGTGTCACCTAGCATCTGTTCGATTCCACGTTTGGGTCCGGGGAGAGAAGCCGATCAATATTGATGTTGACAATGAATTGCTGGCACGTGGCGTAAGTATATCTACAAAATACTCATCTGAGTTGCTTTATTGATGCCTTCGCTGCAGACCTTGTTTCCGAACCAAGATATGGATGCGGTCGACACCATGATCGAGAAGGGCATGGTGATGATGCGGGACTATATTGTAACTGTCTGCCAGGAGGTAGTTCCAGGCAGTGACACCTCTGCCATCCGAAACTCCGGTGTTACTTTCTGTCCAGATTGGGATTATCTGTTGATGGATCTGAAATGTGCAGTCGACGGAACCGCCTATGACTGATACCGCTCATGGTATGAATCGTCCCCGTGAAGTACCTCTACTCTCGATCACCGGATGCGCTCGTAATCAGTATGAAGGCAGGTCTTGAAAGCAAGGAGCCTCATGTGTGGATCGTGGCAGCTATGTAGAGCCAAAGGCTGCTAATTCTGCACGACACCGTACTTCCGATCGATCCCTTTTTCTGTATAGTGGCCACTGTCCTCGCACCAGTGTTTACATCACAATCTGACCATAAGGTCACATTTATGCGTAAAACATGTATTGGGACTTTGGAACTGCTGACTATGTCAAAGGACCTACTGACTGATTACTTTTCAACTACACGGGGAATGAGCGGTGATTACGCTTGAATCAAACTTGAGGGAGGCGAACATTCACTAGAATGAATTACATATAAAAGAATGTGTTGTCCTCCAGGGAAAACCTCGCAAAGTGATAAATGAAATATATAAACGAGTGAAAGGGTGCCCAGAGTTCATCATGGTGCACAAACAAACGATAAACCAAAGAACAACCATCACCAAGAAAGGAAAAACATCGTAGTGATAAATGAAATATATAAACGAGTGGAAGGGTGCCCAGAGTTCCTCATGGTGCACAAACAAACGAAAAACCAAAGAACGACTATCACCAAGAAAAGAAGAAAGAAAGAAACAAGTGACACAAAATTACGTTCAAGTCTTGAAGATGGTGCAAAACTATGCACGCCTATACTCATACCCTGGCATCTCCGAAGGGCGTCTCTGCATCAACTCAGGACACATGCATCCCTCAGTCCACCCATTGGGGGCCTGAGCGGATCCGGTATACATGGTGTAGTCGTCCGCGGTATCTGCTGGGCCATATAAGACTTTGAACGACTGGTTGTGAATAGGTGGGGAAGGCTGGCATTGAGTGGATTGGGGTTGATATTGGGTGGGATAGGATTGTATGGCCTGCGGTTGCATGAGTTGATATTGGGCGGGATAGGATTGCATGGCCTGCAGTTGCAGTTGCGGTTGCATGTGTTGGAGTTGGTATGGGTATTGGTAGAATGTACCAAGGGGAAAGGGCTCTGCCAGCGGCGGAGGCCGGGACGATGACTGGGCCGGGTCACGACGATTGCGCGGCTCAGGAACAAACCCATGTTCTTTCTTGCGATGGTACTTGAGGCTAGAAGGCATGTGAGTTCTGTAGTCACAGCCATCATGAGGACAGATGTAGTGTTGCTCGCCCGTACTGAAATGAAATGAAATAAAATTATTGATTAGGTGGAATCAACTATCGTGATGAATGACACATACTGCCCATCAGTATGGATATGGAAGCTTGCTTTATGCAACGTCACAAAGTTACACCTGTCCCAGGTGCAGAAGTATGCACTGTGTGAGCGAATATAAGTCAGGTTAGCTGCATACCATAGGGAAGAAACATGCGTACTTTTCTGGTGAATGCATGACCTCGTGTATCTTGCAGTCGGCGAACTTGGCAAATATTTGGTTGCAACTAGAGCAAGCATAGGTCTAAATATTATGAGAGTGAGTCTTCAAGTCAATGCACGAAGTATGCGCCTGATTAGGCTTACCTTTGGCATGATTGGTTATATAAGGATACGGGTGAGGATACTACTTGTGAGGTGAATGTACGATTGAACTCGAGCGGATGATGGGGCTGGGTAAGCATGAGGGTAGGTATATATATGATTCTCTGCTGTGGTCGCAGTATTGTGTTTTGCGATGGACAAACACATCAGAGTTGTGGTTTTCAGTGGACAGATGCTTGTGGAACTCGTCAAGGACACTTTGTGGATGTGGGCCATGTAACATGTGAATGCATTATGCATTGTTGTTGAAGCAATCACATCCATTTGAATGCTTCATCATCTGTTACAGCATCGAGCGAACACCAGGATAGAGTCATTTGCCAGATATATGCACGTCGATCGAAATTTAACATGGAGAATTGAGTAAAGACCGACATGGATGTCGACACCGAGGTCCAAAAATTTTCTGGAGGTCTTTGTTGTCATGACCAGCCTGGACCATGCCACAGGCACTCACTCGACCAATCCCTTAATTCACTAGGTGCTTTGAAAGTTCGGTCCTGGTATGCATGACTGGGCGAGAGTTGTCGATTATAGCAGTGAGATGGTCAAAGGAATGAGATCAAAGCGCGATTGATCATAGACTCGTCCGTGCATATCAGTGCATTTTGGTCTATTGCTACCGATGTCAGGCAGTATGTCGATAGAGCAAAGAGGGATCTTGTTGAGTCTGTGATTGATATCCTTGCATGATTATAGCATCAGTCCACCATCCATGCCCCACTTATCATGTCGCAAACAACAACTTCAAGCTCTTAGAAATATTTATGATAATCTTGTGATAGCTCATTATGTAGCATCAGGAAAACAACAAGTTCCTTATTTCACCTTATTGTCACTTTTTCACATTCAATAAGGTGAAATAAGCAAAGGCTAAAATAAGTGGCCATGAAGCAGAAAAAGGCCACTCGTTGTCTGAATTCTCACTTATTTCTGACTTAGTTTACTTTTCGCATCAGAAAAAAGGCATCGTCCATTCAGAAAAGCATGACACAAAAGCAATTAAGCAAGATAAAACCAGAAAAAAATGAACATGAACTGATAGTCGGAAAGCAGTACCAGTAGTCTAGTACTGGTAGAGAATAGCACAGGATGGGATGTATAACGAGTGGTGATAATAGTAGTCCACTGAGCAAGTTAAGGATGGTATCAGAAGGCCCATGGACAGACACCATCAGAGAACAGCTCTGCCAAATCCACCAAATCAGCAAAATATATAAAAAAAACAAATTTGCAAACAAAGACACAGGCACAGCTTGAATAAGATAATGTCGCACATACATAAGAAGGCATGGTCATTGTCAGAGCTCTCAGAGATGCCTGCATCCGCAGTGCTACTTTTGTTCAAAGCTGACCGCGCCATGTCTACTGTGGTTTCGACAAAGTCCAGGCCCTTCTTCTTGATGCTCTTCATGTACCCAGTATTTGCTTTACCCCAGAGATTGCATGAAAACAGATATGGAGCGCTTGTCACCTTCCCGGTGACCTTGTTGAGTACTTTGGGAAGCTTGATGTTCAACTTGCTGCATGCTGAGGTTGATGCTAAGATGTCCTTGACTTTGATATCGCCATCTGAAATCAATGTGATGGCACGCTCAAGCTATGTGAATTATTTGAGTGGGACTTGGAGCATTGCTAACAAGAAAATGAACAGACCACTGTAGCACAAAATGCAATAACATCAGGAAAAAACAAAGTGACTGCATAGTACTATATAGTCAGGGTAGCACGAGTAGCCCCATTGTCAAGTGCCCTCTATGTAGTCACCATAGAGTCCTGTAATAACTACTAGTACCTACGAGGTACTACTGTAGTTTGTCAGAGTGCTACTAAATGCAGCTATAAATTACTACCAGTAGCTATATACCACACCAAAGAACCTCATAGTAACAATTAAATTCAAGCACCTGAAACACAAACTAGCATAATACAAATGTCTTACTACTCACTGTGTCCCTATTCATCATCCCCACCCTCGCTACTAGGATACTCATCCTGATCCTTGACTGCCACATCCTTCCCCTCACGCTTAGTGATGGAAAAGTCTGGTTCGGTCTGGTTCACCAGGAAAATTGGTGAACGCTGAACTGGACATTGCGTTCGGTTCGGCGATTTTGCTGAACGCTGGACTGAATGTAGTCAAACGCGTTTGGGACATTCAGTCCACGTTCAGTTTGGCATTTGGATGCTGAACATCTCCGACTCAATGCATGCAAAACAGACTTGAGATTGCAGCAATATCAAAACAACATGTACTCTACATGTCAGTAGCACCTACACTAGCATCAGGCTTGACATGCACTGCTGCATCAGTTGCAGCCTGTAGATGCCCATTATGGTAGGCACTCTTCAACAATTGCAGTGCCTCGAAGACCTGAGGTGTAAGCTGGTTGCATCGACTATCATCTGTCATGCCACCACTTGAGAAGGCCTGTTCTGATGGCATTGAAGAGCCTTGAATAGCAAGGTAATCTCTTGCCATGTGTGAAAGGGTGGGGTACATGGCGGAATGATGCTAGAGCAAGCACATCAACAAAGGCTGGTCAATACAATATAGAGTACTTACCCCCCACCAGCAAACCACATCAGCCACCTCCTCCAATGGGCTAGTTAAGTATAGGGTGAGTTCATGACGTGGATTGGCGATGCTTTTTTCAGATGATTGGCGAGCTAGAATCGCAGATCGCATCCATGAGTGCCCATATTGTGTGGGTGGTTGACTGGACACTGATGGAATGGGTTTGGATGGTGAGGGCTGAGGTGTAACTGGTGTTACAGTGACTGTCACATGACCTGGCGTGAGCCCCCAGCTACCGACCTGCCCTCTGCCACCGCACAGCAATGATAGAACATGGGAACCATACTGAGCCCTGCAGGCTCGATGAAGAAGAAGATACGCACCTAGCTCGGAAAGCTAGTGACGAACCAGAACGACGGGCCAAAGGCCCTTGACGATGAAGAACTGGACCAAAGGTCCATGATGACGAAGAAAGGCCGAACTAGGCCTTATGACGAATAGAAGACAAGCCGGAAGATGCCGGGCTTAGGTAAGCATTCTGGAACGCTTACGAACAATGACTAGAACATTGGCGAACCTCGGAGAGCCAATGACGACGATGATACCATATGACGACATAGACCTAGAAGGTCTATTAATGGTTATCAAGATAGAAGGCAAGCCTCATGGTTGCCTCATGTACTGATAGAAGACTGTGGACTGCGCCACAGCAGATAGAAGGCCGACCTCGTGCTAGTTATCTCTGACTTGATAGATAAGCAGATTTAGAACCCAGCTTAGAGCTGAGCTTAGATACGACGGAGTAGACTTATATAAGTTGCGACGCTAAAGTAGATGTTCCTTACTTTAGTCTTACTCGGACCCGACCCTAGAACTAGTATTCCAATCCTACTTGGTTTACCAGACCTCTCCCAGATCCGTACCTTCAGTAAGGGATTGAGACCCCTTCTGCCTGTAACCCGCAATAATAGTCGACCACCGTCTGCTTAGCAACCTCTGCTCTTCTGTAGAGGCGACCTCAACGACTTCAGCATACCAGACGTTGCTTGTTTGCAACTACTGTCGATTGAACCACCCGAGTTCGCACATGACAACGTACTGTCATAACAACCGGCGCGTGATAGTAGTCGAACTGTTGAACAGTTAGTAACAATGTTTGACTGCGATGGTAGCCTGACTTACTGCAGCTTCAAGCTTTTTCTTCCCTTCATCAAAGGTGTCTGCATCCCATTGTGCTTGTGTGTACTCAAGTTTGTAGTTAGGATCTAGAGCTGTTCAATGCATGTATCAGTTGATGATAGAAATATTGAATATATGGAGATGCACCCAAGCAAATAAAGTAGATGTCCATCTCATCCATTTTGTGGCTCCACTTCCCCAAATTCTCAAGGCCAGCTTGTAATGCATTGGCAATGCTGGAGAACTTCTCGTCATCTGCCATATTTTGCCAGCTTTGCTGCAAGAACTCCAACACTGGAATTGCTCACCAGACTGTTGGATTCTTTGCACTAGAAAAACTTTGAGTAGCATTGGCAGGCTCCTGTAAGACAGTGCAACAGTTAGATATAGAAGACTCAAAGATAAGTTAACACTGCACCTGAAGGACTTCTTGGAGAAGTGAAAGCTGGACCCAATCACTTTGATTTAACTTGAAGTCAGCATACTGCTTCTTTCGCAAGTTCAGCACATCATCGCTGTCATCAGCAAGATGTATGAAGCGGTTGACACCCTGCAAATGATTAGTATGATATTGGTTATTGAAAAAAAAAGCGCACCTTCTGCAACAGAAGAAGGCAAGTGAGGCATGTGAAGAGTGAGGCCCACTGAGTCCGGACCCACTGTAGAAGCTCAAGGACAGGCACATTGACCTCAGCACATGATTGGCGGAAAAACACACGAGCTTGAGGTGACTTTCGGATCTAGTCAAATAATATTAGTGATTCACTTCAACAATGAGTAGCATCACACACCTGCACAATGAGCGCAAGAGCCTTCCCAAGTGCATCAGATGTGTTGGAATTGTCATCATTGTCATTGTCATTGTCATCATTGTTGTTGCCAGCACCAAGTTTCGAGCTGCTCATAGGTGCAATTGCCTGTGAAAAATGACCTGTGGCCACATTGATCGCATGCTCCATACACCTAACTCTATGCTGACGATGGTCTTCGATCCTGGCTTCAGGAACCACTTCGGCAAATGTCTTGATGGCTGAATCGTTGTTCGTCGCATTGTCAGCTGTAAACCACCCAATCTATGTGATTTTGCGTTAGTTCAATCATGATACAACCAATAAAGTGCGTTACCTTCTTTTGCAACCCAAAATGGTCCACAATTCGAACAAGAATGTTGCCGATGTTCTCTCCTGAGTGATTCCCTTCAATGGAAGTGAAAGCGAGCTGATCGCACTTAAGTTCCCACTCATGTGGGGTGTCTGTGGGTGCGTCGATGTAGTGACCTGTGACCAACAAGTATGGATTGCCGCTGTCCGAAGTCCAAGAATCAAATGTGAAGGACACTTGCCCAGGAATGTCCTTAAGATGCTCACAGATCCAGGACTCAACCATTTGAGCACAGCAAACAATCTCTTCCCATATCTTATGGTGTTGAGGGATATCTTTGTCAGAAAGGCTGGGGCAAGTGTATGTGAGAAGTTGCCGAAAAGTGCCTTTGTCAACGAGTTGAAATGCTTCATCTTCAGCAACAATCAGTTCGACTATGTAGTCCAGCAATCCAGCAGTGGTGAATGCTGGTGCTCGATGCTCTCTTACAACTGCACTGTCCAATGTCTTCTGATTAGAGCTGTTAAAAAAAGTTTTGTTAGAATCTTAGATTGAGTAGTGGGACGTAATGAATTGTGTACAGTACATCATCCACAGGTAATGCACGCATATGTGGCTGGATTCCATGCTTGCGGCATCAATCTTTGTAGAGCTTTGTGTGGTCCTTATGCCTGAGATACATGAGGTAGGGTACATCAGTAGCAAATTGAAAGCTTACCTCCGAATATGAGCTTGAAGGGAAGTGACACTGCCCTTCAAAAAACTAAACTTTTGAGCAAGACCATTTGCCCTGTCAAAAGCGATGTTAGATAAGTAACAACAACGACACAGCATTCAAAACTTACTTGCAGACCTCACACCAATGCCCATCCTCTTTCTTTCCAGTATCAGGGTTGATAGTGTTCGACTCATGAGTGAATATTGTACGAATGTCGGTGGTCAAGTCACTTTTACACTGTTTGGCACCCTGCACAAAGAATAAGTTAAGTTGGATGAAAATTTGAATGGAGAGTTCACTTACCTCATGGTCTGCATCACCCATCTCTTTAGTTTGTTGATATGTTGATGGGGTGTTGTCATCAGTACATGTATCCATGTCAGTTGCAGTACCTGCATCAGTTAGTACTTCGTTGGCATCATCCCACTCAGGGTCTTTGGCAACTGCATCTTCAGATTCATCCTCAGTAAGTACCACTCACTGTCTAGTAGCTTTGCGTTTGCCCAAGACAGCATTGTTGGGGTCAACAAGCTTGGAGGCAGGACGTGGAACATGAGCAGAGCGACGTGAGCCAGCAATCATGATGGCAGAGGGTGGCAAAGGCATACGAGAAGTAGGGAGCGGAGTATCATCATCAGCATCGTGAAACCAGGTGATATCACTGGCATCAAGAAGAGCACCATTGGCACCTACAGCACTTTGGTTATTTGACATATTGAGGGGAAGAAAGTCAGGGAACTCACCGTGGTCCCAGTCTGTGTTCTTGCTTTATCGAGCTTTGTGATCAGAGGTCTTCGCAACACAAGTATTAGTAGTTGATCAAACATTATTGTGTGAAAGATTTGATTACAGTGTAGGTTGTCTCATGACTTGTTGAGGTCTTCTCTATTGGTCTTCTCTATTAAGTGTTAAATCAAATAGATGGATGCTGAGTTTATTTGCAAGGTTATTTAATGACAACGACCGATCTGTGAGAAGTGTGATGATGGCAACGCTTATCGATGGTGGATATCGATGAAGTTGCTGAGTCATCATGCAAAAAATAAGTATGCATTCGGACACGTTCAAACACATTCAAAACAGTCCAAGGACTGCTGAACATTGAACTGAACACCTGGTTTGGTTCTCCCCGGCCGTTGAACGTCGGACTGGACCACGGTTCGGTCCACTAAAAATTCGGTTTGAACTGTGGTCCAGGACTGAACTTTTACATCACTACTCATGCTGGTACTCTTGAATAGCATCTTCAAATGCTGCGTCGTTGATGTGGGCCTGGGATGTAGCTGACAATGGAATGAGTGATGCGACACCTGTGTGGAAGCTGAGAAGCACGAGCATTAGAAGAGTCAGTGAGATAAGAGTCCAACATACCATGCTGTATCATGCAGATTGATACAAATTTTCAAGAGGAGTGTGTAAGGGGCCATGCACTCATCAAAGCATTGCAGTGAGCTGAAATGATGGTTGTAGACAGCCCCATAACCAGCAGATGTGAATTTGATGTCCTCTTTGATGCCTTGTGACCACTCATCAACACAACATTCTATCTATAAGATACTATTGTCAGTGTCATCAAGTTGAAAGTAAGAATTTGAAAAATGGCTCACAGCCATAAGCATGAGTGCAATAGTTTTGATAGGGATGGGGTCAAAGTATTTGTGGTAGATGACACCCTTGTCACTTTGGTTCAAGAACCACATGCCATTGATACCCTGTTGAAGCAACTCGGTCTTGTAGATGCCTGACTTCGATGATGGGTCCTATTGCTCAATGTCAGCACTAAGTTATGTAGACCATTGAATACTCACCTTGAAAACAAAGATTGAGCCAATTTTCAATCTCTCCGTGAGATCTCAGTTTGACCTTATCACCTCCATAGAATTACTTGAGCAGAAGCCGTGAAATGAAGCCGTGAGCGGATGCATCTTTGTCTTGAGTTCACCTCGCACGTGTGAAGCGCGTTTTAATAACTTTGAATGAATAAGACCAGGAATGCACTAAAAATACTGTGCTCACCATATTCACTGCCAAAGGAGTCAGTTTGACGTCAACACCTTTGAGTTGACATGCCTCATGCCAGGCCTCTTTCGCCAGTTTTGTCTCAGCTGCCATGGAATCCGGAAAAGGTGCCTGTGTGACGATGAGACACTGATAAACGGAGCAAGCAGTTATGAGAATCTCTTTTGAGATTTCGTCAAAGTCGCTGGCTTTCACATGTCAATGCAAACTGTCAGCATTTTTCTTGACCTTCAGCACCACAGTATCTTCATATGACATGTCATCGAATGATCACTTGGTCCCTCAAGCTGCAGGCAACTGATTGTCGTCATTGTCATTGTCGTCGGCAGCATTGTTGTTGTTGTTGTCATTGTTGTTGTTGTCTGTTGACTCATCAACATTATGCAGCGCTGTTTGATGGAGGGTTAGTAGTGTAATTATATAAAGTAGAAACATACCTTTTGGTCCTTTAGTTTTATGTATGGATGGGTTGCGCAACCTCGGAGGGATTTTCCCTGTACTGAATGTCAGGCTATTAGTGTTGGACAACCTTGTATCGACACTGTGATCAGAGAACTGAAAAAAAAAATGTCAGCGGCTGATTTAAGATTAGGAAAGAAAAAAAGCTCATACCATTGTGTCTTCTTGCCTGTCCATGTCACTAAGGAGCTCTGATGGCTCTTTCTCGAAGATGTCAGGATGCCCTTGGTAGGCAGCCTTTAAGGTTTTCTTCTTCTGTTTTGCTGTCCGGGTTTCCTTGATTTCTTGGCGATGGACAACATGTTGGGATTTGCTGACTGTAGAACGAGATGGTGAGTGAGCAGAACATAATATGCTGGTACTTACGATGGTAGTTCTCTTTTTCAGTTGGTTGCTGCTCTTGACCACTTGCAGTGCACACCTGCTGTTTTGTGGCAGGTGGTGAGGGGGCGTGCTTTTGGTTTGTGGCAGGTGGTGAGGGGGCGCACTTTGGCTTGGAGGTAGGCTTATGAGGTGCCATGCTTGTCTTGTCAAAGTACACAGCAGGTCAGCACAATTTATACCACTGCAAAACATACAAATAACTCACAATTGAACCTTAATAGTTTGTTGATTGTTGATTTGTAGAATGAAGGGCTGAAAGCTGTGTCAAACGAGAGGGATGATAAAAAGGTATGATCATACTGTCACAATTTATTTTCACTGTTATGAATACCCCCGACTCATCAAAAAAACGGTATGGAGCTTGCTTCAAAACTCACTGTGCTCTGGCAAATCTTGCAGCCCGATGTCACAAATCACTGGTTGCAAAGAGGCTGGCTGTGAAGACATGAAAATTGATGTCAAAAGGTTAGTTGCCATTCCATGTTACACTCAAATACTCACCAGCTTGCAGACCCAAGCTTGAAAGGGCTGATGCAGAGCCCATGTTCCTGTGCCCTCTGTTTCATCAAACACCTGGCCCTATCACAGCTTCCCAGAATTACATACGAAACCTAATTCTGGAGTGTTGGGAGGCAGAAGTGAAGGCCTGCGAGCAAGCAAAAAAACTGCAACTGTTAGAAGTAGCACCAGGCCCAGCTATTAGTATCTTACAAGCGAGCATACAAAGGCTCATCATTGAGTGCTGGAACACGGAGGTGAAACAGTGCAAGGAAGCCAAACGGGCGCAGCTTTTAGAGGTACTTCTGGCCGCCCATGGTATTTCCAAACTAACATAGCACATCAAATTAGCTAGTATCAGAGATGAGAATTAACATACTAGAATTGGTCATTGGCTCTCTCGATCTTGTTCTCTTGCTAGACAAGGAAGATTGTAATGGAGGTTGTGTGTTGGGAACTAGGCAAGATGTAAGTATCATTTGAACTGATCAGAATAAGAGCACATACCTATCTTACTGTAGACAGAATGACCAGGGTAAGCACACCTCATGGATCATCCTCAAAAAAAAAAACCCTGTACCTGGTTGTGACTTGGTGCATGGATTGAGTCTAAACAAGGCCGTAACTTTGGCATACCGATTAAGTCTAAACGAGGCCGTAATCCATAGGTTTGTGAGGGTGTGTCTGGTGGCAAGACTGGGATAAGTCCCTCTTGCACTTTGTGAGGGCATGTCTAATTGCAAGATCAGGATAAGCACACCCCTCCCAATCAACAAACCCAGCTGCGCACCTCATGGATCGTCCTCCCAATCAACAAAACCAGTCAAGACTTGCCGTACTTTCCAACTCAATCAGGGTTGTGTGGTGTGGTGTGGTGCTCAGATCTAGTTGTGGCGTGGTGCCCAGTAACTGTGCCCAGTTTAAGTCTAGACCAGGCCATTGAAAAAAAAAGGGCATACAATGAGACAAGTCACACAAGACCAGGGCGAAACACTCACCTACTCACCTACTATGTCACACTGCTGTACATTTTGTGGCAAGGAGTTCCCTACAAGGGGGGGCATCAAGAGACACATAGCTAACTGGCCTAAATGCAGAAGGGCATGGGAGTTAACAATTGAAGAAAAAGACTTGGAAGATAATGCACCTTCTATGGAGAATCACAATGCTGGCAACTCATTTTCCCCACTTTGCTGCTCATGGTCCAACTCTTTCCAGGCTGATGAGCTCAATCTGCCGGCGCCAAAAAGTCGGCGTGTGATGGTTGAGGATGTTGCTGACGAAGGTGAGGTAGTGGATGAAGGTGAGGTAGTGGGAGGTGGTGGGTGCTATTTCAAGCAATGTTCTGATGGTGGATGGGCACTGCAGGAAGGGAAAACTGAATTTGAAAGGTACTGGAAGTACAAGGAAGGCATGGGTGAGGACGAGTGGGCTCCATTTTGTGACGAGTACGTACCCTTTCATGTTTATGGCCTCTGCCTGACTTTAGCTGCCAGGGAAGAGTGGGGTCTTGGTGAGTGGCTTGTAAAAAGCCTTGGGCAGGCTTGAACCGATGAATTTCTAAAGTTACCGATTGTAAGTTTGGCATTGAGCACTGAAAAAAATGTACTGACCAGCGTGATAGACACAAAACTGAATGCAAGCTTCGTTCCACAACAACTGATCATTCCTCAAGAAGATTGATGAACTCCCACATGGAGCCGCCTGGAGCTGTAAGAAGATTAGCATTCAGGGAAATAGAACAGACGAAAAAGGCAAACCATTGCACAAAGATGTTGAACTGTGGATGTGGAATCCCATAGAGTGCATCAAAGACTTGATCGGAAATCCTTTGTTCAAGGATCAAATGGTGTACACACCTGCTCGCGCATACATGGACTCTGCAGGACTCCACTGAGTGATAGACAATATGTGGACTGCAGATTGGTGGTGTGACATGCAAGTAAGCACCATATCAAAAAAACATCGAAAATGACAAGCACTGACCTGTGTTATCCAGAAAAAGGTGCTGGAAGGAGCAACCATCGTGCCAATTATTCTTGCAACAGACAGAACAAGTCTCTCACAATTCCGAGGTGACAAAATGGCATATCCTGTGTACCTTTCTATTGGAAACATTGCTAAAGAAAAACGGCGGCAAACATCAGCATGAGCGACAGTCTTGATTGGTTACCTACCTTCAGGAAAACTTGACTGCTTTACACCCGATGAACGCTCCCTCACCAACTACTGACTATTCCATCATTGCATGTCCCTCCTCCTTCAACCCCTTGTTGCTGCAGGTGAAGATGGTGTTGAAATGGTGTGCACTGATTCATTGATCCATTGAGTGTATCCGATCCTTGCCACGTATGTAGTGGACTTTCCAGAGCAGTGCTTGGTTGCATGTTGCAAGGAAAACTGCTGTCCGAAATGTGTAGTTGCGGCAGATGAAAGAGGAAATCCACTGGATGTGCTGATGCGAGATCCTGCAGTGATAAAGAGGATATTAGATAAGTGAAAGACTGGTCACCATCCTGCTGAATTTGAGGAATTTGGACTACGCACCGTCTATGCTCTGTTTTGGGCCAACCTCCCCCACTCTAACATCTTCCTGGCATTTACACCCAACCTCCTACACCAACTCCACAAAGGTATCTTCAAGGACCACTTAGTTAAGTGGTGCCTCGATATTGTTGGCGAAGAAGAAATGGACGCACAGTTCAAAGTGATGCCTGATTATGCTGGTCTTCGGCATTTCAAGAAGGGAATATCTATGGTAAAGCAGTGGACAGGGACTGAACATAAAGAGATGCAGTGTGTATTTGTTGGGCTACTTGCTGGCGCTGTCCCTAGGTAAGCCTCAATTGTTGCTAAGCACGATGTTGGTGCTGACATGATTGTTTTGGTTTGCTTACCAGCCAAGTGTTAGTAGTTGCATGAGCAATTCTAGATTTTTCGTACTATGCTCAGCTTCAAGTTCACTCAACAGAATCCCTCAATGGCCTGGAAAATGCTCTGGCAATATTTCATGCCAACAACGATGTCCTGCAGCAACTCAATATTTGCGAGCATTTTAATATTCCCAAATTGCATCAGCTCTCTCACTATGTTAAGTCTATCCTATTGTTTGGCGCTACAGACGGCTTTAACAGTGAACTTCCTGAACGATTGCACATCGACTTTGCCAAAGAAGCATATCGTGCCAGTAACAAGTGCGATTATGAAGAACAAATGGCCTTATGGCTCCAGCACCAGGAGGCAGTCTTCCTGCGTGGTTCCTACCTCAACTGGCTGTTGGAACAGTCTCAGTCAGCACCAACCAATTTCACTTGTGACTGCAGATATGACTCGGACTTGGACTCAGAGATGGAAGGGCCAGATGCTGTCCCTGTCAATACACTTCCCATCCTCCCTGAGCAATGAACGGTCCACTTTCTCGCTAAGACACCTGCATACCCTCAGCATTTGGTTCAGCACCTCATCACTGCACATGGTGCGTCCATGTTCCTCCCAGCCCTTAAGTTGTTTCTGTGCAACCACATGCCACACACTATCATTACCCCTGGTCTGCAAGACCGTTTCGACATTTTTCGACAGGTAGTAATCACTGCTCTGCCTAATCCACTCATCAGTAAGTCACCAAGGCAGTGGCATGTTAGAGCCATGCCTGAAGTGCTTCCTGGACATGGACACAAGCCTGGATCTCCCGCCAAGTTTGATATGGCCCTGACAAGCAATGGCATTCAGCCACGCACTTTAGAAGGTGAGTGACTATTAGTTGAGCCATCAAAAAATTCATGTTGATATCTTACTAGGTATGCGAGTGGGACAGGTTTGCATTATTTTCACTCTGCCGCATCAATTTGGGACCTACTTGCGAGCCTTGGCTTACATTGAGTGGTTCACACCACTCAGGGAGCTGGACTGCTCATCTGGCCTGCACCAATTGTCGTGTTTGACTTGTCGGCTGCACCAGAATGCAGCAGTGTCACACGTCGATGAAATCGCTCATCCTTGCCATCTTATTCCAAAGATGGGACAAGCTGTTGACCGTGGATGGACTAGCGCAAATGTCTATGAGTCCACAAGTGATTTTTACTCAAATACCTTCATTGACCTTGATATATTCTGTGTCATATCCCATAATATCCATGCTTCTCTTCTGGACTTCGGACCTTAGATCTGATCTGGTCTGATGCATAGATCTGCTTCCGTTCCGATATAGATAAGCTTCCTATTTCATTTCCTGTTCATTTAATGTTAAACACAGCCTATTCGGTATTTCCTTATTTCCGTTGTTTCGGCTATATCTATTACCGGTATGATTACTGATCTGTTTACCTATGTTCATTTCCGACTTGTGATTATTAACCTTTGCATATGCTTTCTACATAGCCTCAAATACTGCTTACTGATCTTTTCGTTATGCCTACTAGTATATAAACTCGTGTAAATGTCCTGTAGTACCTCAGTTCAAATATCATCTTAGTTTGTCCTCTTTCCATCCTCCAGACTTGAGTACTTCTTACTCTGTCATCCTCCGAGACTTCAGATAGATTCCGATAGTCTACATCTCCGGCTCTACCTTTGGGTAGTCTATACTCTGTTAGTTTCTAGTTTGGATACATCCTGATTAGCCTTATATGCATTTCTGATATCCGGAAGACATCCGGATATACTACAATACTTGTCCGGACCTTCGGACGCGTCATCATTAGTACTTTGAAATAAGGGACAGTACTTGGGAAAGGGGCACAGTGCACGAGCTGAGGCCGAAGTCCTCTGGATCCGATCCTACGATCCTACGACCTTAACAGTATATTTGAACTTACACCTTTCCAAGTACACTTACTCATATCATGGCTCCTACTAAAGTAAACCAAGCCGCTGTAGGGATTCATTTCTGGCTGGGCTTGTAGAGACTGTTTTTACCTTACCTTATGTTGGCACTTTGTAGCTTACATAAGCAACCAATCTTTTCACCAGTTACTAGTATGAGTCTGAGTACTCAGCAGTTTTTTATGATATTTCCTCTCCTCTGAGCCTTTAGCCTAGTACAGAAACCCTTTAGGGTCGAATAGCAGCTAGGTTCTGCAAGACCCAACATTGTTCAGACTCACCATCAGAATTGTTGTACCTTCACTGTTACGACAGTACGTCGTCGTGTGCGAACTCGGGTGGTTCAATCGACAGTAGCTACAAACAAGTAGCATCTGGTATGTCGAAGTCGGTGAGGTCGCCTCTACAGAAGAGCAGAGGTTGCTAAGTAGACGGTGGTCGACTATTATCACAAGTTACAGGCAGAAGGGGTCTCAATCCCTTGCTGAAGGTACGGATCTGGGAGAGGTCTGGTAAACCAAGTAGGATTGGAATACTAGTTCTAGGGTCAGGTCTGAGTAAGACTAAAGTAAGGAACATCTACTTTAGCGTCGTGACTTATATAAGTCTACTCTGTCATATCTAAGCTCAGCTTGAAGCTGGGTTCTAATCTGCTTATCTATTGAGTCAAAGATAACTAGCATGAGGTCGGCCTTCTATCTGCTGCGGCGCAGTCCGCAGTCTTCTATCAGTACATGAGGCAACCATGAGGCTTGCCTTCTATCTTGATAACCATTAATAGACCTTCTAGGTCTATGTCGTCATATGGTATCATCGTCGTCATCGGCTCTCCGAGGTTCGCCGATGTTCTAGTCGTTGTTCGTAAGCATTCCAGAATGCTTACCTAAGCCTGGCATCTTCCGGCTTGTCTTCTATTCGTCATAAGGCCTAGTTCGGCCTTTCTTCGTCATCATGGACCTTAGGTCCAGTTCTTCATCGTCAAGGGCCTTCAGCCCATCGTTCTGGTTCGTCACTAGCTTTCCGAGCTAGGTGCATATCTTCTTCTTCATCAAGCCTGCGGGGCTCAGTACAGTTCCCATGTTCTATCATTGCCGTGCGGTGGCAGAGGGCAGGTCGGTAGCTGGGGGCTCACGCCAGGTCATGTGACAGTCACTGTAACATTCACCGCTTTGCATGCTGTCAGACTTTCGTCCACCTGATGCGATCCGACATCCATAGTTAACACCTTCACCAGTTTCTCTCAGCACCGTGTATCACGCGGTCCTGCTCAAAGTATTTCGCAACTCATGAATCGTCCACATCCGGAAACCCCTACGCGCACTCCTGCTGGAGGTGATCTGGATGACAAAGGACCTCCGGATGATGAAGATACTCCCAGTGGTAATCCTCTGGATGACTTTGGAGGTGATCCAGATGATGACCCAGACGATAACGACGATGAATTTTTCGGGTTAAACCCACAAGACCGTGTCATGCTTCAGCTTTCCCAAGCCATCGACAACCTTGCACAGAACAATCGCCATCTGGCCTCATCCAAAGACTCTAAAGTCAAGATCTGTGAACCTGATACTTTCGATGGCACTGAGCCTCGGAAGCTTCATGCATTCTTCATCCAATGTGAGCTTCACTTCCAAAGCAAACCTAAAGCCTTCCGTTCCAGATGGGCAAAAGTCAACTTCGCCCAATCCTACCTTAAGGGTATGGCACTCAAGTGGTTCGAACCGGATCTCCTGTCCGACGAAGACGACGATTGTCCGGATTGGATGGATGATTATTCCGTGTTCATGCTTGAACTCCAGACCAACTTTGGACCGCACAATCCATCCAGAGACATGGAAATGCAGTTAGAGCAACTTCATATGCATGATGGACAACACATTAACAGATATGTTGTTGAGTTCCAGCGTCTTGCTTCACAAGTCCGTGGCTGGGGTGATGGTGCCCTTAAATGCCAATTCTATAATGGACTTCTGGCTCATATCAAGGATGAAATCAGTCATATGGGCAAACCTGCCACCCTTCCGGAATACAAGATCCTTGCTCAGACTATCGACGCCTGATACTGGGAATGGAAGGGAGAAATCATCTGAGAGACTAAACCCACCACCTCCAATCCTCCTAAGCAATCCATGTCCGATCGGACGACCCCCAGTTCGTCCGGATCCATAAGGTACAAATCCAACAAACCCACTACTTCCACATCATCCTCCATTTCTAAAGCTCCATATCTTACCTCCAAGTTGGGAAAGGACAGGAAGCTCACGTCCGAAGAACGTAAGAGACAGATGGATAATAAACTCTGTCTATTCTGCGGTGGACCCGGCCATTCGGCTCGGGAATGCACCAAGTCTACTTCACGCGCTGCCAAGGGCTGTGCTGCAGTAGTAGCTCCAGAAGACAAACCGGAGGCTTCGGATGAAGCAAAAAAATAGTCCGCAACTCTCATGACTCCACACAGGATGAGGGTTGCATTGACTCTACCCGTGCAACGGAGCTACATCTCAATGCTGTTTCTTTTTCCAATCCGAACTCTTTATGTCCATACATTTCTATTCCTATGTTTCCTGATATTTCTGAATTTCCTTCGCTAATAGATTGTGGTTCCTCTCACTGTTTTATAGACTCTGTTTTCATCTGAAAAAATAAAATCCCTACATATCCGATATCTCCACTTTCTCTCCATTTGTTTGATGGTACTTGTAATAATATGATTTCCAAAGCTATAGATTTACCTATCCGTTTTTCATCCGGTGTAGTCACCTCTGATATGTTTTATGTTACTCCATTGGATTCTTCTTGTTTTATTGTTCTCAGATATAGCTGGCTCACCCTACACAATCTGTTGATTGACTGGGTTTCGGGCAGCATTGATTTCCGGATGACTTCTCATGGAATGCCTTCGACACTTCTGACATCGCTTCCACCTTCAGATCCGAACCCTCTGATGGAAGATTTACCTCCTCCGACTACATCCGAACCCTCCGCTGATAATACCATCCCCAGTATAACCTTGATAAATGCAGTGGCCTTTTGTTGGGCCTGCAAGCTGGAAGGATTGGAACAGTTCAGCATTTATCTCTGTCCGACTGGTGTAGATCTCTGGTCTGTTTCCCTATCATCCAATCCTCCGAACCTATCTGCTGTTCCTCCGGAGTATCATGAATTCATGGATGTCTTCGATAAGGGCAAAGCTAGCCAACTTCCTCCTCATTGTCCATACGATCTCAAGATCAACCTAGAGGAAGGAACTAGTCCGCCCCTCGGAACCATCTATTCCCTATCTGCAGTTGAACTTGCAGCCCTCCAGAAGTTTCTTGATGAAAACATTTCATCTGGCCTCCTCTGTTCCTCGTCCTCTCCTCACAGAGCTCCGGTCCTATTCATCAAGAAAAAGGATGGATCTCTCCGCCTCTGTGTGGATTTCCATGGACTTAACCAGATCACTAAGAAAGACCATTATCCATTACCTCTCATTTCCGACCTATTAGACTCTCCGAGCTGTGCTAAAGTCTATACCAAAATCGACCTCTGATCTGCTTATCATCTCGTCCGGATAGTGGAAGGAGACGAATGGAAGACCGTGTTCCAAACACGTTATGGCTCGTATGAATGGTTGGTTATGCCGGAAGGTCTAACTAACGCTCTGGCTGCATTCCAATGCTTTGTCAATAGCGTGTTTGCTGATATGCTGGATGTATGCATTATCGTATATCTGGACGACATCCTCATTTATTCCCAAGACCTTGCATCCCATAAGAAACATGTCCGAGAAGTTCTACTTCATCTCCGAAAACATCGACTCTATGCCAAACCTGAAAAATGTGCGTTCCATACTACATCCATCAAATACCTTGGTTATCTTCTATCTCCGGATGGCTTGACCATGTCGTCTGAGAAGATCCAGGCCATAATTGATTGGCCGGAACCTTGGAAAGTTAAGGATATTCAATCCTTCCTTGGATTTGCAAATTTCTATCATCAATTCATTTTCAATTACTCGGATATCATTGTTCCACTCACCTGTCTTACTCGCAAGGGGGTCACTTGGGACTTTTCCGAAGATTGTCGGAAGTCCTTTGAAACACTCAAGAAAGCTTTCACATCCACTCCGGTGCTTACGCACTGGATTCCGAATGTTCCGATAGTCGTAGAAACTGACACTTCCGATTATGCTATAGCTGGAATACTTTCCATAGTATGTCCGGACTCGGAACTGCATCCAGTAGCATTTTATTCTCGGACGCTTACCGCTCTGGAACTCAACTACGACACTCACGATAAGGAACTTCTAGCAATCCATGAAGCTTTTCGGATGTGGCGACATTATCTTGAAGGCTCTGCTGAGCCAATAGACGTTGTCACAGATCATAAGAATATTGAGTATTTCTCCACCACTAAACTCCTCTCCTGTCGTCAGGCCCGCTGGTCAGAATTCCTCCATCAGTTTAACCTAGTCATCCGTTTCCGTCCCAGAAAACTCGGAGCTAAACCGGATTCCCTTACTAGATGCTGGGACATCTATCCCAAAGAGGGGGATAAGGACTACGCTTGAGTTAACCCTCACAATTTCCATCCGGTATTCACTTCGGAACAGTTAGCTTTGTCCCTCCGAGCCTCAACTCTAGTAACTCCAGCTCTTAGGGCAGCCATTCTGATTGATATTGACCAGCTCCGGAAAGACATATTGACCGCACTTCCCAATGACCCTATCGCATCCAAACATCTTCTGGAACCTTCCGATCCGAGATGGATGGTGGACGATAGTGGTTTCCTTCGCTGCGACAACCATATATATGTTCCGGAATCTAATAATCTCCATCTTCGTGTCCTCCAGAATACTCATGATCATCCGTTGTCCAGACACTTCGGACAGAATCAGACGCTAGATCTCATCCGATGCGAGTACACTTGGCCAGGAATCCGCACCTATGTCAAGTCTTGTACTTCCTGTGGCTGAGCTAAGGTTCTGAGACACAAACCTTATGGATTGCTCAAGCAATTACCCATACCGGAAAAGCCTTGGAATTCTATATCCATGGATTTCATCAAGCACCTTCTGGACTCCTCCAGCTGTACAGCCATCCTCATCATAATAGACCGTCTATCCAAGCAAGCCATATTCATCCCTACCCATGACACTATCACCTCTCCGGACCTCGCCCATTTAATCATTCTCCATGTATTTTCCAAGCACAGAGTTCCATCCCATGTCACTTCAGACCGAGGAACAGAATTCGTATCGCATTTCTTCCGGTCCTTAGGAAAGGCACTAGATATGGTCCTCCACTTCATGTCCGGATATCATCTGGAAGGAGACGGACAGACAGAACAAGCCAACCAAACCCTCGAACAATACCTCTGGATATACTGCAATTACCAGCAGGATAACTGGTCGAAACTACTTCCTTTGGCAGAATTCGCTTATAATAATGCTCCGAGTGCTACAACTGGAGTATCGCCCTTCTTTGCCAATAAAGGATACCATCCGAACCTATCCGTCCATCCGGAACGTGATCTTTCATCTGCCTGTGCACAAGAATATGCAGTCGACCTTGACGATCTTCATCAGTTCCTCCGAGAGGAGATGGCCCATGCACAAGACAGATATCAGGGACCTGTGGACACTAAATGAAAATCTGTTCTGGACCTGAAAATTGGAGATCAGGTCTTCATCAAAGCAAAGTACTTCCGGTCCACTCGTCTGTCGAAGAAACTCTCGGAAAAGAACTTAGGTCCATTCGAAATCATAGCTCATCTGGGTATGCACTCCTTCACCGTCCGACTTCTGGATTCCATGCGTTCCGTACATCCAGTTTTCCATGTCTCCCAACTAGAACTAGCAACCCCCAACACCATTCCTAATCATATCCAACCCCCTCCACCTCCAATCGAAGTCGACGGAGAACCCGAATATGAGATATCCGAAGTTTTAGACTCAAAGTTAGACCGTCGGAGAAAGTATTGTCAACTCCTATACCTCGTCCGATGGTCCGGATATGAAGGAACAGACGAGGAAACATCATGGCTACTCGCTATGGAACTCAGAAACACATCTGAACTAGTTTCAGACTTTCACACTGCATATCCGAACAAACCCGGTCCTATTCAACTCTGAAGTACATGATATGCATAGCGAAATACAAGTACACTAAGGAAGGAAGCAGAAAAATGGACCAGAAAAATCCTACAACTCCATTGACCCATCTGCCTCTCTGGATCCGCCCCCATCACTTCCGGATGCCTTTTCCATCACTTCATCCTCCCCCTCCGGATCCAGAGTCTTCTTCTCGTCCTTCCAAAGCTTTCCGAACAACAAAGCTTGGAATTCCCTCTGTTGCTGAAGGAATAACTCGAGTCCAGATGCCATCCGGTCTGCTGCAGCCCTGCTGCCTTCCGCTGCCTCAATGCTCCTCTCCAGCAAAGTGTTTGTCTGAGCCAGTTCTGCCACTATGTTGTTGGCCGCTGCCACCCAAGCCTGGTCGTTGTACTCCATCTCCACCTCTTCCAGATCCACCGGAGTTGGACTCTTCTGGTGTTTCTTACCTTTGCCCTTCGAAGATGGAGATCTGGCAGTGTGCTTTCTCTTCTTGCCCTTGGACGCTTTGATGGTTCCAGGTCGTCTGGGACAAGTAGCCTTGTCCTTCTGGCAGATATTGCAAGATTTAATCTATCCAAAGGTCAAAACGCTCAGATCCGAAAAAACGCGGAGTACTCACCAGAATGTTGCTTTCTGCATCTGTCCAAAGACAGATCTGTCCCTTGGTGGTGCAGCGACTGCAGGATCTGTCCTTATCCACAGTAGCGCGAGACTTCCCATCCGTTAGGAGAATCCAACAGAATCATCCAAAACTCACCATTTCCGCTATTATCTCCCTGTGCCTCTTGTTCTCCACCTCCACCCGAAGTTCGGATTCTCGAATCTGCTTGAGTTCCTCCTGATGTTTCCGCTCTTCCTCGCACTTCCAAGCCTCCTCTTCCTCCATCCGAGCCGCAGCTTCCATGTCCGCAAGTTGCTGCTGGAGCTCCAACAGTTTCTGCTTGGCAGATTTGGGGTTTCTGGAGTTGTTGCCAGACATATCCGATAGTGTGTTATAGAGAGTAAAAGTAGGGAAAGGAAGAATCGTCCTGGGATGTCCTACCTCTAGTATATCTGTCCAATTCTGAACTCAGACACTTCTGCCATCGACTTCTCCATTGTCTCGCGTTAATTTCGTCTGGTCCAGACCGATGGTTCCTGTGCCTCTAGGGATCGGCCCTAAGGGGAGGATACTGTCATATCCCATAATATCCACGCTTCTCTTCTGGACTTCGGACCTTAGATCTGATC